>BLSH010493752.1:360661-372152 GCA_018402905.1 Glandirana rugosa
GTTACTAGACGTCTTATATGGTTATACCTAGACAGTCCCCCCTCTACCCTGTCTCGTTACCCTGACAGATCCATATTGATATTTTGAAGAACATTGCTCTGCCCCATCTCCTCCCTGACAGATCCATATTGGTATATTCTGCAGAACATTGCTCTGTCCCATCTCCCCCCTGACAGATTCATATTGATATATTCTGCAGAAATTGCTCCATCCTATCTCCTCCCTGACAGATTTATATTAATGTATGCTGCAGATCATTGCTCCATCCCATCTCCCCCCTGACAGATCCATATTGATATATTCTGCAGAACATTGCTCTGTCCCATCTCCCCCCTGACAGATCCATATTGATATATTCTGCAGATCATTATTCCATCCCATCTCCCCCCAGGCAGATCCATATTGATATATTCTGCAGAACGTTGCTCCATCCCATCTCCCCCTGACAGATCCATATTGGTATATTCTGCAGAACTTTGCTCTGTCCCATCTCCCCCCTGACAGATCCATATTGATATGTTCTGCAGAACATTGCTCTGTCCCATCTCCCCCCTGACAGATCCATATTGATATGTTCTGCAGAACATTGCTCTGTTCCATCTTCCCCTGACAGATCCATATTGATATATTCTGCAGAACATTACTCCATCCCATCTCCTCCCCTGACAGATCCATATTGATATATTCTGCAGAACATTGCTCCATCCCATCTTCCCCCTGACAGGTCCATAGTAATATATTCTGCAGAACATTGTTCTGTCTAAAGACAGATCCATATTGATATTCTGAAGAACATTGCTCTGCTCCATCTCCCTCCTAACAGATCCATATTGATATATTCTGCAGAACATTGCTCTGTCTCATCTCACTCCTGACAGATCCATATTAAAATATTTTGCAGAACATTGCTCTGTCCCATATCCTCCCCTAATAGAACTATTGATATATTCTGCAGAACATTGCTCCAAATCATCTCACCCTGACAGATCCACATTAATATATTTTGCAGAACATTGCTCTGTCTACCCCCCTCCCCTGACAGATCCATATTGATATTTTGAAGAACATTGCTCTGCCCCATCTCCTCCCTGACAGATCCATATTGATATATTCTGCAGAACATTGCTCTGTCCCATCTCCCCCCTGACAGATCCATATTAATGTATGCTGCAGAACATTGTTCCGTCCCATCTTCCCCCTGACAGATCCATATTGATATTCCAAAGAACATTGCTCTGTCCCATCTCCCCCCTGACAGATCCATATTAATATATTCTGCAGAACATTGCTCTGTCCCATCTCCCCCCTGACAGATCCATATTGATATTCCAAAGAACATTGCTCTGTCCCATCTCCCCCCTGACAGATCCATATTGGTATATTCTGCAGAACATTGCTCTGTCCTATCTCCCCCTGACAGATCAATAGTGATATATTCTGCAGGCATTGCTGTGTCCCATCACCCCCCTGACAGATACATATTAATATATTCTGCAGAACATTGCTCTGTCCCATCTCCCCCCTGACAGATCCATATTGATATATTCTGCAGAACATTGCTCCATCTTATCTCCCCCCTGACAGATCCATATTGATATATTCTGCAGAACATTGCTCCATCCTATCTCCCCCTGACAGATCCATATTGATATATTCTGCAGAATATTGCTCTGTCTCATCACACTCCTGATAGATTCATATTAATATATTCTGCAGAACATTGCTCTGTCCCATATCCTCCCCTAACAGATCTATTGATATATTCTGCAAAACATTGCTCCAAATCATCTCCCCCCCGACAGATCCATATTAATATATTTTGCAGAATATTGCTTTGTCAAATCTCCCTCCTGACAGATCCATAGTAATATATTCTGCAGAACATTGCTCTGTCTACCCCTCCCCCCCCCCCCCGACAGATCCATATTGATATTTTGCAGAACATTGCTCTGCTCCATCTCCCTCCTGACAGATCCATATTGATATATTCTGCAGAACATTGCTCTGTCTCATCTCACTTCTGACAGATCCATATTGATATATTCTGAAGATACAGTATTTCTGGCCTCTCAGGAAATCTGCAGAACAATGCTCTCCATTTTTCCTGAATGATACGTTCCTCAGTGTCCCCATATATTACCTTTCTTCAGTATGGGGCATCGGGGGCACTCGTTGACAATCTGGACGCTCATGGGTTTTCCAGCCTCTTGAATGGTCAGACCTTCCGTCTTGAAGGTTTGGATGATATCGATGCTGGCGAGCAGAGTGCCCTGCACCTCTCCTTTGGTCAGAGTCTTCACTTTCCCGGTCAGCACTAGGGGGTGAAGGACAGATAATGGTCACCTTTATGGGTTATATATGTGCTTTTCTAGTGGCCATAAGGTGGTATTTCCTGATTCAGCTATTTCAGGAATATACCCCATAATGGCCACTAGATGTAGCTGATGAAAATGATTGCATGGCCCACACATGCTCCCACCTGTACAACCCCCAATATAAATCCAATAGAGCACCTTTAAGATAAGGTGGAAACGAGACATCAGAACGTCATTATGTGATTGGAGAACCTGGAATTGTATTTAAAGCCAGATCTTAAAACCCCTGTCAGGTGCTGTTGTGTCCTTTAGAGGAGATTTCCTTTCACTTCCTGTCCTAGAGATATCATCCAACAGGATGTGAGAGGAAATCTTTTCAAACTAAGGCAATTCTCTTGTTGGACAGCTGTCACCAGAACAAGTGCCCCCATGGGAAGATTTCCCCTTTACTCCTGTTCTGGTGACACCAGGGTCATATAGATCCTATAATGAACTGACCATCATTGAGTATACCCACAGGATATTATACATTGGGAGAGGGGGGTGTTCTTTTGAGTGGTCAAGGACAGAGTACCCTGATGAGAATCACTCTATAGTGATAGATGACCTTGAGGTTGATCCTATAGGTTAAAAATATAATTCTCCTTATTTCCTTCTCCCCTTTTGCTGCTTTCTTTCCCACTACATTTTCTTTGATAGCCATGACCATCCCGGAGGAGAGTAAAGCAGAACCATGAAGATGACCACCCTTGGAATGTCTCCCATAGTTCCCCTATGCGCTGAGGATGGACATCTTGGTCCCGGAGAAGGATCCTTCCACCCATCCACCTTCCTGAATGAGATTGCACTGAGACTTGAGATTTTGTCAATGGACAAGGAACAATCTACTTCTCCCCACCCTCATAATGAGACTGTGCTGAGGATGGACAACTTGGCTCTGGACAAGGAACCTTCTACCCATTAACCTTTTTAAATGTGATTGAGCTGGGAATGGCATCTTGGCCCTAGATAAGGAACCTTCTACCCACCCATCTTTCAAAATGAGATTGCACAGAGGATGAACATCTTATGTCTGGACAAGGAAGCTTTTATCCACCCACCTTACTAAATGCAGTCACACTGAGGATGAACATAGACAAGTAACCTTCTACCTATACACTTTCTTAAATTAGATTGTGCTGAGCATAGACCTCTTAGCTCTGGACAAGAAACCTTCTACCCATCCACTTTCTTAAATGAGATTGTGCTGAGGATAGACATCTTGATCCTGGAAAAGGAACCTTCTACCCACCCTCCTTCCTCAATGAGATTGCGCTGGGGTGGACATTTTGTCCATGGACAAGGAACCTTCTACCCACTCATCTTCCTCAATGAGATTACGCTGGGGTGTACATATTTTCCTTGGACAAGAAACCTTCTACCCACCCACCTTACTAAATGCAGTTACGCACCTTCTACCCACCCACCTTCCTGAATGAGATCGTACTGAGGATGGACATCTTGTCCCTGGACAAAATGCCTACCACCCACCTTCCTAAATAAGACAATGCTGAGGATATATATTTGATCCACTTTCTTAAATGAGATTGTGCTGAGGATGGACATCTTGATCCTGGACAAGGAACCTTCTTTCCACCCACCTTCCTCAATGAGATTGCGCAGGGGTGGACATTTTGTCCATGGACAAGGAACCTTTACCCACCCATCTTCCTCAATGAGATTACGCTGGGGTGTACATATTTTCCTTGGACAAGAAACCTTCTACTCACCCACCTTACTAAATGCAGTCATCCACCTTCTACCCACCCACCTTCCCAAATGAGATCGCACTGAGGATGGACATCGTGGCCCTGGACAAAATACCTACCACCCACCTTCCTGAATAAGACTATGCTGAGGATGTATATTTGGCATTGGACAAGGGACCTACTACCCACCCACCTTCCTGAATTGAATTTGGGGATCAATACACATTCTCAGGTGGATGAAAACCAGAAAACCACCCTCCTGAAATTCCTTACCGAACTGGTTGGCGCAGTAGTGGGCTCCCAAAGTTCCAGTCTTCCGGCACTTCTCCGGGCACTTGGCAGGTGAACCTACAATTATCCAAAAGATTAACAAAATGGTATAGTAAGTCGAACCATACCTAGACAGGTCTCAGATTTCAGTGATAGATTAAAGCCTTGTCCCTGGTTCATCCACCCAAACCTTTTATTTTATTATCTGGAGAGTTTAAAACCCTGACAGTCTCTTGGGGACTCTGTTGGTGAGATCTCTGGGTCTGCACACCTGCTGTACCCATTATAAGGGTCTCCCACCATCCCTCGCTGTGTTTCAGAGCCTGTACACTTGTTGTGCCCATTAGGAAGAATTCCCACCATCCCTGTGCTGAGTTCCCAGGTCTGTACACCTGCTGTTCTGATTATGAGCATGTAGGTGGGGTATGTGGCAACATTGATTCACACAGACTGGTGCAATGTAAAACTTGTACTGGGGTAATTCAGCAACCAATAACAGCAAACCCATTCGGAAAACTACCCAACTGGGTACACTCACAGTTTCCAACAACGTGAAGGATCGAATTCCAGCCGGACTGACAGCATCTGTTGAGAGGGGGCAGAATGCACCCTGGCCGTCTTGTGCCCAATTGGGAAGGTGTCAAAGAGAGATGCGACCCTACGGTCTCTCCTTGTCAGGAACCTTTTCTAGAGCTAGTACTGTCCTTCACAGGTAAAGTACCTGTCCGTACTATACCAACTTGACAAAAAACACACCAAGCTTGGGAGCCAGATCCTTAAAAAGGCTCTGCCTAACACAAGATGGTTGCCAGAGTCACATGGGATGGCGGCATCCAATCGGATTGCTTCCCCAGTGACCCTGGAAACCATAGAGGAACCACGTTCCTTCTCCATCTGCAGTGCCACTGCAGATAGCGCCACCTGTAGCGGAAAAAGTAGACTGCACCTGCCTACAAGCGTGCCTAACATTTTTTGAAATGTTATATATGGTGAACATAAGAGAACAAGCTGGAACTACACTGAATGCCTACCAGGTGGAGGAACAAGAAAACCCCAAGGTGAGCAGAACACACAATCTCCGGAGTACTCAAAACAACCCAAGGTGAGTGAAAACACCAACAGGTGTCAGAGCAGAAACACCCCAAAGAAAAGAAACACCCAAGGAACAGAAACACCATAGGGTGTCCAAAAGCATGCAAAGCTCCCCAGTAGAAAAGCAAGAATAAGCCAAGATCGGTAGGAACACCTTAACCTCCCAGATAAAGTATCGGGAACATCTCACAATAGGCAGGAACACCCACAGTACCTGGATGAAGGACTAGGCTTACCACAAGGTAAGCAGAAACACCCAACACTCAATGGGGGTATCAAGAAAGCTACAAGTTGAATGCTACCACATAAAAATCCCAAGTGGAGCAGCTGGAACATCCCAAGGTCATCAGGGGCATAGCCATTAAAAATTATTGTAGAGATCTTACTGTAGAGGTCCCCAAAAATCAAATGGGATAACTATTTTACCAGCTTCCACCTGCAATTGAATTATTGACTTGGGTGGATCAAACCATTAATCTTAAAGTTCAGCCCAGAAATGTTAACTCTTCAGTCACCTGCAGGAGCTGGCAGATGGTCATGTTTAGGTTTCACAGTGGTGGCCTTTGGCAGTTTGGCAGCCTTGGTGGGTCTGGGTTTTGGGGTGGGCTTAGCCGTGGCTGGCTTTGAGCTTGGCTTGGGTGTGGTTGGTTTCGGCGTGGGCTTAGCCGTGGCTGGCTTTGAGCTGGGCTTGGGTGTGGTTGGTTTCGGGGTGGGCTTAGCCGTGGCTGGCTTTGAGCTGGGCTTGGCTGTAGCTTTGGGGATCGGTTTGGGTTTAGCTGGCGGTTTAATTCCATCCGGACGGCTCATTGTGCCCACACTGGTTGCCTTGGTTTTTGATTCAGGGTCCACCTTCGGGACTTCGGACGCATCCTTCATTCTGTAGGTGACATCAAATCCCCCTGCCGTCAAGCTGAGGTCAGATACAAACTGGACAAGCATCTCATTGCCTTCGGAGTAGACTGCCCTGAAAGAAAAAAAAAATAGCATGGAACCATTGAAAGGGCCAGTCCACCAAAAACTGATACTTCACATTTGGCTGGAGAGTAGGCTCACCAACTGGAACCTAAGATCTCCTGAGGACAAAAGTATGGACACCTCTGCAAAAATATATAGCAATAATAGTGTTTGGTTGTGGTGGGACAACAGAGTGTAAGCTCCTCTGGTAGAGGCTGATGCAACTGGCTCAGTGATCTCTGTACAGCACTGCGGTATATGTCAGAGCTATATAAATGTATAATAACAGTAGTGTGTGACTGTGGGGGGGACATTAGAGTGTAAGCTCCTCTGGTACAGAGACTGATGTGACTGGCTCAGTGATCTCTGTACAGCACTGCGGTATATGTCAGAGCTATATAAATGTATAATAACAATAGTGTGTGACTGTGGGGGGACATTAAAGTGTTTGCTCCTCTGGTACAGAGACTGATGTGACTGGCTCAATGTTCTCCGTACAGTACTGCGGTATATGTCAGAGCTATATAAATGTATAATAACAGTAGTGTGTGACTGTGGGGGGACATTAGAGTGCAAGCTTTTCTGGTACAGAGACTGATGTGACTGTGGGGGGACATTAGAGTGTAAGCTCTTCTGGTACAGAGATGGATGTGACTGGCTCAATGTTCTCTGTACAGCACTGTGGTATATGTCAGAGCTATATAAATGTATTATAATATTAATAGTGTGTGACTGGGGGGGGGGGGGGGCATTAGAGTGTAAGCTCCTCTGTATCTAATCGTGCTCTCACTTTGGTGGGGTGTCGCCACAGTATTTTCCAATTTGATGGTTGTTGTCCATCTGTCCTCCATTGAAAACGGCCAGGTAATCGTAGCGGCAGTAACTGTCCTCTTCGATGTCAAACTTCCCAAATACTAGCTCAATCACCTGACAAATAGAAGATATTGGGATGTATATATAAAAAAAAGCAATTAGTCCAGTGAAAGTGTATGTTCTGTGCTAGTTTAATGCTTTTCATTGAGTTAAAAAGGAAAATACCGCATCTGGCCACTAGAGGGAGCTAAGTATCATAGAAATTTTATTGTATACTTGGTGTCATCTAGTGGCCAAATGTTGTATTTAAAACTAAAAATACCACATTTGGCCACTTGATGGCGCTAAGTACTACAGGGATTTCATATAATATTTAGTGCCATCTAGTGGCTAAATGCAAAAATTTCAATTTTAAATCAATGAAATACGACTTAGCAGGTTTGTTTTTTCCCCCCTTGGACACAGAAGGAATGCACATTTATTTTCATTGAGGGAATTGCTATGTTTTATCATTAAAAAAAAAAAGAAAATACACTCCTATGTGTCAGAGTACACATAGTACAATTATGGGGTCACAGACAATCACTTACCTGGTCTTTTGGGGCGACAATATGCCAGGAGCAGCTGACACCACTGGGGTAATTCGTTTTGGGCCAGTTTGGGCTTGTTATACTTCCCTGAGGCTTCTCCAACTTCCCTCCACAGAAGAGGTTCTCTAACCCAACAAAGAGAGTTATTACCATTGTGCATGAATCAGAGTAATAAATGTTACGGTATATATAAGATGTGCGTGTCACCCAGAAGGAAGAGGTGAGGAATTGCTACGCCGGTGTCACCGTCTCACCGTTAAGCGCTGGCGCTCCTGATGAATACCAGGCTAGGAAGCCACGTCCTCCGGTCTCCTCGTCTGATCCCATCTCCAGCATCATCTGAGGCCCGGTAGACATAATGGTGCCGGGTCGGAAGGTTCCGCAGACTCGCGCCAGCCTCTGGGAAGTCTCGCTGTGCCCGTTGTAGATGTTGAGGTAATCGTACCTACAGCTGGGGTCCGCCTCCATATCCAGAAGTCGGAATGACAGGATCACAATGTGACCATCGGGAACCTGGCATGACCAAAGGCTGCATTTAAAGGGTGACTCCTCTCTGATTAAAAGCCAACAACAGCTAATGTGCTAATCCTGTGTCCAGCTATGCATCTGCATCCATCCTCTTTACTACGGGGGGGGGTCTATTTATAAAACAATGGCTATGCGAATGTCTCACATTCCAACAATCATCATAATTAATCCCCATTATGTATTTAATATGTTTTCGTCTGAGGTTGTCAGCTCCATCTAGTTGCCATAAGGCAGTATTTGCCTGAAATAATAGATTATGGCCACTAGATGGCGCTGATGATATAGGAACAGCACATATTAGAGGAAACGTGGCGGTTTTCGTCCCGATTGTGCAAATGTTTGTCACATTCGCACAATGAACATTTCGTACATAGACCCCAAAATGTATTTATTTTTTTTTATTTTAAATGCAAGCAGCGTACCTTTTCAAACACACTGGTATGTATGCGATGATATATCATATATTCAATAAAAAATGTTTGAACTCAAAAATGCAAGCGGCAGTGGCGGCCCGTCCATAAGGGGCGCAGGGGCATAGCCCCCTAATCTACATGCAGAGTGGGGACGCATGGATTTCAATGTTTTTTTTTTTTTGAAGCACGTAATTGGAGCCCGAGGCTTTAATTGGCTTCAAAAAAAGGGGGGGTTCAGGGTGAGCACCCTTCTCGTCCATCTAACGCTGTGGGGGGAGGGGTGGAGTGGCGGGGTGCTTGTGACGATCGGCGCCTTCCTGTCCGCCGTCCGTCTCCCGCTGTGCTTGCGGCGTTTGCTGTCTTCCCGTCCGTCTCCCCCTGCCCCCCCCCCAAATATATTTAGCAACAGCCGTCACTGGCAAGCAGTTTACATACCTGAATTTGACCTGGTGTCAACCTCTTCCAGTTCTTGTACGGCAGAGCTCTGACTGGGAGAGGGAGAAGCAGCACAAGGAGCCAACCAGTTGTGCTGCAGTGTTCGTGTGCTAGCAAAGAGAATGCTGATAGGAGGAGAGAGCAGAGTGACAGAAAGATGAGCTCATCAGTCTGCTGCTGATTACAGGCTGGGGGAAGGACGGGACCTGGCTTACCAGACAGGGCTGTGCTGTGTGGCGGGGCTGTGTAAATCTCAGGACTGGATGAACAGGGCTAAAAAATCCTTTGGCAGATAAAACAGGATGTGGATGAAGAGGAGCACAAGCGCCACCCTTACCGTGATCTTCCAGGTGCACTTCTTCTTGTGTGGGTAGTAATTCGGGAACCCCTCGCTGGCCACATACCCAGAATCCCCTGTGAGTTCTCCTCCGCACAGGAACACGGGCCTGGAGGTGGAAGGAAGGAAGGGAAGGGAAAGGTTATCAAATCCAGATGAGCGGAAGTGAGAATTATTTTTTGGGCGAAAAAAATACATTTTGGAGAAATCTGACTGTTATGTTCAAGAGACTGAAACCAATGGGAACGGTGACATGGAGGTGGCGCTGCCTACTGCAGAATGCCTCAACGAATGAAAATGTGTGCATGGCAGCATTGTGATGTGACTGGGTCCTTAGCGTTAGGGATAGTGTTAGGGTTACCATTAGGGTTAGTGTTAGGGTTACCATTAGGGTTAGTGTTAGGGTTATCATTAGGGATAGTGTTAGGATTACCATTAGGGATAGTGTTAGGATTACCATTAGGGATAGTGTTAGGGTTACCATTAGGGTTAGTGTTAGGGTTACCATTAGGGATAGTGTTAGCGTTACCAATAGGGATAGTGTTAGGATTACCATTAGGGATAGTGTTAGGATTACCATTAGGGATAGTGTTAGGATTACCATTAGGGATAGTGTTAGGGTTACCATTAGGGATAGTGTTAGGGTTACCATTAGGGTTAGTGTTAGGGTTACCATTAGGGTTAGTGTTAGGGTTACCATTAGGGTTAGTGTTAGGGTTATCATTAGGATTAGTGTTAGGGTTATCATTAGGATTAGTGTTAGGGTTATCATTAGGGATAGTGTTAGCATTACCATTAGGGATAGTGTTAGCGTTACCATTAGGGTTAGTGTTACGGTTACCATTAGGGATAGTGTTAGGGTTACCATTAGGGATAGTGTTAGGGTTACCATTAGGGTTAGTGTTACCATTAGGGATAGTGTTAGGGTTATCATTAGGGATAGTGTTAGCGTTACCATTAGGGATAGTGTTAGGGTTATCATTAGGGCTAGTGTTAGGGTTACCATTAGGGTTAGTGTTAGGGTTATCATTAGGGTTAGTGTTAGGGTTACCATTAGGGTTAGTGTTAGGGTTACCATTAGGGATAGTGTTAGGGTTATCATTAGGGTTAGTGTTAGGGTTATCATTAGGGATAGTGTTAGGGTTACCATTAGGGTTAGTGTTAGGGTTACCATTAGGGTTAAAACTAGGGATAATGTTAGGGTTACCTTTAGAGTTAGTGTTAGGGTTAATATTTTTAACATTTTTCACATGCTGCAATTGTGCCACTGCCCCACCTCCTTCCAGCTCTTAGAATAACTAGAGGACATGACCAATCTGGCCACACCCACCCAACTCCCTCCCCTCTCCTATTCACCTACATTCCGCCTCTTGCTACATGGCTTACAGAGAAGACACACCCACTGCAAGCCTGATTTTATCTGTCAGCTAGTGTGTGAAATGAAAAGTGATTAATGACTTTGGAAGGAATACATGAGAGAAATAGCAGCTGATCTGCGCTCACTGAGCCCGGGATGTTTGTGGAGGGGAGATGGAGAGATGAGCAGAGCTGACATCTGGTAACACTTCGTGATGGGAATTCCAGAGGTTGCTGGTTTTACTTCAATCTGTCATTTCCACATTGTTCTATCTAAATTTATATATCGCATTGTGAAATAGAGGTGGGGGTGGGGGGCACTCATACAGAACTTCAAATTAGGTTTGCTGTGCAAATGATTTTTAGCTGTCCAGCCAGGGTGCCTTCTCCCCCAACACTCTGCACCCCCTGCATCCCCAACATTCTGCACCCCCTGCACCCCCAACACTCTGCATCCCCTGCATCCCTAACATTCTGCACCCCCTGCATCCCCAACATTCTGCACCCCCTGCATCCCCAACATTCTGCACCCCCAACATTCTGCAGACCCTGCATCCCCAACATTCTGCACCTCCTTCATCCCCAACATTCTGCACCCCCTGCATCCCCAACATTAACTTCAAGACATACTCACGGGGGG
>BLSH010493752.1:372828-415175 GCA_018402905.1 Glandirana rugosa
TGGACCCCCTGCATCCCTAGCAATCTGCACCCCCTGCATCCCCAACACTCTGCACTCTCATTACCCCCTATTACCCCAAAACGCTGCACTCCTGCAACCTCAGTACTCCAACGCTCTGCATCCCTCACTACCCAGACTCTCTGTACCCCTGCAACCAAAATACTCCAACACTCTGCACCCTCTGCATCCCTCACTATCCCAATAATGTAACAATTTGCACCCTCAATACTCCAACACACTGAACCCCCTGCATTCCCCACATTCTGCAACGCCTGCATCCCCCAAATACCCTAAATTCTGCACCCCTAGCATCCCCCAGATTCCGTATCCCCATGCATTACCCTACTACACTCTGCACCCCCTGCATCTCTCATTACACCTCACTGCGCACCCCCTGCACCCCCTATTAAACTTTATTAAACCATCTAGATCCCCCACTACTTTGCTGTACCCCAATTACACTCTCCTAAAACTCCTCCACTTGCACCCTCTTGACGCGCAATCCCCCACCAATTTATATCTGAACTTTTCCCATATTGGGATTTGTGGGGGAAGACGGGCCCACCGGGTCTCTTCTGTAACAGTTAACATGGTGCCCTGAGCTGCTGTTCCTGTCCTGTGAGCTTTTCCTGGACACAACCCCTTCCCGCCTGGTGTGGGGGATTCTGGGTGGTGTAGTCAGAAAGGACTGAGGAGCACAGAAAGGGGGGAAGGGGGGCAAGGGGTGGAGGACCCTGAGCCACCCACAGGCAATGGGCCCCATTGGTTCAATTTGAGGGCCCAGCCTATTACACGTGGGCTGTTTTACCTTCCAACCATTACATTCCATCTATTATCTACCTTACATTATTGAATACATTTGACTCTTCAGTGCTGTATAGAGAAAACTGAATGAATGAGCTCAGTGATAGGCTTTCCTCTTGGACTTTCTCTCTCTCTAGGTTAAACACCATACAGATTCTCACAGAGTGGAAAGGGAGGGGATAGAAGGGAGGGTAAAGGAGCTGGACCTCTCATTTAGCTTGCATGTAATTTAGCTTGAGCTATTGAGCTCTGTAAAGAACAATCTTTTTTTCAGCAAAGCAGTTTAGATTAGCCCGGTAAACAGAAAATTAAGCCTACTGCTCCCCTATTTCACTAGAAATAATAAATATGAAATATTAATAAGCAGAATTTCATATCCACCTCACTAAGCTAAAACAAACTGTCAATTGTCTACAAGAAACATTTGAAGGCCCTCATATCTACCACGGGGGGCATCACTCAGCTCTGACTGATTGGGTACCTAAACCTCAGCTCATGCTTCATTTTATGCACTCAATTCAGCAGATTAAGGGGTGTATTTATAAACAAATTGCACAGTTGTCAAACCTTCAAAACTGTATGTAAATGTATTATTTGCAAATGGAGCAAATCTGAATGTTCTTAGGCTTTATTCTCTGCAGATCAAATGTTATTCCTTGACAAAAGTGTGAATAGGGAAAATATCACCTTATGGCAACTAGATGGTGTCAGGGAGTATTCTTATTCCAAATGATACTCAATGCCATCTAGTGGCATAATGTGGTATTTCCCCCATTCACAATTTCTCAATGAATAACATTGAAACTGCCGAGAATATAACGTGAGAACATTTGATATTGCCCTATTCGCATAGAATGAATATACATGCAGTCTCAATGGATGAACAGCTATAAAATTTCTATAACTACTTCCCTAAAGGGTTGATTTTTTAAAGAATTTGCTAAGTGAAAGGGCATGCACACTCGCTCTGTGAGAATGGGGCAAAAAACAAATGTTATTAGGCTATATCCACTGCAGATTGAACGTTATTCATTAAAAAAATAAAATAAAAAAAAGAATGGGAAAATGACAGCATTATGGCCCCTAGATGGCGCAGAGTATCATAGGGAATAAGTATGTTCCTCAGCTCTATCTAGTGGCCATAAGATCGTAAACCATTGATCTTAAATCTAAAATATCTCATTTGGCCACTAGATGGAGCTGAGTATCATAAGTATTAAGTATGCACCTCAGCTTCATCTAGTGGGCATAAGTTGATTTTAAATAGAAAATACTGTATTGGGGTATTAGATGGAGCTGAGTATCATAGGTATTAAGTATGCTCCTAAGCTCCCTCTAGTGGCCATAAGATGGTAAATCCTTGATTGCAAATATAAAATACTGCATTTGGCAACTAGATGGCGTTGAATATCATAGAAAATAAGTATGTTCCTCAGCTCCCTCTAGTGGCCATAAGATGGTAAATCCTTGATTGCAAATATAAAATACCGCATTTGGCCAGTAGATGGTGCTGAGTATCACAGATATTAAGTATACTCCTCAGTGCCATCTAGTGGCCAAAAGGCTGTAAAGCATTGATTTTAAATGAAAAATACCGCATTTGGCCACTCGATGGCACTGAGTATTACAGATATTAACCTATTCTTGGTATCCACGCGCATATATGCGGCATACTGGTGGTTGTGCTTTTACGCAGAGCGGACACGTATATGTGTATATATGTAAACAGTTTCCTGTGCTGAGAACGTGCTCCCTACATGCTCCCAACACAGAAAGTATACTGTCATGGAAAGCTTCTGGTGCATACTTGTGATTGGGAGCTTTCAATCATGTGACTGCTGTGACAGCCAATTGCATCGGTCACATGATCAGAATGCCCGCCTCCGCCTTTCGGTATTTCGATCCACTTACAGGGCTGGGAGACAGCGGTCGGACAGAGTTAAGTATGCTTCTCAGCTCTATCCAGTAGCCATGAGGCTGTATACTACTGATTTTAAATGATTTTAAATTACCACATTGGCCACTAGATGGTACTGAGTATCATGGATATTAAAGCGGTAGTAAACCCATCCATCTAACAGTTTAAAAACCAGTTATATTTCCGGCACGTGCCGGAAATGTAACACTCCCATTGGTTGTACTCTAAACCAAACTGTCAAACCATCCAATAGCTGGTGTCATAACTGATCACATGTGCAGCATCATGGCAGTTGTAGATTAAACAGAAGCCAAGATGGCAGCTTCCTTGGCTGAAAATGATAGGGAGGGTTTACTACCACTTTAAGTATGCTCCTCAGCTCAATCTAGTGGCCATGAGGCTGTAAATTCATTGATTTAACATGGAACATATCACAACTGACCTTTAGATAGAGCTTAGTATCATATGTAGAGTTGAGCGGACACCTGGATGTTTGGGTTCGGCCGAACTTCGTGAAAAAGTTTGAGTTCGGCATCGAACTTGACCCCGAACCCTATTGAAGTCAATGGTGACCCGAACTTTTGGGCACTAAAATGGCTCTAAAAAAGTCCTGGAAAGGGCTAGAGGGCTGCAAAAGGAAGCAAAATGGGGGTAAGAGTAGGAGAAGTGCCCTGCAAACAAATGTGGATAGGGAAATAACTTAAAATCACATAAAAAATGGAGGAGGAGGTGGATGTGGATTAGGAGGTTGAGGAGGCGGTGACCGTGGCGGTGGAGGAGGAGGAGGAGGAGGAGAAGGAGGTAGCCAACACTGTTTTTTGTTTGTTTGTTTTTTTTTTCTAATTGGGATAGCCCCCAAAATATTGAGACATATATATATAAAAAAAAAAAAGATCACTATCTGCAGACAAACCCATAGATGTTCTAGCACGGTCTCACTTTTTCCATGTAAAATGTAAACAGAAGTGGTTGGGCATCGGTGCACTCAATGTCCTCCACTTCTGGGGCAGCGCTATGTGGATGGCCCACGGAAAGCACACCAGGAGAGTCATCAAAAAGCATAATAGACTGCTGCATGACTTGGGGCTCAGACTGCTTGGCTGATTTACAAGGGGCTGAGGTGAAAGACAGATGGCCATGGGGTTCAGGTGCCAACTCTGAGCTTTCATCAAGGGACCGGGTGGGAGACAATGTGAAGGAACTGGAGGCATTGTCAGCCACCCAATCTACTATCGCCTGTACTTGTTCTGGTTTCACCATTCGTTGAGCGCCATTCGGGCCTACCATATACCGGTGAAGGTTCTGTCGGCTACTCGCACCTGAGGAAGGTGTTTCACTTGTGCGTGTAGATGGCACAGATCGACCACGTCCTCTCCTTCCAACAGGAACTTCACCAACACCACCAACACCAGCAGCACCACGACCACGACCACATCCCTTATTTGACGCTCTCCTCATTCTGGACGCAAATGTTCTATTTAGCACAAATTTATATTATTTTTTATAACGCTAATCTGTCCCTCACACCAACATCAGGAACCTCTCCCTACACCAGTATGAGATGATTTTATAATGGTAATCTATCCCTCACAGCGGCGGCAGCATCCTCTCCCTACACTAGTCTGAGAGCATGTGACTGCAGCGCTACGTGACTCCAGCTCATATAGAGGCTGGGTTACATGATGCACTGGCCAATCACAGCCATGCCATTAGTAGGCATGGCTGTGATGGCTTCTAAGGGCAAACAAGTAAAATGCTTGTTGATTGGCTGCCCTGCAGCTATTCAAAAGGCGTGAAAAAATACCCGAACTCCGAACCCAGACTTTTTGTCTAATGTCTGGGTTCGGGACACGGACACCCTAAAGTCTGGTATGAACCCGAACTTACAGTAAGTATGTTCCTTAGCTCTAGCTAGTGGCCATAAGGCTGTGAACCATTGAACTTAAATGGAAAATACTGCATCAGGCCACTAAATGGTGCTCAGTATCACAGATAATACGTATGCTCCTCATCTCCATCTAGTAGCCATAAGGCCCGTAAACCATTGCTTTTAAATGGAAAATACTGCATCAGGCCACTAGATGGTGCTGAGTATCCCAGATATTAAGTATGCTCCTCAGCTCCATCTAGTGGCCATAAGGCCGTAAACCATTGATTTTAAATGGAATAACACTGCATCAGGCCACTAGATGGTGCTGAGTATCACAAATATTAAGTTTGCTCCTCATCGCCATCTAGTGGCCATTAGGCGGTAAATCATTGATTTTACATGGAAAATACCACATTTGACCACTAGATGTAGCTGGGTGTCATATGTATTAATGCTCATCAGCTCCATCTAATTACCATAAGGCTTTAAACCATTGATTTTAAATGGAAAATATCGCATTTGGCCCCTAGATGACATTGAGTATCATAGAAAGTAAGTATGTTCCTTAGCTCTAGCTAGTGGCCATAAGGTTGTAAACCATTGAATTCAAATGGAAAATACTGCATTGAGCCACTAGATGGTGCTGAGTATCACAGATAATAGGTAAGCTCCTCATCTCCATCTAGTAGCCATAAGGCGGTAAATCATTGATTTTAAATGGGAAATACCACATTTGGCCACTAGATGGAGGTACCTATTACAGGAACTTCCATCTAGTGGCCAGATATGTTTTTTTCTGTTTAAAATCAATGACTTATAATTGAATAGCCAAGGATATAGCCTAATAACATTCGCGCAGAACAAACGTACATTCACTTATACTGGGCGAATGACTAAGCTTTTTTTTTATTATTATGTATAATAAAATCAGCTTTCTTTGGAACATTTGACTGGATGTGTCCAAATGTTTGTAACAAATCCTACGGAAGAATTATTTCCTCTATAAGATCCCTTCAGACATCGAATATATTTTTTATTTTCTACAGACGACTCAAAAAAAAAAAAAAAAATTAAAAAATGAAATAAATGAAAGGGAAAAAAAGTTCCACTCGCAGTTTCTGGAAATCCAGCACGCCTGCCAGTAGCACAGCGAGCGCTGCTGGGGAGAAGATTTGGCGGCTGTGCGCAGTCAGCTGACCTGGACGTCTGCCACTTGCTGGAGGTTAGGAGGGCAGCGGCTCAGAGGCTGATTGTAATCCTTCCAGTAACCATTCGTTGATCGACAACTCGGCTCCAGCACATGAAGGAGCCGAATACGGCGAGGGAGATTGCGCCAATCCACCGCCCCTCTGTATCTGCAGCTACTGACCCTTCCAGGGACAGTCTGGGGGCTATAAAAAAAAGTTGAAATGTGGTCTTTGTTCCATCGGAACCACCAATTTGATAGGCTGGCTTCACACCATACAAGTGCGACGGAACGCGCGCTCATCCCCACGCACCATGTGTAGGGCAGCCCATTCATTTCACCAGGCTGCCTTATGGTCAATGAATGCACAAAAGTCCCTGACTGTGCCACGAGGTGCTGCGGCACCATGCAGTTTGGTGCACGCGTTAGCAGATGCCCGGGGTGCCGCGGGAAAGTGCACAATCACAAGGTGTCAACCTAGCCTAATTCAATATAAAATTGCAGGTCAATAAGGCCTCGCTCACCAGGGCGTACTTGAGGGTACATCAGTCCCAGGGTCGTGTTTGCCCCTACAGGGATGCACAGGTGTTCAGCGCATCCCCGTGCAGGCGGTCCCATTCGTTTCAATTGGGATGCAGCGGCTGCTCCCAATTTAACATAGGAGAAAAAAGGGTTTTATATGGGAGCAATTGGTTTTGCCTCAGCGGTACGTTATGGGGTCCTTTCTATTGGAGCAATTCGTTTTATCTCAGCTGTACACTAGGGAGTTTATTTATTTTAAAAATTTGCTGTTCGAATGTCTCAGCGTTTTCACAGCCATTGCTAATAATCCTTGTAATCTGTCTAGCATGTTTCGTCATCTCCATCTAGTGGCCATAATGTGGGTATTTTCCTGAAATACCTCAATCAGGAAAGTACCGCATTATGGCCACTAGATGGCGCTGACAATCATAGGAAATGCATAATAATATGTAATACTAATATATATCCATATGTTAGACGCATTAAGGGTATTTTTCGCAATGGCTGTGCAAATGCTTGTGACAATTTTTTTTTTTAATTAAATCCCTATGCTTTGGGTCAGATGATTAAAAACACGAAACCAATAGACATTCTATAGGTCAAACTGGGCTTACCTTTGCAATCATTAAAGCTCAACTCCAGGTTTGCCCCCCTGGAGGTTTAAAAACAAAAAGCAGCTCAGTCAGGGGCTGCCCATGCAGTAGCTCTTCCTTGCCACAAGATGTCCTCAGTCTTTTGGGCTGAATGACCGAAGCTGAAACACTGAGTGCAGGGTGTCATGGCTCCACCCCCTGAGCACAGAGCCCTGCATTTCCAGTGTGTTGATGTAGAGGGCAGTGCTGATTTCATCACATCAGCATTAGCAAGAACCGCTCACCGCTAGGAGAAGACTGATCCAGTGTGTCATGTGACTTGCTGGAGGACATCTGAAAAATGTAAATTAAAAAAAAAAGCATACTACTGGTGGGAGGCCTCATGGGCAGAGGGGTTCTTTGAGGAAGGGGAGAGCCCAGAGCCTAGTACCCTTGCCTGATATACAGATCACCACTAGAGGGAGCATTTACAGACTTGTATATAAAACCCAGAAATTAAAATATGGAACAGCAAACAATTTAAAAATATTAAAATGTTACTTTATGCTAGTGGGAGCGGGTGCGTTAAATAAGTCATGACGCCTGAGACAGACGGGCTCAGGATCAGGCGGCACTGCACTGTGATTGGCTGAACAGTGCTGGCAATAGCAGGCACCCTCCCTACCAATCATCGGTTGGAGCTCGTCACAATTCTGGAGGCGCCGATGAAGAGCAATGCATATACAGGAGGGGGAAATCTTCAATGAAGACACGGACTCTGGGGATGACTAAGGGGGAACTTCCCCTCACGGACACAGGAAGTGAAGGGAAATCTCCCCAGTGGGGACACACACAGCAATTAGAGGAAACTGGAGGGGTTCTAATCAGCCCTTACCCTATTCAAAACTAAATAAAAAAATAAATAAATGCAGGAATAAGGATATTTATTTTTAGCCATATGACCTCCATTTTCAAATCTCCCACAAAAGAAAATAACTGACACTTTTTTTGAAAATAAGGATCCTTATCATTGGGGTGTATTTATAAAAAAAATCATAGAGCTATTCATTCTGTGAAACTGCATGTATATTTGTTTTGTGCATATGAAGGCATAAGTGAATGTTCGGCTATTCATTTAAAAATATATATATATTTATGACCGGGGAAATTACCACATTATGGCCACTAGATGGCGCTGAGGAGCATACATGTTGATACACAGCACCATCTAGTGGCCATATTGCTGTATTTTCCGCATTCACACTTTATTTTTCAATGAAAAACTTTTGATCTGCAGAGAATAGATCGTGAGAACATTTGATTCGCCCCATTCGCACAGAACGAATACACATGCGGTTTCAATAGATGAACAGGTACGCAACCCTAAGGGGTTGATTTATAAAGAATTTGCATAGCAATTTGTCCTGTGTAACTTCATGTACATTCGTTCTGTGCGAATGGGGGGCATCATTGGATGTTAGGCTATTCATTTAAAAAAATGGAGAAATGACCACATTATGGCCACTAGATGGGGCTGAGGCGCATACTTATTCCCTATGATACACAGCACCATCTAGTGTCAATTTGGGGATTGATTTATAAAAGGGGTTGATTCATAAAGAATGCGCCTAGCTATTTGTCCTATGTAACTGCATGCATATTTTTTCGGTGTGAATGGGGGCAAAATTGAATGTTAGGTGGTTTTCCCTCCAGGTCTAATGTTATTTATAAGTATGTTGGGGAAAAATACCCCATTATGGCCACTAGATGGAGCAGGCGATCATAATAAATATTTATTTCCTACCGGCTATCTCTAGTGGCCATAATGCGGTATTTTCCAGATTCACTGTATGGTATATGAATGAAGAGCATTTGACCAGGAGAAATAAGCCTAATTACATTTGATTTGCCCATATTAGCACAGAATGAATGTACATGCAGTTGCAAATGCATATTTGTGTTTTAGCTTTGTGAATTGACATAATTGTAATGAATAGCTGAAATCACAGGGCAGTTCCATGCCAAGGAGATCTGTCGGAGGAAACGTGGAGGTGTCTGTGATTTTGCAGACATGATAGGGTGTCATCTGGGCCCGGGGCTGGAGGGCAGCACGGTGTGACGTCCGCAGTGGGTGAATGAGAGTTTATGAGGGTTCCTATATAAACACACGGCCATGCGTCGCTGTGTTTGCTCTCCTGCACTGTATACAGGGAGAGGTTTGTATACAGAGGGATAAGTGTGGACACACACAGAGGGCTTTTATACCAGAACACCGGGCGCATTCACTGCCCACCCCCCCCAAATCTGTCCCTTCAAAGACCTTTCATTAGGTGTATGGAGGGAAGGCTGGTGTTACCGTAACTGCATCCGGAGAGAAACCGCAGGAAACCACATATACTGTATGCTCTGGAGTTTGTGTTTGTTCCTTACAGTACACAAGTGTTTATAATATCATAGAGTATACATACTGTATATACGTATATACTGTCCAGTATGTGTGTCCTGAATATGTGGGCTAATTACAAAAGGGTGTTCAGGTGCGTTGTGGTGAGTGCAAGGCATGTGTTAGTGCAGTGTTGGGGAGTGCAGGGTGAGTATTGATGCAGTGGTGGGGAGTGCAGAGAATGCATTCATGCAGTGGTGGGGAGTGCAGAGTGAGTATTGATGCAGTGGTGGGGAGTGCATGGTAAGTATTGATGCAGTAGTGGGAAGAGCATGGTGAGTATTGATGCAGTGGTGGGGAGAGCATGGTGAGTATTGATGCAGTGGTGGGGAGTGCAGGGTGAGTATTGATGCAGTGGTGGGGAGTGCAGGGTGAGTATTGATGCAGTGGTGGGGAGTGCAGGGTGAGTATTGATGCAGTGGTGGGGAGTGTAGGGTGAGTATTGATGCAGTAGTGGGGAGAGCATGGTGAGTATTGATGCAGTGGTGGGGAGTGCAGGGTGAGTATTGATGCAGTGGTGGGGAGTGCGGGGTGAGTATTGATGCAGTGGTGGGGAGTGCGGGGTGAGTATTGATGCAGTGGTGGGGAGTGCAGGGTGAGTATTGATGCAGTGGTGGGGAGTGCGGGGTGAGTATTGATGCAGTGGTGGGGAGTGCGGGGTGAGTAATGATGCAGTGGTGGGGAGTGCAGGGTGAGTATTGATGCAGTGGTGGGGAGTGCGGGGTGAGTATTGATGCAGAGGTGGGGAGTGTGGGGTGAGTAATGATGCAGTGGTGGGGAGTGCGGGCTGAATAAGAGTGGCATTGTGATGCCAGGACATAGCACGGGACACAACATCATCAATATGCAGGGACAGTCTACTCATGGCCCCAATAACCTTAATCAATACCTTACTGAGTGGTGCATGATCAAAAATGAAGCGAAGTTAGGTTGGCACTGTGATGCCAGGACATAGCCCGGGACACAGCATCATTACTATGTTGGGACTGCACACTCACAACCCCCAATCATCATAATTAATGCCTTATTGGGTTCCTGTGCATGCTCCCTAACTAAAATCAGAGTGGTGCTGTGATCCCCAGACATAGCCCGGGACACAGTATCATCATTATACAGGGACTGCCCACTGGCAGCCTTAATTGGTCCAAAGTCCAAGATGCGTGACTGTCCCGGGACGGTTGATATCTATGTTCATATTATCATAGAACCCTATGTTATATGTATGCAAATGTGCAGCACAGCAGCTTGGCAGTTAACAGATAATTACTGTTTTTGTGCTTTATATCCCCCACCCCCATAGCAGTATACGCAGAACCGCCACATCTGTGATGATCTGCTTACTATATACGCTCCTGAAACCTCAGCGCTTCACAAGCCAGACCACTTGGAAGACATCAGTTACAACTCATGGAAAATCATCCTCTGCCAGGAGCACCGCAGACAATGTGAAGGATTATGCAATAAGGAAAACGTCCTTGCACGCACAGAACACTGAATAATACCCTTACAGTTCCGGTGATCTGTGTTCAATTCCTATAATGGGTGCCATCTTCATGGAGTAGGGGGATTGGCCCTATAAAAACTTTAAAGAGCAGAGATGTGCCTTCCCCTGGCCCAGCTTAGCACCAGGTCTAGTGCTGTGCCCCACTGGGACTGGCGTTGTTTTGGACAGGGAGGGAAACCATTGGCAGATGTCATGGCAGGACCCTTTAAATGGTATATAAACCACACAACAGATGTGTAAATGGGCCCCCAACAATGATCTCCTTTTTGCTCCCTTAGACACAGAGTTCACACCAGTATAGGTGTGACCAAGCACACATGTTTCCGTGTATCATGGCTTGACAAAGAGGCTGCGTGGCCTTGAAACGCGTAGCCACGCCATCTCATGCCTCCCGGTGTGTGACATCACTCAGTGCTGTCTCCCACGTTGTCAAGGACTATATACATCTCTGGCAGAACTGGCCGGCAGCGGTACTTCTCGGTCTGGACTACTTTTGCACTGCCTGGGATGAAAGCTTATCTATACAGTAAATATTTAAGTTGCTATTTTACTTTTTATTAATAAATGTGTTTTTAATGCTACACTTAGAGTGCGCCCCCTGGTGTTCTCTTTTCTAATTGTTATTCCAGAGATTTTCTGCTACCACAAGTGTATTGGATCCAAAATGGAGTTAACCCTTGATGTGCTGAACAAGTCTTGAACAGACTGTGGCTTTGCATTCATTCAGTCTGTAATTGTGAAGCGCGCATTACACTTTTTCTGCGCCATTTTTTTTTAGCTATTTAGTACAAGGGCCTGCTTTTTTGGATACAAATTGAATGGATAGTTTAGGTAGGTCCTCATATCACATGGCTTTGGTAAACCTAAATAAGATTGTACAAAGATTGAACAAATTGTACAAATTGGCTGTATGAGACAGTGATTGGATAAAGCAAAGGTTCCAACCCCCAGGACATTGACTGGTACCAGTCTGTGGTCTGTTAGGAACTGGGCTGCACAGCAGACTTCATTTGTATTAGTGAAGTCACCTAGGCATACCTCCCAACGTTTGAACATGAGAATGAAGGATATTTTAGGGAGACAGTGACCTAAAAAGTGGGTGTGGCCAAACATGATAGTGGTAGGGGTTTAAGGGCAGTGGTTAAACAAAACCTGGGCTCCCTTGTACCTATAAAATACGGTTTAATAGCTGTGCCACAAGCTGGAGTCTCCAGTGTGAACCAACCCTTAGGGAGATAGATTGGAGAGAGGGAAGGATCACTGTTATATAGAAGGAAGGATCACTATGGTATATGGAAGAAAGGAAGAAGGGGTCACTATGGTATAAGGAAGACAGGAAGGAAGGATCAATATGGCACGTGGAGGCAGGAAGGATCACTATGGTACATGGAAGGCAGTGAGGATCACTATGGCACGTGAAAGGCAGGGAGAATCACTATGGCACATGGAAGGCAGCAAGGATCACTATGACACATAGAAGACAGGAAGGATCACTATGACACATGGAAGGCAGGAAGGATCACTATGGCACATGGAAGATAGGAAGGAAGGATCATTATGACGCATGGAAGTAAAGAAGGAAGGATCACTATGGTATATGAAAGGCAGGAAAGAAGGATCACTATGGCATATGAAAGGCAGGAAGGATCACTATGGCACATGGAAGGCAGGAAGGATCACTGTGGAACATGGAAGGCAGGAAGGATCACTATGACACATGGAAGGCAGGAAGGATCACTATGGTGCATGGAAGGCATGAAGCAATGATCACTATGGCACATGGAAGGCAGGAAGGATCACTATGGCACATGGAAGTAATGAAGCAAGGATCACTATGGCACATGGAAGGCAGGAAGGATCACTATGGTGCATGGAAGTAATGAAGCAAGGATCACTATGACACATGGAAGGCAGGAAGGATCACTATGGTGCATGGAAGGCATGAAGCAAGGATCACTATGGCACATGGAAGGCAGGAAGGATCACTATGGCATATGGAAGGCAGGAAGGAAGGATCATTATGGCACATGGATGGAAGAGAGAGAGGGGTGAGTTCAGTCACAGGCTGTATCCACTCCGAGGTTGGCTGTTCTCCAGAGTCACAGGCAGTGACATTGTGTGCACTGCTTCAAAATTCCCACCCACGCAACCCCTTCACAGCCACAGGATTGGCTGCACAGCGGGGTTTTTGGGCAGACACAAGGGGGACATGGGGAGGAGGTCATTAGATATAATGCAGCCAAAGCTCACCAAGGGGTGTATTTTTAAAACAATTTGCATAGATGTTTGTCCATTAACACAATATGCAACTTAATTCAATTCAATAGGACAAAAGGAAATATCCTCAGGTTGTATTCTCTGCAGATCGAATGTGTGCATGGGGAAAAATACCACATTATGTCCACTAGATGGTGCAGAGGAGCACAGTTGTTTTCATATTATAGTCCTGCGCCCTCTAGTGGCCATACCAAATTATGAATCAGCATGAATGGCACCTAACCTTGCTGCTTTTTGCAGCAAATCCTGTGGTAATGTGCATGTTATGGGCTATGTGTAGAAGGTGCAGTTATGTCATCACTGTGCTGTGCCTGTGCAGGGAGCAGAGCTGTGGAAGGGACCCAGAAGGCCACACCCACTACAGGCTGCCTGCAGAAAATTACAGAAGGGGGGGGGGGAGGCATAGACAAGAGCTTGTACATAGCTTGTATTGAGAGCAAACCTGTGGGAGGGGACAAATCAGACCCCACCCTCTACAGGCTGCCTGCCGCAAACTTCAGGAGGGGCGGAGACAAGAGCTTGTGCAGAGCAGAGCTGTGGGAGGGGACTCAGCAAGGCCCACCCACTTCTGGCTGCATGTAGAAAGCTACAGGAGGAGGTGGAGGCGCCCTGCACAAGGTGAGAGCGCAGCAGTGAGCGGTCTTTACATAGGTGTGCGCAGCCTATTGCGCCCCAAAACTCAAACACATGTGTGTCTAAATATACTGTATATAGGGCAATCAGTGTCAGTAGGTTATTTTTATTATTTTTTAAATTTTTTTACAATTTTATTTTTATATTATTTTTTACGATTTTTTTTTTTTTTACACCCTTATATCTCACTTTTGAGACAGAGAAAGGGACTGAGGGCAGAGATTCCTCAGCTCCTTTCTCTGCAGCCAAGCAGCAGAGAAATCTGTGCAGCATAGGGTGTTTCGGGTGTGCCCTGGCACACCTGGCACACCCTGTGTGCACTCCTATGGGTCTTAATTATTTATTGGTGATGCTGGCCGCACATAGTATATTACAATATGATTGGACAGTATGGAAATAGTCGCATGCATCTGATCAACGACCAATCACAGTCAGCCGTCCCAGAACACACAGAAATTCTGAAGCGTCTCGATATTTCGTCCAACCTCTCCCCCTCCCTTCTATCGTGCTTTCTTAGGCATGTAAATCAAAAGTTCCCTCTGATTTCACTGGCTGCATGCTTCTTGGGTGGACAACCAGCAGTGTAGGAAGGAGCTCAGAGATGGACTGATCAAAACATGATATCTCTCAGCCAATTAATAGCAGATGGCACTTTACTGTCCATTTTTACAGCGCCGCGGCATATGGCGATGCTATTTAAAGCATTAAAGTAGATGACAGTATAAATATAAAACTATCGTAGCGCTCAGCCCTGCACTGCAAAGCTATATTTTTATGAACAAAATCTGCCTGCAAATGTTGCATTTTTTCATGTTGAGTCGCAGTCACGTGATCGCCAATACCTGGCGGCGGTATTTTCTTCCCCGGGTAGTGGGCGGGGTCTACGGGGGACCTACATCAGAGAGTGCACATTCAGGGATTCCCAGCCATGTCTGACTGGCCAACAATTCTTCTAGGGTTTGTGAAAGGCTGAATGGTGATGCCAGCGATCTCAGTAATAGGGAGACGCAAATCAGAAGGAGGGGACTTCAACGGCGTGGCGCTGTTAAAGTGTACGATAAGGCGCCAGCAGTTAATTCCTCAAACAAAACCACGGCATATGATGGCACTATATGAAGCCTGTTGGCAATTTATCATACATTTTACTGCGCCACGGTATATGATGGCGCTATATGGAGCATTACTAGTGAAAAGCACTGCACACTGAGTAATACCTGCTGGCAATTTATCATACATTTTACAGAGCCACGGTATATGATGGCGCTATATGAAGCCTTAATGATGAAAAGCATTGCACACTGAGTAATATTTGTTGGCAATTTATCATACATTTTACAGCGTCACGGTATAGGATGGCGCTATATGAAGCATTAATAGTGAAAAGCATTGCACCTGTAGTAACACCTGCTGGCACCTTGTTGTGCACTTTAGCAGCGCCACGGTATACAATGGCGCTAGGATGAAAAGCATTGCACACTGAGTAATACCTGCTGGCACTTTATCATGCATATTTTACAGCGCCACGGTATATGACAGCGCCATATGAAGCATTAATAGTGAAAAGCATTGCCCACTGAGTAATGCCCGCCGGGTCCTTTTTGTGCACTTTTACAGCGCCATGGCATACAATGGTGCTATACGAAGCATTAATAGTAATAATCAAGGTGCTGTCCTTACCTTGTAAAACTGGGGGTTGGCTGTGTAGTTGGTTCTTGACCCCAGGAGACCCCCAGACAGACAGAGAGAGCGAGGAGAAGAGCGAGGAGCATCCTGCTGTGTGAGTGGGATTAGAGTGAGGGAAGTGTACAGGGAGGAGGGGGGTCAATGGCTGGATTTCAATAGAGGAGGAGAGCAAAGTCTGTGGTGGGGGAACAAGTGGACGGAGTCCAGTCCCTGTGCTCAAGGGTGAGGGGAGGTCAGTGTTCAAAGTCTATGATTGGGGGAGGTGGTCAGTGTTTGATATCTGTGTCCAGGCTATGGGTCACAGTGTGCCGTCTCAGGGGAGGTGGTTGGTATTTAGTCTGTGTGTCCAGGCAAGTGACCACCGTGACAGTTACTAAGGGAGGTGGTCAGTATTTAGCTTCTGCGTCCGGGTTAGGGACCAAGACACCTGGTCCTAGGGTAGGTGGTCAGTATTTAGTCTCTGCATTCAGTCTAGAGGACACAGCGCTTGTTTCTAGAGAAGGCGGTCAGTATGCAGTCTTTGTGTCCAGGCTAGGGGCCACAGCACCTGGTCCTAGGGGGGTAGTCAGTATGTGGTATTTGTGTCCAAGCTAGGGGCCACAGCACCTGGTCCTAGGGGGGTAGTCAGTATGTGGTCTTTGTGTCCAAGCTAGGGGCCACAGCACCTGGTCCTAAGGGAGGTAGTCAGTATGTGGTCTTTGTGTCCAAGCTAGGGGCCACAGCACCTGGTCCTAGGGGGGTAGTCAGTATGTGGTCTTTGTGTCCAAGCTAGGGGCTACAGCACCAGGTCCTAGAAGAGGTGGTTAGTATGTGGTCTTAGCATCCAGGTTAGGGACCACAGTTACTGGTCCTAGGTAAGGCAGTCAGTATTTAGTCTCTGCGTCTAGGCTAGGGGACACAATGCCTTGTCCTGGTGGAAGTGGTCAGTATGTGGTCTTTGTGTCCAGGTTAAGGGCCACAGTGCCCAATCCTATTGGAGGGAGGTGGTCAATGTTCGGTCTCTATGTCCAAGTTAGTGGCCAAAGTGCATGCTCCTAGGTTAGGGGCCACAGCGCTTGCTTCCAAGGAAGGTGGTTGATGTTTGGTCTCTACGTCCAGTTCCAGTGGCCAGTTCCCGCTTCTCTTTGTCCGTCGTTGAGGGATGCAGATATAAATGAGCGTGCTGGAATGGTCTATTGGAGTCTGAGCCTCCCCGTTCAGCGAGTACAGATGAGGGACACAGATGTCAGTGAGTGCTTTGGAGAAAAGTCAGGACTGGTAGTCAGAGGGGGGGGGAGGAGGAATCTATGAAATTGAATCCAGATGTTGCACACTCAGCACACCCGCAGACCCCCCCTCCACCCTTTCTCCATCCTTTGCTTTGTCAGAAAACCTAAGCACACACTGACCCCTTTAAAGTCATGGCACACCTGGTAGCCAAGTGTCCTGGCATGGCCTCATCCCACCTCCACGCCATCCAGATGCTTTGTCAAATTTGATTGCAAAAGCCACGTGGAATGGCTGGTCCACCACAATCCTGGTGATGCAAAAACTCAGATGTGACGATTCCCATGGATGTGATACAAACACGGTCCAGGAACATGGAGAGTCTTGGGGTAATATTTAAAGTGTATCTATAGCTAGGGACGTAACTACAGATTATGGGGCCCCATAGGAAAGTTTTGAGAGTCCCTCTGGTGAATTCCCTGCTGTCCCTGACTAAGTAAGTCTAATCCAAGCAGGATAGCAGGAGAGCTGTCAGTACAGTCATTAGTAAGGAGCAGAGCTGTGGATAGAAGTCATGAGGGGAGAAAAAGGGAAACACTGGACAGAATAAACTTTATTCGTTCATTTTACAGCCAACCATTCCATCCCAAGTAGCTCTCCAGACTTTTCCATCATCTCGGATCTCAGAGCCTCACTATAAATCCTAAGTCCTTCCAACCCTTCCATTGCCACAAGCAAGAGCTGAAAGAGGTGGTGTAGTAGTCAGTAAAAAGAAAAAATATAACAAGCGTTGTGGTAGCAATAACTCTTCTTCTATAGTAATTCTTCTTTTGTTTCATTGCAGGTTAATAATGGATTCCAAGGTAGGCTGCAGGCTGCCCACTGAAGTCATCCGTAGAGGACTACAGAATGTTTACTGAGATGACACCATTGACAAGAGCAATGTGCACAGATGGTCGAAGAAGCTTAAGTTTAGGTCGTTTAGTAGGTAGAGTAACTCATCCTCTAGACCTCTAGGTCTTCAAACTGTCTAAACAAAGGGCCAATTTACTATCCTTCAGACTTTAGAGGGGCTGGACTGTAGCCAGTGAGAGCAAAACATGCCCTAGCATCAGTGGGAGTAGACCATGTCTCAGGCTTGATGGTCAGTGGGAGTAAAAATTACATAGCACCTTTGGTCAGTAGGAGGAGGAATACTTCCCCATCATTGGTATTACTGGGAGGATTTATGACTCGTCATTGGTATCAGTGGAAGGAATACTGCCCAATCATTGGTGTCCATGGAAGAAATAGTGCCCCAGTGTGGGCATCAATGGAAAGAATGGTGCCTCATTGTTGGTGATAGTAGAAGTATTATTGACTCATAAAAGTGGGAGGAACAGTGCTCCAAGGGCCAGATAAAGGTAAGCAAAGGGCCACATCTGTCCCTTAGGCTGCAGTTTGGAGACCACTGCTCTATATAAAGGTTCTACTTAACATATTCTCCACCACAAGTGATGCATTTGCGTCATCATTGAACCCAACTTTTGAATCCACTTTGAAAAAATTCAAGTGTGTACCCACTTCTTCAGAGCCACTTTCACGTCATCAGTGTTATCAAATAATTGTCCATAAAACACTGTCCTTCATTGGATCGAACAACTTGTAGTCGGAGGGTGCTAAATCTCGGCTGTATGGTGGATGGGGGACCAGTAACCAGCTGAATTTGAAGACTGCCTGATTTGTTGCCATAGTTATGTGCGATCACGCATAGTCACGTTGAATGTGGATCGTTCTGTGATTCTTGTTAAATCTCTTTCTCCTGTAACACCCTCCTAGCGTAGGATGCAAGTTAAATTTAGTTTTTGTCTCCTTTTTTAATTAAGGGAGCAGTGATAGTTTCTCCTGGTCTGGTTTAGGGTTTCACAGGCTTGGAGTTTGATTGCTTCCCCCTACCTCTGGAAGAAGCTTCCAGAACTTAGGGAAAAAGATACAAATAACCAGGCTGAATATTTATCATGTTCCAGCCAATCCCTGGAGAGGAGTGTCTAGAAAGGGGCTGAAATAATAAATAAATAGTCTGAAGCACTGCAGGGCTGGGTTTTCTCTCCACAGGAGGGTTCCAGAATTCAGGAGGAGCATTCAGGCAGCCCATAGACTATGCAGCTGTTTAGGCCTCAGTGGTGTCAGGGCTGACAGTCTGGATGGACCTTGTTATAAGCTTGTAGGTGGGGTGGAGCAGCAATAATTCACAGTCAGGTGCAATGGAAAACTTCTATCAAAATAGTATATCATTCACAACAAACCCAGCAGGAAGGCTGCCATACTGGGTGTCCTCACGGTTTCCAGTAACGTGAAGAGATTGGGTATCATTGACGCTGTTTCCCTTCTCATTGGGCAGACTGATCGAATCCAATGGCTGCCTAAGTCACATGGGGTGGCAGTATCTAACTGGATTGCTTCCCCAGTGACCCAGGAAACCATAGAGGAACTGTGTTCCTCTTGACTTCCTCTTCAGCTACTGGGGCACTGCGGATGAGCACCACCTGCAGTGAAGAAAGTAGACTGCTCCTTCCTACAAACTGATTTGCAGGACCTCACCACAAGGAATTTGGTCTGGAGACGGATCGTCTCGCTCAATGGACTGTGTTCGGAGGAAGCTGGCAGCTGTTCCGGGGGCTTTCAAGTAAAAACCCCAAACGGATCCCTGTGACTGTGTGGTGTTCTGGAGGCTGCATTGGGGGTGGGGGTTGGGTACCAGCAGTTGTGCATAGGTGCAAAGTAACCAGATGCCAAAGAGGCTTGCTTAATGGTCTCCAGTTGTGAGGCCGTAGACTGTCCAACACCAACAAAGGCTTAAGGAGAAGACTGTTCTGTAATTGCAAAGTACTAATTGTTTTGGAATATCCCATGCCCTAACCTCTCCCCTGTTAAAGTTTCCACAAGTAATAAATCTTAAAAAGACAACCCCTAGCCTGTGTTTTGGAGCCGGTGTTAACGGACTGGTGCTTGAGGTGGTGGGCAGCCTCTGTACTTTTAGGGAAGAACCAGTTAATACCAGAGGTCCCTACAGGGGGAGCTCTACACTCCTAAAGGCTTCTCTAGGCTTCTTAAGTATCTCAATCTACTGCTCACTGGTTCATGTCCAGGAAATCAAGGAGAGTGGCGCCCTTGTTGTTCCAAAAAGCAGTCACTAGCTGACAATTCTTGTCAGTAGTCACAATTGATGGCTTTGTGGTTTGTCTTCAGTGCTAGTTTGCCCTTCTTCAAACTTCTTCACCATGTGTGCATATTGCTCTTATCCATGGTATCATCTCTGTAAACATTCTGTAGCTTTCTGTGGGTCTGTATCCAGTGGACAGCCTGCACCCCTCCTTCATCAAGAACTCAATGATGGCATGTTGCTTCTGCTTGGAATCCATTATTTACCTGCAATGAAACAGAAGAATTACTCTACCGACATGTGAAGTTTGAACAACTTATGTAGGTTAATAAAAAAAAGTTATGCTCACATTTGCATAACTTTCGATACAGCCCTTGTATTACGACATAATTGCTATCACACAATTGATCTATAACCCTAAACTGTTTAAACTGTGTTAGGCATACAGGGTGAATTTCAGTGCTGGCTGAGAGAAGAAAAGAAAGAAAGAAAGAAAGAAAGAAAAAAAGAAAGACAGAAAGAAAGAAAGAAAGGTAAAATATGATATGGTAGGGTAGGGTGAGTTATGATAAGGTATGGTAAGTAGGGTAGGGTATGGTATGGTAGGGTAGGGTAAGGTACGATAAGGTAAGGTATGGTATGGTATGCAATGGTACGGTAAGGTATGGTATAGTGAGGTATGGTATGGTACGGTATAGTGAGGTATGGTATGGTAGGGTACGGTAAACTATGGTATGGTATTGTATTGTATGGTATGTAATGGTAGGGTAAGGTATATTATGGTATGGTAGGGTATGGTATGGTAGGCCTACCATACCATACTTTACCATACCATACAATACTTTGCCATTTCATACCATATCATATCATACCTTACTGTACCACACTTTACCATACCATAACACACCTTACCATACTATACCATACCATAACATACCTTACCATACCATATCATAATTTACCATACCATACCATACCGTACCATACTTTACCATACCATATCATACACTACTATATTATACCATAGCTTATTGTACCATACTTTACCATACCATACCTTACCGTACCCTACCATACCATAAAAGATCTTACCCTACCATTACATATCATACTTTATCATACCATACAATACCATAACATACCTTACTTAACCTTACCATACCTTACCCTACCATACCATACCCTACTATATCATAATATACCTTAGGGCATGATAAGGTGTGGTAACATATGGTAAATTATGGTATGGTAAGATATGATTAGGTATGGTATGATAAATGTGCTGTTTTCCAATATTGCTTTGTAATATGTGCAGAAAGATGAATATTTTTCTATCGTCTCCTTTTTTGGGGTTTTCTTTTATTATTAGCACTGCATTATATAAATACACCAATTTTAAGAAGGTCCGTTAGTTTAAAATGCCTTCTACCAGAATAAAATGATCCATTCATAACAGGGATATTTGGATACACCCACAATTAGATAGCGGTGGTGGTGGGTGATGGACACTGGCTAAGGGGGAACTTTATCTCTCCTGGTTGGAGGGTACATGAACTAATCCTCTGTTCCTGAAATAACGCTTAGGTGAAGTAAAACTATTTTAAGGTATTTATATAAAAAAAGGATGCACAACTGTTTTTCCATGGAAGCTACATGTAAAATTGTTCTGTGTGAAAGGGACAAAACTGAATGTTCTTAGGCTACATTCTTTGCAGATCAAATGCTATTCATTGAAAAAAAACAGCAGTGTGAATATCGAAAATACAGCATTATGGCCACTAGATGGTGCTGACTATTATAGAAAATAAGTATGGTCCTCAGCACCAACTAGTGGCCATAATGAGGTATGTAGTGCCCCCATAGTGTAGGTGCATTTTTCTAGCAGAGTTTGCTAGGCGAGGTAAAATTTAGTCAAGCCTGAGTGTAAGAGCAGGCCTGAATGTTTTGATCTGGGCCGGGAGGCGTGGCCCAGGGAGGATTGAGTGGACTTTACAGATGAGGTCACCAGCACCTCCCACTTCTTTCTAGAAACTTGGGGAAGGTTTCTGGTCAGAGAGCTGGGAGATAGGTGGAGCCAGGGCCGCTGATAGGGGGGTATAACTAACCCTGGTGTGGGGGGCCCAGAGCACACGGGGGATTAGTGACAGATGACAATTGTGTCTCTTTTCCTCCAGCAAATGAAAAAGCTGCTCTCCTTCCCTCACCCTTGCTACAAGCTTTTATCTGATAAGAAAGAGACAGTCGTCCCTCACAAATCACCCTCCCTGTGTGGGCCCCCCTCCTCTCAGCACTGGAGTTTGTTATCTCTCTAAGGCTCCATGCACACTGGCTTAAAAAAATCACTGCTTCTACAGGAGTTTAGTGTTTTGCATGTAGAAGCAGCTCAATGTTATCCTATGAGTCTATATACCTTAGGGCGATTACAGACATATTTTAAGCTCAACATATAAAAGACAGAAAGAAAAACCCTTCTGGTTTTCCTAAACTCGTCTAAACTTTGTACAAAAAGATTTCTATATGAGCATTTTTTTCTGCCAAGTGAACTGGAGTTTTTTAAGCCCAGTGTGCATGGAGCTAACTTTTTTCTCTCCCTTTGTCCCTCTGATCCCGGAGCCTGTATATTTTTTTTATCTCACCCTCATTTTTATTTATTAACTCTTTTAGATTTAGCAGGAATTCGTTGAGTTTAGTTGTATTTGTGTCTGCTAATGGTTTTATTGTATTTTTAGCGAAATATAGCTTTAATACTTTTTTTTGGGGGGGGGGGGCCCTGTCAAATAGTCTGTACGAGGCCCCGCGATTTCTATCAGCAGCCCTGGGTGGAGCCATCTGGAGTATTCTAAGGAGCCCTGACCAATCCTCAAGCAGGGTTGGCAGGGGGCAGGCCTCCTTAAATACTCTGAGTCAGCCCAACTAGGGAGGAGAAGTGTCGGGTGGAAGTCTGGAGATGTAGCAGAGGCCCCTACCCGGGAGGTCACCCCAGTCTGGAGAGGGTGACCTTGCGGCATGGAGGTTCGGGTGCAGCCAGGAGTGGAGGTGATTCCTGGAGTCACACAGGGGAACAGGAGAACAGCGGAGGTGCTACACAGTGAGAGGCTTTAAAGCAGGCATCCTCAAACTATGGCCCTCCAGCTGTTGCGGAACTACACATCCCATGAGGCATTGTAAAACTCTGACATTCACAGACATGACTAGACATGATGGGAATTGTAGTTCCTGAACAACTGGAGGGCCATAGTTTGAGGACCCCTGCTTTAAAGTGATCCACCGGTTTGGTGAGCGGTGGTCCCTGGGAACTGCAAGAGAAAGCACTGGAGCTGACTGGCAGAGGAATAGTGGACAGTTGGTGGAAGCCTTTGGAGTCAGTTCAGGGAAAGGAGAGTCATTGAGGAAAAGCAGGTCGATGGGACCTGGAAGAGAGATGGGCTGGGAGTTGTAGTCCATCAAAGGCCCGGCTAGTGTTTTTGCTACACATTCAGGGGCCTGTGATCCCTGGCCTGTAATGGGTGTTCCGGAGGTTCTGTTGAGAGTAGGCCTCACCATGTGCTAGCCGTGGTGAAGAGAAAGGAACAGAGAAGCTTGATAAATTTCCTTTCAAGCTGGAAACTAAGTTCAGTGCTGGAGAGAAGTAATGGAGTGATGATTTACTAAGTTCAGTGCTGGAGAGAAGTAATGGAGTGATGATTTACTAAGTTCAGTGCTGGAGAGGAGTAATGGAATGACGATTTACTAAGTTCAGTGCTGGAGAGAAGTAATGGAGTGACGATTTACTAAGTTCAGTGCTGGAGAGAAGTAATGGAGTGACGATTTACTAAGTTCAGTGCTGGAGAGAAAACTGTAGGAGAAATGGTCAGAAAGTTGAATGCCGGAGAGTTGTGAGGAGTAACAGTCTGCAGAGGGATGGTCTGCAGTGAAGTGTGCATATAGATGAGTGCATATGGACTTCATGTAATATAATTTTTTGGGCATCCCACAGTCATCCGTTATCCCCATCCAAGTAATTACCCCTAAATAAAACAACAAAAACAAGAGGCGGCCTGGTCAGTGTCTATGGATTTGTGATATATGGGGTGATTGAGGGCAGCTATAAGGTGAACCACAATTACCAGCCACTCTCAAGGGAGCACATGACTACAGGTATCTTCAACATTCTCTTTGAATTGCAGAGAATTTAGCCTGAGAACATTCAATTTTGCCCCAGGCTCATAGAACGAATTTACAGGCAGTTTCCATGGAAGAACAACTATGCAATCTTTATTTCATAAATACACCCTTTAATATTGTTAATAACATATTAATAATTCCCCTTCTCCTGTCTGATCCTAGACCAGACAGGCCGGTATCCCCAGATCTAAGGTGTAACAATCTGACAAGTCCCTGCCATCTGATTACACAGATATTTACTATCTCTGCCCCCAGGGTGAATGATTCACACATTACAGCATCCCAGGACATTATGTGTGATTCACCAGCATTCCAATGCTCCGTCGTCATTGGTTATTTAAAGTGCGTGTCCTGCCAAACATTTTTTTTCTGCTCTTGGTATAAGCAGGGAAGGAATAAAAGTTCTGCTGGGTTATTCAGTGCTCCATTATAGACATTTCCCCTCACTTCCTGTCCTGGTGACTACACTTTCATCAGACAGGAAGTGAGAGAAAATCTTCAATGGGGGTCATAGACAGCAGTAAAAATCTGGGAGTGGTTCCAGCCGTTCTTTGCTCCTCTAGGTGGGGGAGAAATCTAATTAAAAGAGACCTAGATAGAGATAAAAACCCAACAGAGGTGCTAATTTTTGCTCACTCTGTCCAAAGTGAAATAAAGTTTTGGCTGGACTGAATTACTTCTTGCATTAGGAAACATTGTAACAATCCTGGAAACTCATATGGCACACAACGCATGTTAGCACGTTACATTTTGTGCCCGCCAATGTGCAGACCTGCGCTGACACAAGCGTGCATTGACCTCCGCTCATCACCTCAATGTCGTCTACTGACCACTCACGGTCATTCGGTGCAGGACTCAGGTATACAGCTGCACTTAAAGTAGTCATTTTGGTTTCATTTTTTCAATTCTATAAGTCTTATCTGTAGGTACGGTGAATACAAAATTCTATAAAGTTTACCCCCTCTATAATGCTTCCTCTAATATATGGTTTTATATGTACTTCTTGCTGTAGGTGGCATTTGCCATCTTGAATCCCCAGCAAAGAAACTTCATGTGCGCTAACTTTTTTGTTTGTGTGTTGCTGCCATCTAGTGGTAAAAAAGTAATACTACAATGTAAAATCACCAGCCACTTTATTAGGTGGACCTGTTCAATTTTTTATTTTATTTTTATTATTTCAGGTACTTATATAGCGCTGTCAACAGGGCCGGCTCTACCACTAGGCGGAGTAGGCGGCCGCCTAGGGCGCATTGCCACCTAGGGGCGCCTGGCCACTGTTGATCTGTCACTGGCTGTTCTGCATTGATTCGTGTAAAAACTGACACTGTGTGACTGAGATAATGAGATTGAATTATCACATGCCATTTGCAAATGTATATAGAAATAGTGACTGATCTACCAAATACCCCCCCTCCGTCCCCACCCCCCGTGAGGCTGTATTTGATGGGCACAGGTGAGGCTGTATTGACTGGTGCTGGTGAAGCTGTATTTGATGGGCACAGGTGAGGCTGTATTGATTGGCGCTGGTGAAGCTGTATTTGATGGGCGCTGGTGAGGCTGCATTTAATTGGTGCTGGTGAAGCTGTATTTGATGGGCACAAGAGAGGCTGTGTTGACTGGTGCTGGTGAAGCTGTATTTGATGGGCACAAGCGAGGCTGTATTGACTGGTGCTGGTGAAGCTGTATTTGATGGGCACAGGTGAGGCTGTATTGATTGGCGCTGGTGAAGCTGTATTTGATGGGCGCTGGTGAGGCTGCATTTAATTGGTGCTGATCAAGCTGCAATTCATTGGCGCTGATCAGGCTGGGCAGGGAAAAGGGGGTGGGGGCAGGGGTGGGGCCAAGGTGGGCAGCAAAATGAGGCTTTGCCTAGGGTGTCAAAAATCCTTGCACCAGCCCTGGCTGTCAATTTACGCAGTGCTTTACATATACATTGTACATTCACATCAGTCCCTACCCTCAAGGAGCTTACAATCTAAGGTCCCTAACTCACATTCATACATACTAGGGCCAATTTAGACAGGATCTGATTACCCTACCAGCATGTCTTTGGAGTGTGGGAGGAAACCGGAGGACCCAGAGGAAACCCACGCAGGCGCAGGGAGACCATGTAAATGCCAGGCAGGTAGTGTCGTGGTTGGGATTCAAACCAGCGACCCTTTTGCTGCCAGGTGAAAGTGCTATCCACTACACCACTCTACCAATTTCTTGATAACACAAATTGCTAATCAGCCAATCACATGGTAGCAACTCAATGCATTTAGGCATCTAGACGTGGTGAAGACGACTTGCTGACGTTCAAAGCGAGCATCAGAATGGGGAAGAAAGGGGATTTAAGTGACTTTGAGCGTGGCATGGTTGTTGGTGCCAGATAGGCTGGAATGAGTATTTATAAAAGCAAAAAGAGGTTTCCCTCTATATGATGGGACTTTAAGGACTGAAAGAGTAAACATATATACCTAAAATCAGTCATTTTATTTCCAAAAAAGATTACATACAACACAGTAGCAATATGGATCAAAAATGGGATGCACATAAAATAGGGGGTACACATTACCGTGATTTTGCAAGAAAACATAAATGTGCAATGTCCCATCATATAGGGTGATACCTCTTTTTCCAAGTTACACGGGGATGTGGCCATGGTAAGCAGGTATTCCAACCTCAATTCCTTTTGAGTTTACAGAGAATGGTCTGAAAAAGAGAAAATATCCAGTGAGCGGCAGTTGTGTGGAGGAAAATGCTTTGTTGGTGTCAAAAGTCAGAGGAGAATGGGCAGACTGGTTCCAGATGATAGAAAGTCAACAGTAACTCAAATAACCACTCAATACAACCAAGGTATGCAGAATGCCATCTCTGAACGCACAACACATCGAACCTTGAAGCAGATGGGCTACAGCAGCAGAAGACTACACCAGGTGCCACTCCTGTCAGCTAAGAACAAGAAACTGAGGCTACAATTGGCACAGACTCACCAAAATTGGAGAATAGAAGATTGGAAAAATGTTGCCTGGTCTGATGAGTCTGGATTTTAGCTGCGACATTCAGATGGTGGGGTCAGAATTTGGTGTAAACAACATGAAAGCCTGGATCCATCCTGCCTTGTATAAACAGTTCAGCCTGGTGGTGTAATGGTGTGGGGTATGGGCACACTTTGGGCCCCTTAGTACCAATTGAGCATCGTTTAAACGCCACGGCCCCCCTGAGTACTGTTGATGACCATGTCCATCCCTATATGACTACAGTGTCCCCATCTTCTGATGGCTCCTTCCAGCAGGATAATGCACCATGTCACAAAGCTCCAATCATCTCACCACTGGACAATGAGGTCATTGTACTCCAATGGCCTCCACACTCCCCACATCTCATCCAATCATCTCACCACTGAACAATGGAGGTCCCTGTATTCCAATGGCCTCCACACTCCCCACATCTCATCCAATCATCTCACCACTGGACAATGAGGTCACTGCACTCCAATGGCCTCCACACTCCCCACATTTCATCCAATCATCTCACCACTGGACAATGAGGTCCCTGTACTCCAATGGCCTCCACACTCCCCACATTTCATCCAATCATCTCACCACTGGACAATGAGGTCACTGTACTCCAATCATCTCACCACAGGACAATGGAGGTACCTGTATTCCAATGGCCTCCACACTCCCCACATCTCATCCAATCATCTCACCACTGGACAATGGAGGTCCCTGTATTTCAATGGCCTCCACACTCCCCACATCTCATCCAATCATCTCACCACTGGACAATGAGGTCACTGCACTCCAATGGCCTCCACACTCCCCACATTTCATCCAATCATCTCACCACTGGACAATGAGGTCACTGTACTCCAATCATCTCACCACAGGACAATGGAGGTACCTGTATTCCAATGGCCTCCACACTCCCCACATCTCATCCAATCATCTCACCACTGGACAATGGAGGTACCTGTATTCCAATGGCCTCCACACTCCCCACATCTCATCCAATCATCTCACCACTGGACAATGGAGGTCCCTGTATTTCAATGGCCTCCACACTCCCCACATCTCATCCAATCATCTCACCACTGGACAATGAGGTCACTGCATTCCAATGGCCTCCACACTCCCCACATTTCATCCAATCATCTCACCACTGGACAATGAGGTCCCTGTACTCCAATGGCCTCCACACTCCCCACATTTCATCCAATCATCTCACCACTGGACAATGAGGTCACTGTACTCCAATGGCCTCCACAGTTACCAGGTCTCATCCAATAGAGCACCTTCGGGATGTGATGAAATGAGAGGCATCATGCATGTGCAGCCGACAAACCTGCATCTGGATGACGCTATCATTGTCACTATGGACCAAAATCTCTGAGGAACGTTCCCAACACCTTGTTGAATCGATGCCATGAAGAACGAAGGGGGTCCAACCTGCTACAAGCAAGTGTAGTTAATAAAGTGGCCCGGTGAGTGTATATATTAAAGAGTATCTATACTGGACAAGTGGACAGTAGACGAGCACTTCTCAACCCTTTTTCAAGTCAAGGCATCCGAGTCTAAAATGGGGTTCCTCTGTCCCATCAGAAGCCCCTCTTTCACATCAGAGTCCACCATTCACATCCCCCCTTTTGACATTAGTGAAGTTCTCAGTCCTTAGCCTCCTTCTTACACATCAGAGTCCTTGGGCCTCCTGTTTGCACCTTGGAAACGCATGACGTTGTGCAAAAATACGGGATGCAGTGCGGCATCCCAACGGGTCCAGAAAGCCCCCCGGGGTGCCGCAGCACTCTGGTTAAGAAATGCTGTTATAGACAAACATGTATCTTTGGTTTATTACCTTTTCATCCTGCTGGTAGATCCGTTTTTTTTAGTTCCTTTAACAACCTGAGTACCAGCCTGTAATACCTCTTCATCTCCGGGGTTTTCCCCCTCAGTTTTCAGGGCCATGATACTTTGCCTGACAATTAACCCTGTAACCTAATGAAGACAGGGATTTCTTTTGGTGTTATTTGTTACTGTTTGCTATATTTAGGAAAAACTTTTTATGAAAAAATTATTTTCTGTTAAAATAAAAACAGACCAGGACAGCGTGAACACCCCCCCCCTTGTTTGTAAAGTAGACAGCTAAAGGTGATCTTAATTTTTGATACAATTGTTTAGAAATGAAGAGACATGCTGGTATCGGGGTTAATGTAAAGGTCAGAGAAAGGATGGAGAGGAGGGGGTTAATATGCAGGATATGGAGGAGGGTGTTCAGGGCTGTCTTTAACACAGAGCAAAAGGGGCAGCTGCCCCGGGCCCATTCATTGGTGTGGGGCCTAAAGTAACTTCCCCTTGAGCCCACAAACAGTTGATCAGTGGATTCAGGAGGGCCCAAGTAAAATGTTTGCCCAGGGTCCAATCAATATTAAAGATGGCCCTGGATGTGTTAATATACACTATATAACAAAAAGTATTGGGACACCTGCCTTTACTCATGCACATGAACTTTAATGGTATCCCATTCTTAGTCTGTAGGGTTCAATATTGAGTTGGCCCACCCTTTGCAGCTATAACAGCTTCAACTCTTCTGGGAAGGCTGTCCACAAGGTTTAGGAGTGTCTATGGGAATGTTTGACCATTCTTCCAGATGCCCATTTGTGAGGTCAGGCACTGATGTTGGATGAGAAGGCCTGGCTCGCAGTCTCCACTCTGATTCATCCAAAAGGTGTTCTATCAGGTTGAGGTGCAGGTCAGTGAAGTTCCTCCACCCAAACTCACTCATCCATGTCTTTATGGACCTTGCTTTGTGCACTGGTCCAAATCATTTGGTGGAGGGGGGATTATGGTGTGGGGTTGTTTTTCAGGGGTTGGGTTTGGCCCTTTAGTTCCAGTGAAGGGAACTCTTAAGGTGTTACTAAATCCAGTAATATGAAAATAGTTCATGCGCCCCCCCTGCAGTGCCCACAGCTTATAAATCTTCTTTTTACATTAAAATACTGCCACTATATACCTTTTTGGCTGATCTGTATACCATGGTCACATGATAAACAGCAGGGTCTACCCAGTGCTGAGTGTTTTAGGTAGGAGGAGATTTCCACTACAGCCTGTATACACGCCCACATGTGTGATGTCGCAAACCATGTGACCTGGCTATCTCTGAGAACAAGGGAATATTCTCTCCAGCAATAGAGACTTGTGCAGCTTTACTACCCTCACTGTGTATTATTTGGCGTTACCAAGAGGGACCCTGCAGGAGTAGGAGGATCTGTCCATACAGAATCAAAGTGCCTTTTTATACAATGCAGAGGATTAACCCCTTAAGTTCCACAGTGAGTATAACAAGCATGCTTTACTGCATATACAGACTGATTTTACTGTTGTGGGTTTAGTAACACTTTGAGGCGTCAGCATACCAAGACATTTTGGACAATTTCATGCTCCCAACACTGTGGGAACAGTTTGGGGATGGCCCCTTCCTGTTCCAACATGACTGCGCACCACTGCACAAAGCAAGGCCCATAAAGACATGGATGAGCGAGTTTGGGGTGGAGGAACTTGACTGGCCTGCACAGAGTCCTGACCTCAACCCGATAGAACACCTTTGGGATGAATTAGAGTGGAGACTGTGTGCCAGACCTTTTTGTCCCACATCAGTGCCTGACTTCACAAATGCGCATCTGGAACAATGGTCAAACATTCCCATAGACCAGTGGTTCTCAACTCCGGTCCTCGGGACCCACCAACAGGCCAGATTTTAAGTATTACCTTGGGGAGATGCAGACTAGAACACTGCAATCACTGAGCAGCAAATTATATCACCTGTGATGTCTTTCAGTTATCCTGCAAACCTGGCCTGTTGGGGGGTCCCGAGGACAGGAGTTGAGAACCACTGCCATAGACACTCTTGAACCTTGTGGACAGCCTTCCCAGAAGAGTTGAAGCTGTTATAGCTGGGCCAACTCAATATTGTACCCTACAGACTAAGACTGGGACACAATGTGCGTGTAAAGGCAGGCGTCCCAATACTTATGGCAATATAGTGTACAAGTCACACTATGGAGATCAGATGTGTGGGAGAGGTGGGAGGATGAAAACGTTAAAAAAAAAAAAAAAAATGTATTTGTTCATTAGTTCCTGATTCCTTGCCTCCTTTCATTGTAAGAGGAACAGGGGGTCTCACAGATGTGAACATCATGTGATCACTATGATTGGTCTCTCTATGGCCAATCACAGTGATCCTAAGGTACAGAGCTGCTCAGATCGGCTCTGTACACAGTGTCTGTAAATGGAGACACCAACCAACGCAACAGTTGGCTTTATTCAGTACCATTCATAATCGGCACTGGCTAAATAGCCATCCACCAAACTGCCAGTACAACAGTAAAGAAATAACTGAAGTCTACTCATGGTACTAGTGGTGGATTTTGGTTCTGGTGATAGACTGGTCATAGAAAGTAAAAATGTCAGTCAATCAGAGATTTCCATGACAGCCAGAAATGATTTATTTCAGGTTCTTTATGGTGGTCTTCAAGGAATAGACATTGACACAAAACGAACATGGTGTAAAAAGAATATCTTTACTGATTTCAAGATAGAAAATACAGTAAGCCAATTACATTATAAACCGAGTAACAAAAACTGTACAGAAAAGAAAGTGACCTATACCCACCCACACAATCACCAATTATATACACCATGTCTTACACTTCCAATGAAGGAATAACCCATTCAATGAACGATTACAAAACCTAGATGTATTACCCTCCAGGTATAGGAGGCTAGGAACATTTAGTCTTTGGTCCTTCTGTAGTCATTGGGGTAGCGATTGATTTCTTTGGGCTGTTCTGGTTTTCACAAGCTGTTGGTTTGACCGTTTTGCATTCTGGAGGCTTCCAGAACATAGGTTGGGAAAGTCAAATGGGCAACCTGAATATTTATGGGGCCTCAGCCAATCCCTGGTGAGGTGTGCCCAGTAGGTGGTTGGAGAGGGACATAAACAGTTTTAGGACTGGGGCAGTCCTGCTCTGGAGCTGCTGGAGGAGTCCCCAGCCTTAGGGGCTGCTGCCGCTGGAGTCGGCTGACAGTGGTCTCAGCTGTGGCAAAGCTGGGGGGGGGGGGGGGGGTATTCCTAAATTTGTCCTGTCTGGATAACTCACTGAGGAATGCCTGGTGAAAGCTTAGATATGTGCAGTTGCCCGGGATATTGTGAGTACTGATCCAAGCTCAACGTTTGGGCTACTTTCACACGGAGACGCTATTTAGCTAAAAATAGCGTCTGTAAAGCGCCTCAAAAGTCCCCCCCAATCCACCCCAATGTCAAAGCCCTGAGTGCTTTCACACTGGGGCGGTGCGCTAGCAGGACGTTACAAAAAGTCCTGCAAGCAGCATCTTTGGGGCGGTGAGGGGAGTGGTAAGATACCGCTCCTCTACCGCCCCTGCCATTGAAATGAATGGCAAGCGCTTCCAAAGCGGCTGCACACCGCCTCGGTAGTGCCGGCACTTTTAACTCCTTTTTAACCCCTTGTGGGGGGTTAAAAGCGCGGCGCTCCCGCCCGCATAGTGGAGCCCTATCGTTGGTAAAACTCCACTAAAACTAGTGGGGTTTTACCGCGACCGCGGGTACCGCTTCAGTGTGAAAGCAGCCTTAGTGATTGTGTCCTCCTGGGGTGACAGCTGTAGCAATTCCTGAGCCGGTTTCTGTTGAGTCTCCATTCTGGCCTTCCCCTTTGCTCCTGGCTTAACCACTTGCCTACTGGGCACTTTCCCCCTCTTCCTGCCCAGGCCAAATTTTCTGCTCTCAGCGCTGCCACACTTTGAATGAAAATTAGTTGGTCATGCTACACTGTACCCAGATGAAATGTTTATCATTTTGTTTCCACACAAATAGAGCTTTCTTTTGGTGGTATTTAATCACCACTGTGTTTTTTTATTTTTTTGCTAAACAAACTAAAAAAGCCAATTTTGAAAAGCAAAAAGTTTTTCTTAGTTTCTGTTATAAAATTTTGCAAATAAGTCATTTTTCTCCTTCGCTGATGTGCGCTGAGGAGGCTGCACTGATGGGCATTGATGAGGTGGCACGGATGGGCACTGATGAGGCTGCACTGATATGCGGCACTGATAGGTGGCACTGATGGGCACTAAAAGGCGGCACTGATAGGCAGCACTAATGAGGAGGCACTGATAGGCGGCACTGATTGGTTTTGATAGGTGGCACTGATGGGCACTAATAAGCGGCACTGATAGGTGGCACTGATGAGGAGGCACAGATAGGTGGCACGGATGGGCACTGATGAGGCTGCACTGATATGCGGCACTGATAGGACGCACTGATGGGCACTAATAGGCGGCACTGATAGGCAGCACTGATGAGGAGTCACTGATATGCGGCACTGATGGGTTTTGATAGGTGGCACTGATGGGCACTAATAAGCGGCACTGATAGGTGGCACTGATGAGGAGGCACAGATAGGTGGCACGGATGGGCACTAATAGGCGGCACTGATAGGCAGCACTGATAGGTGGCATTGATGGTCACTAATAGGCAGCACTGATGGGTATTGCTAGGTGTCATTGATGAGGAGGCACTGATAGGCAGCACTGATGGTCACTGATAGGCAGCACTGATGGGCACTGATAGGCAGCACTGATGAGAAGGCATTGATAGGCGGCACTGATGGTCACTGATAGGCAGCACTGATGGGTACTGATTGGCACTGTTGGGGCTGCACTGATAATCAGGACACTGATGGTCAGTGCCCTGATTATCAGTGTAGATGTTCCCTGTCACACTTGTCGGTTACCGACTCTAAACATAAGGAAAGAAGTGCCTATAACCAGCAAGTGTGTTTACATTGTGACCAGCTGTGATTGGACACAGCTAATCATGTGGTAAAGGGCGACTGTGATTGGTCCTCTATCCCGATCTGTGATCAGCTGTATCTGAAGGACACAGCAATCACAGAGTGCACCGGATGCATGCCCCAGTGGGTGCGTGGTTCTGGCAGGATGTCAATAGGCATCCCCCAAGAACCAGGCGACTGCATGGTAGCCGTCGTTTGGCTACAGCAGGTTAAAGACTGGTCAAAAAAGTTCCATCTAGCTGAGTCTGTAGTTCTGGAGTATCCTATACCACCCCAACTCCTCTCCTCTTACAAGTTCTACAAGCAAATAAGATTTTAAAAAAGACGTCCCCTGGACTGTTTAATGGAGTGGACTGTTGCCTGTGTGATTGGTGGTCTCTGCACTGTTTGGGGAAGAACCAGGTAAGAATTTAGCGGCTCCTAGGGGGGTAGAACTGCATAAAGATGAACTCCAGGCAGATATACAAAACACAAACTATGTTCATTATTACATCAAGAAGAATTCCAGGTATGGATATTTTTATGTAGTTACATTGTTCCAGCATGTAACTATGTATATACCAAATATAAAGATACATTTTTTGCGCTTTCACTTTAAGAGAACTGTCAATGCTAAACAGTGAAACCAAAATTCAATAATTAGTGATGAATATGAACAATATAGCGAGAAAAACATGTAATAAGAATAGTCCATATACAGCAGGGATATGCAATTAGTGGACCTCCAGCTGTTGCAGAACTACAAGTCCCATGAGGCTTAGCAACACTCTTACAGCCACAAGCATGACACCCAGAGGCAGAGGCATGATGGGACTTGTAGTTTTGCAACAGCTGGAGGTCCGCTAATTGCATAACCTTGATATACAGTATCTCACAAAAGTGAGTACATCCCTAACATTTGTGTAAATATTTTATTCTATCTTTTCATGTGACAACACTGAAGAAATGACACTTTGCTACAATGTAAAGTAGTGAGTGTACAGCTTGTATAACAGTGTAAATTTGCTGTCCCCTCAAAATAACGCAACACACAGCCATTAATGTCTAAACCACTGGCAACAAAAGTGAGTACACCCCTAAGTGAAAATGTCCAAATTGGGCCCAATTAGCCATTTTCACTCCCCGGTGTCATGTGACTCGTTAGTGTTACAAGGTCTCAGGTGTGAATGGGGAGCCAGTGTGTTTGATTTGGTGTTATCACTCTCACTCTCTCATACTGGTCACTGGAAGTTCAACATGGCACCTTTTGTGATGAACACTTCCTCAGCAATGTAACAAATAAGCCATGGAAAAGGAGAGGATAGAACTCATAGTGTGAACCTGTATGGATAATGTTTATTAAGCAAAGAAAAAAACCACAAAACAGAAGAGAAGTATACAGCATGTAAACTCAGACGCCCCCTGCTGGTATGCGTGATGAGGTCCGCCTGCTAAGGTCCGCCTGACATATTTCGTCAAGTGGGGATGACGTCAAAGGTCGGTGCATGACAGTAGTGCCAACAGTCATGCAATGGCCTTTGATGATGTCCCCTAAGAAATGGTTGGTGGAACCTAGCAGGCTGACGTCATCACCCATGCTGAATTTACATGCTGTATGCTTCTCTTCTGTTTTGTGAATACAGTTTTTAAAACAGCCATTCTCAACCAGAGTTTCATGGTTCCTCCAGAGGTTGCTAGTGATTCCTTGAGCTGTAGTTGATTGACCATGCATTTGATGATGCCTAAATAGTTTGGGGGCCAACGCCACTTGGCAGAGCCATTTGCATGAAGCCAATGATCTTTTTAGCTTTCTGCAGGGGTTGCATTTTGACCACCACTGTAAGGGTTGTACTCTTTCCACTGACCATCAATTTAGAAAGTATATAGACTGGGAAAAGTTCATCTTGTGGGGTTAGGATAAAGTAAATGAGTATCCAGTGGGTCCGACCTGGATAAATGAGGATCCAGTGGGGTGTCACCAGTCTTTTTGAGATACATTTTTTTATTTTGGACCTGATATACAGTAAGATCTCACTTTCAGAAAAAACAAAAGGATCATTGGCTAAAAATTGAAAATTTCCTTGGGCGGGGTTGAGGAAAGTGGTTGTTCGGTGGCAGTGTTGGTTAGTGTCCTGAAATTGTGAATGCCTTCATGTGCCAAATTTTGAGAATGGGTAGGCTCATAGACTAGAGGAAGATAAGGGTTCTGCTGGAGTGGAAGAAAGAGTAAGGTATGACTTTTTTTCGAAATGTATTGAGTGTGGATTTTATGCCAGACAAGCCAGTTAGTATACAAGAAAGGATTCAGATCCTGAGGAAAAAGCTGTGTATGAAGATGCAGAGCACATAATGAGGTGGCGTGAGGTAGCATACTTTGGTCAAGGCACGAATCGGTATACGCTATATTGTCAAAAGTATTGGAACTTTAATGGCATCCCATTCTTAGTCCATAGAGTTCAGTATTGAGTTCCAGCAGTCATGCATCACTTTACTCTAGGTGTTCACCAGTGGCCCCAATAGCCATCCCTGTTTCGTGGGTTCATCCAGGCTCTCTTCATATCTACATCCACAGCGGCACCACTACTGGGACTGTCTTGGGGGGCTGCCCACATAGCCCAGTGGTCCTCCACTGACACTCACTTTCCATCACTACCCTCATCGACCACAAGGAGATTCCATCCTGGGCCTGATAGGTCACCCACCAAAATTTCCCGAAGTGGAAAGGACTCTCCCATGTCGGGATAACATTGATGACAACCTTCTTTAATAGGACTAGGAGTAACAGATGCATACTTCCCCCCTAGTGGATCGTCCCACAGTTTACATCGCAGCATCCACTACCACATCTCTCCCCCTCCCGCCTCCACCCATCCCTCCCCCGCTGACACAGCGGTTCCTTCCATGACACCCCGACACTGGGGTCACAGCATAACTACGCTATAGCCACCAGAGGCACTGCAGCATCTAGAGCCAACATATACTCATTATAATGGTCAAACAGGGGACTATTCACCCCCAGGCGACACAGATGCTGTAATATCTTTGGTGTCCGGACGGTTAATTGTTATTCATGTTTTATGTTTGTCCGTGGTCTTTATGTTCAGTGTTACCCCATTTGTGCATTGGGTAGGAGGGCACCCTAAAATGAGAGTGCCCCACAACTTGTAATTTTTATAGATACCATTACCTAATAAAATTGTAATTGATTTTAGATAATAATTTTTGTAGACTCCAGTCTTTCAAAAAGCCTCTTTGCCCTCATTGGGATATTTTTGATATACAGATGATATAGCCTTTCAGCATTGACTCACCCATGTGGTACATAGGTAATCATATCAACAACTTTGGTACATGCAGCCACACCACTGCATAAGGTTTAGTCAGAATTGAGTTGGCCTACCCTTTGCAGCTATAACAGCTTCAACTCTTTTCGGAAGGCTGTCCAAAGGTTTAGGAGTGTGTCCATAGGAATGTTTGACCGTTCTTCCAGAAGCAAGGTAAGGTTAGGCACTGATGTTGGACGACAGGGCCTGGCTCGCAGTCTCTGCTCTAATTCATCCCAAAGGTGTTCTATTGGGTTGAGGGCAGGGCTCTGTGCAGGCCAGTCAAGTTCCTCCACCCCAAACTTGCTCATCCATGACTTTATGGACCTTGCTTTTTGCACTGGCCCGCAGTCATGTTGGAACAGGAAGGGGTCACCCCCAAACTGTTCCCACAAAGTTGGGAACATGAAATTGTCCAAAATGTCTTGGTATGCTGTTGCCTTAAGAGTTCCCTTCACTGGAACTAACTGCAACCCACCAACCGCAACCCCTAAAAAAACCCCCACACTATAATCTCCCCTCCACCAAATTATTTAGTGCACAAAGCAAGGTCCATAAAGACATGGATGAGCGTGTTTGAGTCCTGACCTCAACCTGATAGAACACCTTTGGGATGAATTATAGTGGAGTCAGCGAGCCAGGCCTTCTCATCCAACATCAATGTCTGACCTCACAAATGCGCTTCTGGAAGAATGGTCAAACATTCCCATAGACACTCCTAAACCTTGTGGACAGCCTTGCCAGAAGAGTTGAAGCTGTTATAGCGGCAAAGGGTGGGCCAACTCAATATTGAACCCAAAGGACTAAGACTGGGATACCATTAAAATTCATGTGCGTGTAAAGGCAGGCATCCCAATACTTTTGACAATATAGTGTATGTTGAGGTGCCATGAATCAAATCCCTTATACAGTATATCTAGTAAGGGAAGCTAAATTAAGCAAGTCAATATCAGGCATATTAAACTCAACAACCAGAAATGTAATATATTGCTATTTGCTGGTCCTTGGTGTGGTGATAGGATAGCCAATATATCAACTAGATCAGTGGTTCTCAACTCCTGTCCTCGGGACCCACTAACAGGCCAGGTTTGCAGGCTAACTGAAATGCATCACAGGTGATATCATTTGCTGCTCAATGATTGCAGTATTCTAGTCTGCATCTCCCCAAGGTAATACTTAAAACCTGGCCTGTTAGTGGGTCCCGAGGACAGGAGTTAAGAACCACTGAACTAGATCTTGGGCTAATCACATCCCATATTAAGAACCACTCCACCAGAATGTTGCCATGATTTTCTCTCTAAGTTACCGGTGTGGTTGGTCTATGCAAAGATTATTATAACAGTCACTAAGCATATCTTCATTTTTGTTCCCTCTATTAGGAGACCATTATAAGACCATTATATGATAAAGATTTTTTTTTTAATGATCTCTATAGTATGCCCTCCTATGTTTGACATACTAAGTTGTCACCAAACAGTTACTACTTTTATGTCGAATTACAAACCAGCGCTGGATGTGCCTCATTCCCCACTCTTGTGCCACATCTGTTGGGTGTTCTCGAGTTCCCGAAACTCAGTAGATTGAGGGTTATGAGGACGTGCCCTGCCTTTTTCATATTGTTTGTTATGACAGTGCTGAAAACACAGACGAACCCTACTACGCATTTCTATTTGTTATATTGCACATACTTTCAGGATAACAATGGCATACCCTTAGTCCTTCTGCTCTTAGCTTTGTTCCTCCAACGCAGCAAACTGTAGACATAGGTCATTATATTATAAAGAACTTTTTTTTTTAATGATCTCCACCATAGCATGTCCCTTCATGTTTCACATACTTGTCCCCGAACAGTCACTGCTTTTATGTCTAAGCAGAAGCCAGTGCTGGATGTGCTTCATATGTCACTCATGTGCCACCTCCGTTGGGTGCACCCTCAAGTTCCTGAAACTGAATAGATTGAGGGTTTTGAAGACGTGCCCCTGCCGTCTTCTCATTGTTTGTTATGACGGTGTTGAAAACTCAGGCAAACCCTCATACGTATTTCAATTTATGATATTGCACATACTTTCAGGATAGCATTGGCCTTCTTCTGTTCCTTCCTTTTTTCCTCCAACACAGCAAACTGTAGACATATGTCTGATATTGGAGAGATGCGTAATAGTAGATAATAGGATTAAGACAACACCTGATGTTGCTCATACTGGCCGAAAGGATGTAGGTAAAGTTCAGAGAGCCGTCACCGTCTTTAAACATCCTCAAGCAGTAAGTGAAAAAAATGACGTTGGTTGGTCCAAAGGAGAGGGCGAATACAAAAAGTACAACGGCGGTCAGGTAGACGGCTCGGGATCTCCAATGGGCGCGGTCAACATTGGCCAGACAGAGACTGCAGATGGTTCCAACGTAACACCACGTTATAATGAGCAAAGGTAGGACAAAGAAAACTAAGCGGTAAGTAATGAAATAGTAAAAATTAAAGCCTTCAAAAACGTTAGAGTCCTGCACATCAAAACAAGTTGTGATATTTAGTGCAGGAAGGGGGAAGGTAAGTCTGTGGGTAAGAAGAGGCACAGTGCCAGCCAATGAGATGACCCAGATGACACCACATGCCAGCCAGGCTCGGGTTTCTGTGCGCAAAGAAAGAGACCGTACTGGATAGACTACCGACAAGAAGCGGTCCACGCTGATACTTGTCATGAACAGGATGGAGCAGTACTTGTTGCAGTAAAATGATGCTGTGACAAAGCGACACATGCCTTCCCCCATGAGCCAATTGTTTCCCATGAATCGGTAGACAATACGGAAAGGCAGGATGCAAACGAAGAGGACATCTGCTATGGCAAGGTTAAGCATGTAGACCACTGCTGGCTTCTTGACCTTCATCTTGACCAGGAACATGACGATCGCCATAAGATCGAGAGGAAGAGCCACAAGGAATACAACAGTGTGCATTATTGGCACGAACCTGGTCAGCCACCAACTTCTGAGCGAAATGTCATCATTTTTTGAAAAAAATTTGCTTTCCGTGTAAGATAAGTTCTGAAAATTCATGGTCCATATAGGATGCACACCTGAAAAATTAAAAACAAAATATTAGTATAAATAACAGAACAAGATGAAATTATCTGCAGTCCTTACGTGATTAAACATGATATTTCACAGAAGTTCTGGAGAGAAGGGGTCTGAAAAACAAGGGTGGAAACCAGTGGCCGCTGGTGAAGTTTTTGGATGGGGGGGGGGGGAGGGCAGGCCCCGTCCATCCCCTTGACCCCTCCCACTTCTAATAAGCCCCGCCCCTATAGAATCCACCCACTCCGTCCCCTGTATTCCACATATTGTGTCAGGAGTATACAGCTCAGCATCACAGGACACAGTATACAGCTAAGCAACACAGGACACAGTATACAGCTCAGCATCACAGGGCACAGTATACAGCCCCAGCATCACAGGATACAGTATACTGCTCCAGCATCCCAGGGCACAGTATACAGCTCTGCATCACAGGGCACAGTATACAGTGAAACAGGTGGGGGCAGTTATGCAGCCAGTGACACAGGTGGGGCAGTTATGCAGCCAGTGACACAGGTGGGGGCAGTTTGCAGCCAGTGACACAGGTGGGGTACATTGCAGAGTCGCCCCCCCCCGCACTTACCCCATGCAGCAGGCAGGACTGTTGCAGAGATTCGGCATGCGAGAGCACACTGGAGTCTGCAGAGTTCGGCACACGGAGAGCGGCTGCACCTCCGCTGCCACAGTGACCCGCCCCCGGCCACGCATCCAATCACCCTGAGCGGAGGCTCAGGGCAGCCAATCATAGCTTTTAATGGCCAACCAATAGGCTCACTACTTGGCTGTCATGTGACAGCCAAGGAGCCGGAAAAAAAAAAGTCAATGTACCGGAGCCACCTGCAGGGGGGCGGGTTGACTTTTTTTTTTCCTCTGGCCGGCGGGGAAGCGGCGCCCCAGCGCCCCTCACACACCAGCCGCCGCTGGTGGAAACCTTTGTTCCTCAAGCACTGAAAGGGCTTTCAGAACACGCAGAACATCACCTGAATAACAGAGAAGGCGGATGCATATTGCTTGGGATGACCAAAAGTATCCTCATGTCAAAATCTGTGGCTGATCAGACGGCTTCTTTGGGGATGGATGCTTGAAGCTTATTGGTGATCCGCAACACTCTAATTTGCACCATTTCCCTATCATGCATGCATTTATTGTGACATTGGTGGCATTTCTCCTCAGAAGCAGCTCTTGCACCATCTGCTGTAGCCTCTAGCCAATCAGCAGTGGTGAAGGGTTTGTTCCTAAGGTTGCCATGGCACACTGTTTGGAAAGTCGTGGGAGAAGGTAGTGGCTGCTGCCAGTGATGCATTCATTTTCAGTGGTAGTTCTGTCCTTGAGGTCAAAACCCTTGCCCAATTCTACCTCAAACATCACCTCATGTAACCCTAACACTAACCCTCCAAGTAAACCTACCACTAACCCTCCTTGTAACCTGAAATTTAATGTTCTCGGTAACCCTAGCACTACCCTTTCATGTAACCCTAAGGGATTATTTACACTTGCTTCAAAATGTGGCATTGGACCTACTTTTTTAAAGCACTCTGAATGCAAATGAAAGCCTCCGTCATGCACTAAATATAATGGTTATCTTACAGTCCTGGTCACAATTTCCGCTTGTTTTGCTTTGTTTCAAAAAAGAAACCCCATGTCGCTTTCTTGGTGCTTCAAAGCATCTCCAAAGCCTCAATAGAAGTCTATAACAATGCATAATAGCAGCACCTGCAGCTTTTGAGGGGCGTTTAACCAGCTTTAGCTTGCAGGTAGGAGATATCCCAGGATGCACTGGGAAACCAACAAACGAACCCGGAAAGACATCATCAGCAGTCACTTGCGATTCATGTGTATATATTGTGGAAGTGTCTGGTGCAGACATCACATCTGGTGTGCAGTGTGGAGCAGCAGGAAGGTGAGTGGGATCCGGACCAGAGCAGAGCAACTAGCAGATGGCACACGTGGTGTGCAACATGGAAATGCTATGGCAAAAGGTGAGCAGGGATTGCAGAGAAGGACTGAGCAGCAGAGGATCAACAGAGCTAGGGGAATGGTGCAGGAGAAACTAGTAATGTCACATGCGGCGCTCAGCGTGGGAGCAATATAGCAGGAGGTGAGCAGGGATCAAAGAGAGACGAGGATCAGCAAACCAGAGGATCAGCAGAGCTGGGGGTTACCACTGAGTGGGGGATCAGCAGAGGTGGAGGTTACTACTGGGGGGACTTC
>BLSH010493752.1:422967-438773 GCA_018402905.1 Glandirana rugosa
GGACCCCACCTTATACATGTACACTCCATATAACCTGAACCCCACCTTGTACATGTACACTCCTTATGACCTGCCAGTATACCTCACATGTATATATTCCACCCCAGGTCCAGTATACCTCACGTGTACATGTTCCACGCCAGGTCCAGTATACCTCACGTGTACATGCTCCACCCCAGGTCCAGAATACCTCAAATATACATGTTCCACCCCAGGTCCAGTATACCTCACATGTACCTGTTCCACCCCAGGTCCAGTATACCTCACATGTACATATTCCACCCCAGGTCCAGTATACCTCACATGTACATGTTCCACCCCAAGTCCAATATACCTCACATGTACATATTCCACCCCAGGTCCAGTATACCTCACATGTACATATTCCACCCCAGTTCCAGTATACCTCACATGTATATATTCCACCCCAGGTCCAGTATACCTCACGTGTACATGTTCCACCCCAGGTCCAGAATGCCTCAAATATACATGTTCCACCCCAGGTCCAGTATACCTCACATGTACCTGTTCCACCCCAGGTCCAGTATACCTCACATGTACATATTCCACCCCAGGTCCAGTATACCTCACATGTACATGTTCCACCCCAAGTCCAATATACCTCACATGTACATATTCCACCCCAGGTCCAGTATACCTCACGTGTACATGCTCCACCCCATATCCAGTATACCTCACGTGTAAATATTCCACCCCAGGTCCATTATACCGCACATGTACATATCCCACCCCAGGTCCAGTATTCCTCACATGTACATGTTCCACCCCAGGTCCAATATACCTCACATGTACATATTCCACCCCAGGTCCAGTATACCTCACATGTACATATTCCATCACAAGGTCCAGTATACCTCACGTGTACATGCTCCACCCCAGGTCCAGAATACCTCAAACGTACATGTTCCATCCCAGGTTCAGTATACCTCACATGTACATGTTCCACCCCAGGTCCAGTATTCCTCACATGTACATGTTCCACCCCAGGTCCTGTATACCTCACACGTACATGTTCCACCCCAGGTCCAGTATACCTCACATATACCTGTTCCACCCCAGGTCCAGTATACCTCACATGTACATATTCCACCCCAGGTCCAGTATACCTCACATGTACATGTTCCACCTCAGGTCTAGTATACCTCACACGAGCACATTCCACCCCCAAGTCCAGTATACCTCACATGTACTTTTTCCTGTTCAGGTCCAGTATACCTCAAATGTACATGTTCCACCCCAGGTCCAGTATTCCTCACATGTACATGTTCCACCCCAAGTCCAATATACCTCACATGTACATATTCCACCCCAGGTCCAGTATACCTCACGTGTACATGTTCCACCCCAGGTCCAGAATACCTCAAATATACATGTTCCACCCCAGGTCCAGTATACCTCACATGTACATATTCCACCCCAGTTCCAGTATACCTCACATGTATATATTCCACCCCAGGTCCAGTATACCTCACGTGTACATGTTCCACCCCAGGTCCAGAATGCCTCAAATATACATGTTCCACCCCAGGTCCAGTATACCTCACATGTACCTGTTCCACCCCAGGTCCAGTATACCTCACATGTACATATTCCACCCCAGGTCCAGTATACCTCACATGTACATATTCCACCCCAGGTCCAGTATACCTCACACGAGTACATTCCACCCCCAAGTCCAGTATACATCACACATGTGCATGTTCCACTCCCATGTCCAACATCACTAAGCCTCTATGTAAAAACCAAAAAAATAAAATAAAAGTTCCTAAAAACTCCCCATTTCATACAGTTCAGCATAATTTAACTTAGAAAATAAAGGGAACGAGTATTCTTAAAAGGAGAGCTATACAATGGCAGCTTTATATTCTCTCACAAGAGATTCCCTCTCAATATCCAGGTGATAGGACATTCTGTTCCTCCAAAGGAAATTAGATCATGTTTCTGGGTGCCACTAAAACTAGGCAAGTGAAGATGTGAGAAGGAGCCCGGGGCTGAAATTTCTGGATGGAAAGAGGTACACGTGAATCATTTCATTGTAAGAAAGAAGGAAAGGAAAGGAAAGAAAATATATTGCCCATAATATCACAATGCCTCCAGTGGCTTGTCTTCTTTCCATATTACATCCTGGTGCCATCTCTCTCCAGGTAAGCAATGCACACACCCGGTCATCCACATGATGTAAAAAAAAATATGATTCATCAGACCAGGCCACCCTCCTCCATTGCTCCTTGGTCCAGTTCTGATGCTCATGTGCCCATTGTAGGCGATTTTGGCTGTGGACACCGGTCAGCATGGACATTATGACCAGTCTGCAGCTACACAGCCCCATGCACAACAAACCGCAATGCACGTTTTTTCTGCTTTGAAAACAGCGACTTCAGGGACAACATGTTCACTTGCTGCCTAATTTGTACCACCCACTTTCAGGTGTCATTGTAACAAGATAATCAATGATCAGTGTTCTTAATGTTATGGCTTATTGGTGTAATATCATAGGGAAGCTCCTATATAAAGCTGCAGTTTCATGGTAAATTTGTTTTAACTACACAGCAAATCCTAGTGCAGCTTGAGTGATCAGCCCTGACCATCTGATTACAGCACATGATGGTTCACAGCCCTGACCATCTGATTACGTAGATGGTGGTTCACAGCCCTGACCATCTGATTACAGCACATGATGGTTCACAGCCCTGACCATCTGATTACGTAGATGGTGGTTCACAGCCCTGACCATCTGATTATGGTACATGGTGGTTCACAGCCCTGACCATCTGATTACGGCACATGGTGGTTCACAGCCCTGACCATCTGCTTACATCACATAATGGTTCACTGCCCTGACCATCTGCGTACATCACATAATGGTTCACTGCCCTGACCATCTGCTTACATCACATAATGGTTCACAGCCCTGACCATCTGCTTACATCACATAATGGTTCACAGCCCTGACCATCTGATTACGGCACATGATGGTACATAGCCCTGAACATCTGTTTAAAGCACATGATGGTTCACAGCCCTGGCCAACTGCATACAGTATAACTTTCCTGTTCACTGCTTAAAGGGGAATTCCACTTCTATTAAATTAAAAAATTATATACACTATATTGTCAAAAGTATTGAGACACCTGCCTTTACACATACATGACCTTTAATGGCATCCCAGTCTTAGTCCATGGGGTTCAATGTTAATTTGGCTCACCCTTTGCAGCAATAAGAGTTTCAACTCTTCTGGGAAGGCTGTGTGATAGACTCACCCGGGTCAGAGGCTTTTGGAGGGGACTGAATGATAACCTCTTGCCTACTGACTATGGGCCCTGGTTTGTTAAGGGAAACCTTTGTTTCAGCTCCCCATGCCCTCTTATGTGTAAGTCACCTTGTGTCTATTAGGGGCACAGGGTGACCAAGCAAATAATGTACAACTACTTAATGGACGCTAAGAATGTGGTTTGGATTACTTTAAATGGGACAGTAGTTGTCAATCATACCCCTTAAGAAATCTATGATAAATTCCACTGTATCAGAATGATGGAATATTGTATAAGCTTTGTAGACTGTTGCAATGCCGTCTGCAATTCCTGATTAATTAAAGCATTGTTTAGATTTGGATTCCTTGGTCTTCAATGTAGGAGCCAGACAGACTGCTACTCAGTCTGTCTGAAGGTGCTCTGTGTTTATACTTATGGTAATGTGTATTGTAGTTTGCGAGCTAGAAGTCAGCAAGTCTGACCTGGAATGGGACCTCTGAGTCATCCAGGTGGTTGATTAATGTTTATAGTATATGTCGGTTGTTGTAATTTTATTTCTGTGTACAAGTTGTATTGTTAGTGTAATCTGATCAGGAGGGGGGGAATGTCCTTCTGAAGTGTATAAAAGCCGGTATTCTTGTTCAAATAAACAGTTCTTATTCTGGTTTACTCCAAAACTGGTGTTGCCTCGTTCTTGGGGTAACTATAGCCACATACACAGGTCTCGTGTTCCAGAACTTGGGAATCAACTTCTTGGCAGAAATACCCAGTCAGGGTGTCCGGAGTCTGTCACAGGCTGTCCACAAGGTTTAGGAGTTTGTCTATGGGAATGTTTGACCATTCCTCCAGAAGAGCATTTGTGCGGTCAGGCGCTGATGTTGGATAAGAAGACCTGACTTCATTTTGCAAACAATACCCATGTTTGCACATGATTGGATGATGGAGGTCAGCAGAGCTTCCCCTCAGTTACTAAGCTCTGGTGCAACTGTACTTTACTGCACACTCTATTTTACTTTACCTTACCTAGTAAATCCACCCCACTGATTTTCTCAGATGCCTGCACTAAGATACAAGTCAAATTGTAGGCATCCTTGGTAATAGGAATTTCAACTTTGGTAAGAGAACCTTTGAGGGTTAAACATTTCTAAACGAATGCAGACACTGAAACGTTCTGTATTAAAACACTGAAATTGCACCAGGTGTTTATAATGAAGCAGACCCTCTCATTCAGGAATCGGTCTTGAAAGAACCTAATGAAACAAACAGCTTTTTCTTCACAATAGAAAAAGGTAGAAATCTGGTACAAAGTTTGTTAGAATCCTTGCAATGTATATAGATCACCCAGATGGGTTAACCACTTGTCAACCAACTCATGTCTTTTTACTGCTGCAAAGTGGCAGCGTAGTGCGAATCGCTGTTCATAAACAGCGATTCGCGCAGGCACGAATAGCGGGCGGGTGCCAGCTGCGCGCTCCCTGAGTGTGGCAGCGGGTCACGCAGTCACCCGCGATCGCCTGTTACAGAGGAAAAACAGTGAACTGCCTATGTAAACAGGGCGGTTCCCCGTTCTGTCAGGCGGCATGACAGTGATCCACTGATCCCTGTGATCGGGATCAATTAGATCTTTTATGCCCCTGCCAGCCTAGCCCCCACACAGTTAGAACACGCCCAGGGAACACAGTTAACCCCTAGATCACCCCCCTCCAGGTTAACCCCTTCCTTGCCAATGACATTTATACAGTAATCAGTGGCTATTTTTAGCTCTGATTGTTTTATAAATGTCATTGGTCCCAAAAAAGTGTCCAAAGTATCCAATCTGTCTGCCCCAATATCGCAGTCCTTATAAAAATAACACATCACTGCTATTACTAGTAAAAATGTCATAAATCAATTCTCATAGTTTGTAAACGCAGTGACTTTTGCGCAAACCAATCAATATACGCCTATTGCGATTTTGGCCTAATAAATACATTTTTTTTTTATATCTTTTTTTTAGATATGTATTATAGCAAAAAGTAAAAAATATATATATTTTTTTTAAATTGGCATTTTTTTTTTGTTTTTAGCGCAAAAAATAACAAAACACAGGAGGTGATCAAATACCACCAAAAGAAAGCTATTTGTGGGAAAAAAGGACGGCAATTTTGTTGGGGTTCAACGTCGCACGACCGGGCAATTGTCAGTTAAAGCGTCGTAGTGGCGAATCGCAAGAAGTGCTCTGGTCAGGAACGGGGTAAATTCTTCCGGGGCTGAAGTGGTTAAACTCCATAAAAGTGGAATTAAACTTTAATGATCCTAACAGAAACAATTCTCTCAGATTCAAACCCTTCTGGAGGTTTGCACCTCAATGCTGAAAAGTCTACACATTGGCAGTGAAAGTTCCTTTTTATCCAGGTCTTGAAATAGAGAGTAACAATCCCATTCAGCTGTACCTGTTCTAGAATGTTGAAGATGTTTTGCTGCTTATCCAAGCATTCTTCCTGAGCTCTAATCAAAGTCAAGAACCTACCCTATAATCTATAACCATATGGGTAAGTCACCTTCATCCAATCATTATGATGTCATGAAATACAGATGTTGACTCTTCAAGAACAGGATGGGAGGTGCAAATGTTTATGTGAAACCACCCTGTCCTGGTTACATAACCCATTTCCAAGGTATCCTGAAGATAATAATTGTTTGAGTTACATGGATGAAAGTGTTAATTGTTTTCAAATGTACAGGTTACAGATGATAGAAGGTTTTATATGTGGGTGCCAGATGGCGTCCCTGTATAGGGATGGTTGTTATAGTTTGACGTAGATGAACTCTATCATGATTCTTGCAAACCTGTTGCCCATTCTGTCCAAAAGTTTGTCCTTCTATGTTCTAACCATTCCATGGTCTTGAGATATGAAGGTTGAGTTATCTGTGTGACCACTTGACCATTAGAAGGTTTTACCCCCTTATGGCCAGGCCATTTTTTGGTATTCAGCACTGCGCTACTTTAACCATTCATGTAATGTAAATACACAGCTGCAAGGTGGATCCATTGCTCTGGGTGGATCTACTATAACGTCCTCCCAGAATTCCCCTGGGGTGCGCCCCCGGGACTATCCACGAACGCCAGGTCTGGGAGACGCTGTGAGCGCCCCTTTACCACCTGATCACTCGGTCAAATGACAGAGTGATCACATGTAAACAAGCCGGGGGATATCCGGCTTATCTCTCCCCTCTCCGCACCGATCAGTGCAGTGTGAGAGAAGAGGGGGAGAGATGAGATGCAGCAGCGCTGTGGGCAGAGGATGTGAAGTGCCCACAGCGCTGCTATGTGCCAGGACTGAGGTTGTCTGCACCCACCCATCCTCATCCGTGCTCACCCACCCATCCTCATCCGTGCTCACCCATGCATCCTCATCCGTGCTCACCCACCCATCCTCATCCGTGCTCACCCACCCATCCTCATCCGTGCTCACCCACCCATCCTCATCCGTGCTCACCCATGCATCCTCATCCATGCTCACCCATGCATCTTCATCCGCGATCACCCATGCATCTTCATCCGTGCTCACCCATGTATCTTCATCCGTGATCACCCATGTATTTTTATCCGCGATCACCCATGCATCTTCATCCGTGCTCACCCATGCATCCTCATCTGTGCTCACCCATGTATCTTCATCCGTGATCACCCATGCATCTTCATCCGTGATCACCCATGCATCTTCATCCGTGATCACCCATGCATCTTCATCCGTGATCACCCATGCATCTTCATCCGCGATCACCCATGCATCCTCATCTGTGCTCACGCATGCATCTTCATCCGTGATCACCCATGCATCCTCATCTGTGCTCACGCATGCATCTTCATCCGTGATCACCCATGCATCTTCATCCGTGCTCACCCATGCATCCTCATCCATGCTCACCCATGCATCTTCATCCGCGATCACCCATGCATCCTCATCTGTGCTCACCCATGCATCTTCATCCGTGATCACCCATGCATCTTCATCCGTGATCACCCATGCATCTTTATCCGTGATCACCCATGCATCTTCATGCGTGCTCACCTATCCATCTGTGCTCAGCCATGCATCTGTGCTCAGTCAGGCATCCATGCTCACCCAACCATCCATGCGCAGTCATCCCCATCCATGCTCAGTCATCTCCATCCGTGCTCAGTCATCCCCATCCACGGTTCATCCACCCCCATCCATGCTCATTTATGCCTCATTCATGCTCATCCATACCACATCAGTTCTCATCCGTGACACATCCATGCCACTACAGGGCCCATCAGTGACACTACACTGCCCATCCGTGCCACTACAGTGCCTCACAATAGTGTAATAGGTAGTCATATTAGATTTGAAATGTATGCCCCTAGAACGCCTAATGGTGCTCCCTGCATATTGGGCCTCTGTATGTGGCTAGGCTGTATAAAAGTGTCACACATGTGGTATCGCCATACTCAGGAGGAGTAGCAGAATATATTTTGGGGTGTCATTTTTGCTATGTACATGCTGTGTGTTAGAAATATTGTATAAATGGACAGCTTTGTGTAAAAAAAAAATGCATTTTCATTTTCTTTCCACATTTCACAAAAACTTGTGGAAAAAGTGACATGTTCAAAAGACTCATTATGTCTAATAGAATATACATTGGGGTGTTTTCTTTACAAAATGGGGTAATTGTTTGGGCGTTTCCATTGTCCTGGTGCTCCAGGACCTTCAAAATTGCAAGAGGAAGTTAGGAAATGATATGTGTAATTTATGCTCCTAGAACGCCTGATGGTTCTCCCTGCATGTTGGGCCTCTGTATGTGGCCAGGCTGTGTAAAAGTCTCACCCATGTGGTATCGCCATACTCAGAAGGAGTAGTAGAATGTATTTTGGGGTGTAATTTGTGGTATGCATATGCTGGGTGTGAGAAATAACCTGTTAATATGTCAATTTTGTGAAAAAAAAAAAAAAATAATAATCTTAATTTTCCAAAGAATTGTGGGAAAAATTACAACTTCAAAAAACTCACCATGCCTCTTGCTAAATACGTTGGAATGTCTACTTTCTAAAAAGGGGTAATTTGGGGGTATTTCTACTTACCTGACTTTTTAGGGTCTCAAGAAATGAGATAAGCCGTCATTACATCAGGCGTGATCAATTTTCAGTGATTGGCACCATAGCTTGTAGACTCTATAACTTTCACAAAGACCAAATAATATACACTAATTTGTTTTTTTTTTTACCAAAGATATGTAACAGTATAAATTTTGGCCAAAATGTATGAAGAAAAATTACTAATTTGCAAAATTTTATAACGGAAACAAAGAAAAATGCATTTTTTAACACAATTTTCGGTCTTTTTTCATTTATAGCGCAAAAAAATAAAAAACTCATCAGTGATTAAATACCACCAAAAGAAAGCTTGATTTGTATGAAAAAATGTAAAAAAATTCATATGGGTGCAGTGTTGCATGACTGAGTAATTGTTATTCAAATTGTGAGAGCACTGAAAGCTGAAAGTTGGTCTGGTTAGAAAGGGGGTTTAAGTGCCCAGTGGTCAAGTGGTTAACTGGCAATTGCTTGGTCATGCAACGCTCTACTCAAATACATTTATATATTTTTTCACAAATATAGAGCTTTCTTTTGGTGGTATTTGATCACCTCTGGGGTTTTTTATTTTTTATTACATAAAATGAAATAAGACTGAACATTTTGAAAAAAAAACAAACAATATGTTTTTACTTTCTGTTTTAAAACATATGCAAAAAAAAAAAAAATCTTCATAAATTTAGGCCAAACTGTATTCTGCTATATGTCTTTGGTAAAAAAAAAAAACAATAATATTGATTGGTTTGTATGAAAGTTATAAAGTCTACAACTATGGTATACAGACTGGAATTTTTGTTATATACTACTAATGGCGGTGATCAGCGATTTACAGTATAGTGGGGCTGTGATAGTGCGGCAGACAATCTGAGACTAACTGACATTGGATGGGAACTGCTCCTGACATCTCCAGTGACACTAATACAGTGATCAGTGATAATACTATACACGGTCGCTGTTTTAATGACACTGACTGGGAACAGGTGAACATCTAGGGGCTGACTGTGTGCCTAATAATATGTAATATGTGTAATATGTGCTACTTTTACTAATCAATGTGGCTGATTTTTCTCCCTGCTTTGCAGGGAGAAATAAACAGCTACATTGCTGCTCCGTGTACAGAGCCCTGTGTTGTTAATAAACAAAGGGCACTGTATTGTGACTTGCTAAGCCGATTAGCAGGTCCTGGCTATAAACTATTGCGAATAGCAAATGACAGCATAGACAACTGGGAAGGCGCGCGTGAATGCCCCTTTCCTGGAAATGCTGGATCACGTACATGTCAATGATCCAGAGCAGTGGGGCTGCCCTGCTGCAGTAAAAAGTCAGTGAGCAGTCTGCAACTGGTTAACCACTCCTAAATAGCAGACACATTGGGAGAAATTCATCAAACCTTTTACAATACTTTTATGGTGGTAGGGTGTCTTTAAAACAACCGACACCTAATTCAGGAAAGCCTTGCGACAGTTGTGTAAAGGTTTCCAGATTCATATAGTTCTTGTTTGCACCACTTTAAGGACCTGTCCTAATGGCTGGGACAAATGAGTAGAATTTTCACCCGTTTGCATATTCCTAAACTGGTCGTAATTAAGAACAACGTAGATGGACTGTATCATGATTCTTGCAAACCAGTTGCCCTCCCTGTCCAAAAGTTTGTCCTCCTGTGTTGTAACCATTTCATGGTCTTTGGATAAGGTGGCTAAGTTATCTGTTACTACAAATGCATTGTTCTGACACTCATTATAACTGAGGAAGTAACTTGGAAGAACAGCGAAACATCTTTAACATTGTATAACAAGTGCAGTTGAATGAGACTAAACACCCCTAACTTGCAGACACATTGGGGGGAAATCAACAAACCATTTATGACACAGTTCACCTTGCAACAGTTTAAATAAGGTTTTCAGATTCATATAGTTCCTATTTGCGCCACTTTACGAATCTGTCCCAATGTAAAGAGTTACCACCAGTTTGCATATTCCAAAACTGGTGGTAATTAAGACCAACTCTGAGCTGGCTCATGGAGAGAAGTTCAGTGTGGAGTATTTATGTGCTGGGAAGCTGCCATTAATGTGACTGCTTTTGGTGAAGAGCTTGTGAATGCTAGGACTCCTTCCCAGCCCGATTCAGCTGCTGACCAGGAAATTCCCTGAGTGTAAGCAGAGGGTCAGGGATGCTTGCTGACATAATTACCCCAACATGTCAATGGCCATATTTGGGTATTATGATGGAACCGTCCAGCACCCAGCTTGGGTGCTTCCATCAAGATATACATCTTCCTCCAGTCTAGACCTAAGAACCAGATATTATAGCTGAGCATCCACTACTAGCCGACAATAGCTTAGATGCAAACTGGAACACACTTTATTGAAAACTCACACAGAATTTATATACCACACAGGACCAGGTAGGGCCTGATCGTATTATCCTAAAAATGCAAACTGTAAGCAGGAATGTAATTAACATAGCTAAGGAGCAGCCAACATAAACATAAACAGTAAGCTTATCCACCTCTAGCAGCTTATAGCTCACAATGATCTAATTAGCATGAACTAATTAACAATTAGTCACTTAAACCAGCCTACAACCCTGGATACAAAATACATTACACATTATTATAAGCATAAACACGTAACATCCCAGAATGGTTCTATAACAAGGTAAAGTGACCACAATATTAATCACATCTCCAAGAAATGAGCAGACAGACAGAAACAATAGGTGACTCAATTAGCAATGGGAATGTACACCTAGGAGGCACACAATGGGACAAAGACAAACAATGGTCACCTTAGACTGTCCGGCAAAAGTCTACAATGGTCTATGAGACAAACTCATACAATGTTCCAGTAGTCTGAAAAGGTGGAATTCATTTATTTTCATAGATCTCTTGAGGGATATTGTTGATAAATATTTCTGTCCCAAGTGAAGGAGCCTCTCCAACCCAGTCTGCAAGGGGGCCACCATATTTCCTTGACTATTAACCTGTATGAGATTAATATTACACCCATCTGCTCCAGAAGGGAAGCTCTATTGTCCTCAGAGAATTAATCTAAGCCTTGCTCTCGCGTCTATCATATGGTTGTCCATCATTAGAGAATGATCTACTCTCTTCATGTGCCATAATCCGTAGGTTAGAGGCTTGCCCCTAGTCCTCCCCAAAATCCTCTGTCCCAGTTTGGCCTGTCAGATTTCTCCCCCATCAAAGGTAGACTGGACCTGCACTAGTCGGGCAGAGTGGTCCACATGATTTCCATTTTTGGCTGCAAGGAATAGTTGTCATTAGTGGGTGTGGGGCAGAGGTTGTTGACTCACTGTCCGGCTGCCAGCGCTTCAGTTGTGTGGTTTTTACCATTCCAGGGCACGGTCTGCTGCTGGGGAGGGGCCGACTGCCCTGGCTCCCTGGAGCCGTGAAGACACTAAGTTCTAGGCAGATTTCAGCAGTACTCTGCTTTGTTTTCAGCACTTCCGCTGGGAGTAGGAGCTTCACTATATCAGCTTGTTGCTGGAGAGAGGGGCACCTGCCTCGGCTCCCTGGAACTCCTCGAGTAGCTGTTGGTGCTGGGCAGAGGTTGGTAGCACTCTGCCATGATGCAGCTCTTTTGCTGGGGACTCCAAATCATCTGCTCTGGCTAACTGTTGGGGAGGGAGGCTGGCTTCCTCAACTCCCAGACTGTGGATCTGCCGCTGTGGAGTGAGGACAGCTTCCTTCCCTCCCTGGCCCTTTAACAGCTGCTGGGGAAATGAGCTGGTTGCTCCATCTCCCGTACTCTCATCCAGCTGCTGTGTAGACATTTCTCTGGTACTGTCACCCAGGTGCACGGATCCTTACTGGGGAGGGAAGACAGTTTCCTCCTCTCTGGCTGACTTTGGGGAGGGAGGATGGCTTCCTCTGCTCCAGGACTGTTGATCTGCCACTGGGGAGGGAGGACGGGACTGGGGAGGGAGGACAACCACCTCCTCTCCCTGGTCCTTGGCCTGCCACCAGGGAGGGGACATGGCTTTCTCCCCTCCCTGCATCCACTCCAGAAGGGAAGCTTTATTGTCCTTATTCAGAGTATTAATTCAAGCTCTTAGCGTCCATCACATGGTTGTCCATTAGAGAATGATCTGCTCTCTCCATGGGACACAATCAGGGGGTAGGAGGCTTGCCTGTAGTCCGCTCCAAAACCCAGTTTGGTCTGTCACAGGTATCGACAGGAATCTCCTGGCTGGAAGCAGTAAGCGGGTCAAGGATGAGCCATTGATTGACAATGCTGTTGCCTGCACAGCTGGTGGTGTCTTAACAACCAATGATGCTGTGTTCCCTCCCATACTGAACATGCACTGAGGACAAGAGTGTCTGCGGTATGGTCATTCCAACGTCAGTGCCGCCCCCATCATGCCACTTATAAATTCATGCACCTGACACTATGTGACTCCAGAGAACTACAGAGAGAGCCATTATCCACAAATAACCTGGAAAACCAGGAACAGCGGTGAACCTTCCTAGGAGTGGCTGGCCTACCAAAATTACTCCAAGAGCACAATGAGGACTCATCCAGGAGGTCATAAAAGGGCCAAGAACAACATCTAGAGAACTGTAGGCCTCACTTGCCTCAGTTAAAGTGGTTTTAAAGGCAGAAGGTTTTTTATCTCAACGCATTCTATGCATTAAACTAAAAAACCTCCAGTGTGCAGCAGGCCCCCTCGGCTGTCCAGGACTCTCCCTCCTGATTGGCTTAGACAATTGGCCATTGGCTCCTGCTGCTGTCGATCAAAGTCAGTGAGCCAATAAGGAGAGAGAGGGGCGGGGCCGTGCCACGGCTCTGTGTCTGAATGGACACACAGAGCAGTGGCTCGGCTCGGGTGCCCTCATAGCAAGCTGCTTGCTGTGGGGCACACGGCAGGTGGGAGAGGCCAGGAGTGCTGGTGAGGGACCTGAAAAGAGGAGGATCTTGCCTGTTCTGTGCAGATAAGTATAACATATTTGCTATTTTTAAACAAAAAAAAAAACAAGACTTTAATATAACTTTAAGGTCAGTGTTCATGATCCAGCAATAATAAAGAGACTGAGCAAAAATGGTGTCCATGGGAGAGTTCCAAGGTAAAGCCACTGCTGACCAAAAAGAACAAAAAGAACCCCAAAAAGGGTTGATTTACTATAGCTGGAGAGTGCAAGATCTGGTGCAGTTCTGCATAGAAACCAATCAGCTTCCAGGTTTCTTTGTCAGAGCTTAATTGAACAAGCTGAAGTTAGATCCTGATTGGCTAGCATACACAGCTGCACCAGATTTTGCACTCTCCAGCTTTAGTAAATCAACCCCAAAGGCTCATCTTACTTTTGACAAAAAACGTATTGATTATCCCCAAGACTTTCTGGCAAATATTCTGTGGACTGATGAGACAAAAGTTGAACTTTTTTGAAGGTGTGTGTTTCGTTACATCTGGCATAACACAGCATTTCATAAAAAGAACATCATACCAACAGTCACACATAGTGGTGGTAGTATGATAGCTGGTCTGAAGTTTATCCAAAGGGGTGCATGAAGGTACATGGCATATCTAAAGAACAGGGCCTGTAACATCAATGTGGTGAAAATGAGAAGCAAGAGGGCCAACCAAGAAAAGAGTTAACCATGCAGAGGAGTTGACGGGAAGTCATGTCTAACATGCAGTTGCTATGGGTAACCAGGACTGGTGGGACTGCTATAGCAGAGCCTGTCAGTGGTAAGGTGGTACCGAGCAGTACTGGGACAAGGTCATCTAGAGCCCAGGGCAAACATTATGTGTCAGCAAAAATCCCCCCCCTAAAAAAAAGCACCAATCTGTCTGCTTACCCCTAAGGATAAACTTCCCTCCTTCCAGGACAAATCTGCTCCCCTGCCAGCACAAATATTTGCCCTCCATCCTCCTCCAAGTTCAAATCCTCTCTCTGTCCAAATCCACCCATGAAAAACACCCCTCCTAGCACAAATCCTCTACCCCTCAAATTTCCCATCAAAGCACACATCCCCCCCCCTCCCACTCCAAATCCCCCATCCTAGCACACCCCCCCAGCATAAATACCCCCAATCATCTCTACCAACAGTACGAGGTGCCACCTTAATGCTGATCTTTGCATGACTGCAGCCCCCCGCCTGGTCCTGGGTATTAGTGAGTGCGTCCACAAAGTGTTCCCTAGCAGTTCCACAACTTGGTGTAGTCCCCATCTGCAGGGCAAGTAGGCCTTACCCACATGCATCCACACAAGATCCCTGACCAGACTATGATCCCTGGCAGCTCTCTCCTCACTGTTCATACCACATTCTATCCCAGCTTCCATATATCCACAATAGTTATTTTTGTAGCCCCTCCTTCACACTGGGAGTCAAGGTAAGCTTGGAGCAAGTGTGGTCTGTACTGCCTGTCTGGGGGGCTACTGTCGGGAGGGTTACTGGGAGGCATGTGTAAAACCTCATAACCCTCACTAAATCTTTCCCCAGCCACCTCACCAAGAAAGCCCCTCCAACACACCCCGTATCACTTCTGCTAGTTACAGTATAATTTATTCACATAAAGTCTTTTAACTCTCAAAACAAGGATACCAACAAAGGATAAAGGCAGAGAATACACAGCACGAAGGTCCCACAAAGTCACTACGCACTTCCGGGTCCACAAAAAAAAAAAAACAGTTCGCAGACCTAAAACCTTGTATCGGAGATATAAGCATGGAAACAAGATGACACATCAGAGAAGGGGGTGCAGTTTGGCCATCTTTGCCCTTAGCACAGAATGACCTTGTCTCAACATTTGGTGGGACATCCTGGGGATCCTCCTCCCAGCATCAGCAGCCAATCTGATGGCATCATCATGGCTAAGAAGAGCTACTTTCCTGGACGATGTGACGTAATGTCTTAACACATATTCCCACATCAAGATAAAGAATGTGAACTATCGTCCTTAATCTGAAGTAAGAAATTACAGTTCATACATGTAATTTCTTGCATGTCTATGGTCAACCCTCTTTGTCTTTTCATCCTTTGGGCCATGACTAGAGTTGAGCGAACACCTGGACGTTCGGGTTCTGCTGGTCCGTCCGAACTTCGGGACAAAGTCCGGGTCCGGGTCCGGACGGAACCCGAACGCTCGCACAGACAACGGGCCTGGGCCTGGGCCTGAAACAGGGCTTCAAGCCTGCCTGGTCGTCTTGGGCTTGCAGGTCCACAAGCGAGTTGAGATCAGTACCGGGTTTCCTACTTTTCTGTTTCTCCCAACTGGTATCTGTACGTTCTTTAATGTACATACTTGACATTAAAGAATGAAGTCTAATTCCTGCTATCAAGTGTAAGAAATAGAACTACACCCTTATACACAATTCTGTAATGCAGTGTAGCAGGTCCTTTCATCGAGAAGAATCGGTACTACTACGGTAGTCTAACCGACGACTACGACCCTCCTCCTAGGGGTCCTACAGGGTGGTT
>BLSH010493752.1:440557-452603 GCA_018402905.1 Glandirana rugosa
TCTAATTTCTGCTATCTGTCCTCAGAGCAACAGCACAGACAGCAGTAGTAAAGTAATCTATCTCAGGATGCAGGATCAGGTCTTAAAATGTCTCAAATCTGTCCCTCACGCAGTCAGCTACCTTTCCCTACACTAACCCAAGGAGCATGTGACTGCAGCACTGTGACTCCAGCTTATAAAGAGGCTGGGTCACATGATGCACCGGCCAATCACAGCCATGCCATTAGTAGGCATGGCTGTGATGGCTTCTAAGGGCAAACCAGTGAAACACTTGTTGATTGGCTGCCCTGCAGCTTCTCAACACGTGGAGTAAAATAGCAGAACCCCGGACCGAACCCGAACGATTTTTGAAATGTCCGGGTCCGGGTCCGTGCCACGGACACCCGAAAGTTCGGTACGGACCCGAACGTTACAGTCCGGGTTCGCTCAACACTAGCCATGACCAGTCCATCTTGAAGCATGGTCAGTGTGACAGACCCAACCAGGTCAGGGGCTTTTGGAGGGGACTGCAGGCTAGCCTCTTGCCTACTGATTTTGGGCCCCTAACATTTGAGGGGGCTCTATTCTTTGGGAGGTGTGTGCCTGGGGGACTTTTGGAGTAGTTTTGTTTTGGATTCAAGTCCATGTCTCCCCCGAAAGACACAAACTCTGGGAACTGGAGGGTACAGATTTAGGTCCTTTATGCCCAAGCCAGCATTGACTGCTCCAACCCTTCCGAGACTCAGAGCAGATATTAATAATTTACTGAGCATCCAACTGAAGTGTTGGCATCAGGGCAGAGCATTGCCAACCTCTGCCCAGTGCCTTCAGCGGCTCTGGGGATCCAGGGAGAAGAGATAGTGAACCTCTATCCCCCACCTCCAGCTCCAGAGACTGGGGATTTAAAAAACTTTTCTACTGAGGAAGAAAAACCCAGTGAGCCTCCAGCAGAAGAGAGGGAATCAGGGCAGAGCGCTGCTAACCTCTGCCTACAACAATTGGTGGCCCTGGAGGATTTGTGCCAGGACACCAAATTTTCATTATACTTCCGAGCGGAAGAGCTGGCATCAGGGTAGAGCACCACTGACCTCCGCCCAGCACCAACAGCACTTTCAGGGTTTCAGGGAGCCAGGGTGGGCAACTCTTCTCCCCAATAACAGGCCAATGTAGAGAAGCTTGAACTCCCAGCTGAAGCGCTGGCAACTGGACAGAGGGCCCAAAACCTCTGCCCCACACCTGCAGCAGTTCCCGGGGCTCAGGGAGAGGAGGTGGTCATCCTCCCTCCCTAGCAGCAGATCCACAATTCGGGAGAGAAGGACTAACTTATTGTTAAGGGTGCATGCACTCTGCCAGTGTTCATATGCAAGAAATCCAGTGGGGGCTCCCGCAGTTAGCTGTGAGTAGGCAGCCCCATTGAAAGGAATGGGAGGCTTGCTGGAGCAGCAAATCGCACCCACTTACATGTAAAGGTTCATGCTGTGATCACATGTGAGTGGCTCTAGACCAGTGTTTTTCAACTCCAGTCCTCAAGGCACACCAACAGGTCATGTTTTCAGGATTTCCCTCAGATGAAACAGCTTTAGTAATTACTAAGGCAGTGAAACGGATCAAATCACCTGTGCAAACTCATGGAAATCCTGAAAACATGACCTGTTGGTGTGCCTTGAGGACTGGAGTTGAAAAACACTGCTCTAGACACAGACTGCCTGCACCCAGCATAGGTCACTCACATGTGATCGCAGCATGAAAAATTACATGCAAATGAGTGTGATTAGTTGTGACAGCCAGCAGCCTTCCTTTGCTTTCAATGGGGTTACCTACTCAGATGATATCACAGGGGTTCCCATATGCATTCGCCGGCAGAGTGCATTCACAAGTGTCATTGCACCATAAGATTTACAATATGTGTACAGTTTAGCATTGCATTATAGGCCAATACTGCATACCAGGGTGTTATGAATCAATGAGAGGCCAAAACAGCAAACTTTTTAGCCTACATTATATTTACCCTTTCATTGATGGGCACATATTGTATGTGCTAATTTTGTAGAAAAAAAATGCATGAGGCTTGTAAATGCAAAAAAACTAGTAACTCACAGCAACCTCCATTCTAACACATTCAGACCAGTAAAACAGAAATTGTGATTGGCTGGTTAATGTTACCCTTAGAAATCTATTTATAAAAAAATTGCATAAGCATTCATCCAGCGAATCTGCATTGTGTGAATTGAGCAACAATGCATGTTATTTACGCTACATGTATCTATTATTTGCTTTATGGCTACATTTATTTGCTGATTCCTGTTCTCTAGAGTTACATTGTATTGCTTGTTACAAAGATGTGTGTGTTTCCTATGCTCCTCAGCTCCATCTAGTGGCCATAATGTGGTGTTTTTCTACTGCCCATAATAAAAGAAGATTGATTCAGAAGAGAAAATGGCCTAAAGAACGCTTGTTTTTGCCAAGTTCGCACAGAATGAATATATATGGAAATTCGTTGGAAAAATGGAATGTGAAGTATATTTACAGTATAAATAGACCCCATATTGTTGCATGTTTAGAAAAGCTTTTTTAGCCCTTGGTTATCCAGCCAACTTCCCGTGTCTAAGGAATGTTTGCCACACAGCTAAACTTGGTTTCAGATTTAATTTGTGAGGTCAACAACATTTCTCAACAGTAGCTGTGTGGTGTATGGTCCTACCTGGCTATTGATAATGTGAGTGGATTGCAAAGATAGGAGCCCACTCTGTTGATCTACTTTGTTGGTCTGGTGCAGTCTAATAGGTAATGTCAATGCTGGGTACTTACCCTCTATCTGATTGTCGCCACGCACTAGGAAGAACAAGGTGACCCCATGTAGAAGGAAGAAAGGTAAAAGTAGACGGACTTCCATCTTCACCACAGGCTAAGCACTGAGGAATGATTCAAGTGATTAACATGATGACAGAAGATCCTTTCAGTAAATGGGTGTGTGCCTTTATCAGAACTGGAGGAAAAATTATCTATAAGGTCATAGAGCTATATATATATATAAATACAAAGTGATTGTTGCAGTACTACACTAGTAAAACAGGGCGAGCCTTTTCTCTGTGGGTGGCTCACTATACTCTGAGTGCCATGTGAGGATCTATAACAATGACATCCTCTAACAGGTGATGGGGATCCTGCTTTCTGACCATTGACCAAGGTTCACCATCTTTATTGACCACATGCATTGAAAGGGAAGGGCTTCACCTCCTCTGTTCCTGCTCTCACCACCCCTTGGTGAAGCTTTCGGTATGCTCTTGCAAGAAGGATCGGTTTTGTGCTTAGAGGAGAAACATAACGTGCTTAATTGTAGCATGTGTTCTCAGTTGGTTTCCATCTCCAGATTACTGCTGACTATTAGACCCAGGTCTTGCATGCAGATAATAATACATTTTAAACATATTTTCCACAACAGAAGAGCAGAGTAGATTGAAATGTGCGCCTTATTTTTTCACCCAAGAACCTTCTTTTGTGTGCTTTGCAGATGGTGGCAGATCTTCCAGGAATTTTCAGGGGAGCACCCAACGCCTCAATGGGGTTCTACAGGATTGACCCAAGCCTTGGAAGACCCTCCCCAAGCCTTTTCCAGCTCACACCCAACTGACTCTTGTGACCAATCACCCTTGTTAATTTTTGCAAACCCCAAAACTCCTTTTTGGCCCAGAGAAGTCTAGTGCAGTCTCCACCCAAGAACATCCACCAAACAGTGACAGACCTCAGAATTTCTGCAGTATTCTCCGGTACAATTTTATTCTTCTGAAGCTAATTGAAGTATCTTGATGGAACTGATAAAACTGATATCTAGGCAGGATGACGAAGATAATAAAGAACAGCCAAAAGGGCCCGATAACAGTGACATTGAACTATAGATGAATTCCTGAGGGTCATTAGTCCACTGGACAGTATGGCCAACTGGGGTTTTCATGAGAATACATCTGTTGCTGGGGCCAGTTGGCTGGAAGACCTATCTCAGACTGTTTTTGCCATCATTAGAGATCAAAGTCCACATGCCTTGGCTGAAGGACAGTGATGAGCTTTGTGGTCCCTGTCCTTGGTAATTCCAAAAGCATAGATGCAATTAGTTGGTTCCAAAGGGAACGGGATGGGAATGTTCCGATAATAAAAGTAGGCCCTGGTATAGGAAAGGACAGAGAGAATGAGTATGTTTTAGCCTAGGAAGGACCCCTTTCCCCTCTCAGTCTACTTGCTACCCTATCCCCCTTTTCATTTCCCTTTTTGTAACTTTATTTTTTGTATATGCCTATTATTAGACCGTATGCATATCCATTAATAAATAAACCCAACCATTATTTTATCATTCAATTGTCTTTCATCAGAATTAAGGCATCCCCAACAGAGCACATTCTACATATCCCCTACATCCCTTTGTAATTCTTTGGATTAAATGTTTTCTGTGCAGCCTCTATACAATCTATTTTAAATTTACCAGCAACTAAGTAGGGCAACGTTCTTATAAGGAATCTATTATATGTCCCGTTTAGATGTTTGTGAATCAAAAGGAGATGGTACAATCAGATTGTAACGAGCCTGGCCAGCATTAATCTGCAGGATGTCATCTCCATGAATATGTACAGTAAGTCCTGTACATCAGCAGTCCCCAACCTTTTTGGCTCCAGGGACGGATTTTATGGCAGCCAATTTTCCTAGGGACCGGGGGGTAGGCAGCAGAGGTCTCGGGGAGGATGGTAGTTGTGGTGGATGGGTCAGGGCATGGGATATTCAAAAAGCGCCCTTCACACCACAACCCCCCTTTACAGCACAGCCCCCACTTTATATCAGTGTCCACAGCCCCCCTTTACATTACATTGCCCCTTTACAGTTCAGTCCCCTTTACATTAATGTAACAGGGACTACTCTGTAAAGGGGCCACTGTAATGTTAAGAGAGGCTGTGATGTAAATTTGACTGCACTGTAATATAAAGGGGACTGCACTCTAAAGGGGGTCTATGATGTAAAGGGAGCACTGTGATATAAAGGGGACTGCATTGTAAAGGGGCACTGTAACCAGGGCCGGGATAAGGGGTGGGCGAGAGGGAGCTGCCCTGGGCGCAATGGTTTACTGTAGGGACGGGGGCGCCTTCCTTTTGTTACAAGGCTGACAGGAGTAGTGATAGCAGCAGTGATTTTGACAGGTGAGTGACTGCTGAGTGTATTATCCCCTAAGCTTGCACATCATAAATGTGGGGGGGGGGGCACAGTTTGGCATCTTTGCCCTGGGAGCTGGATGACCTTGTCCCAGCATAGACTGTAACAGTGCCCCTTTAAAGTGCAGTCACTTTTATATTACAGTGCCCCCTTTACATCACAGCCCCCCTTTACATTACAGTGCCCCCTTTACATCACAGTACCCGTGCAGTCCTTTCCTTTCCTCCTTAACACCAATCTCTGCTTCTCTTCTCAGGACTCCTACCTGCTGGGCAGAGCCTGCTAACAATCCGTGTGTCTTCTCCCAGCTCCTTCCCCTGCCAGCCCGGCCGCCAATTTCATCCTATCAGCAGGGCAGCGGGTGGGAGGAGCTCTGCATTCCAATCTGCAGCTCCTTATGCCCCCTGCCCTGCTGATAGGATGACGTTGTGGGCCAGGCGGGCAGAGGAGTCTGGAGAGGACACATGTCATGGCCGCACAGCAGGAGATGAGCAGCGACCTCGGTCGGTGATAGACCTGTGCGGACCATGGTTGCCAATCATCTCCTGCTGTGTGGCCGGGTCAGTAACAGGCCATGGACCAGAACTGGTCTGTGGCCCAGGGGTTGGGGACCACTGATGTACATTACCAAAGCCCATGGACTGATGTTCTTTGCTGAAGAACGATGGTCTATTACAGGTATAAGCAATTAGAGGACCTCCAGCTGTTGCAAAACTACAAGTCCCATCATGCCTCTGCCTCTGGGTGTCATGCTTGTGGCTGTCAGAGTCTTGCTATGCCTCATAGGACTTGTAGTTCTGCAACATCTGGAGGTCCGCTAATTGCATATCCCTGGTCTATTAGATAAAGACAGATAGATTGGAAGAGCAGTCATGTAGCATAAATACAGCTCATCACATTTATGAGTTTGAACGCTTTCCAAATGGTTCTGGTTTGCAAGTAATTAAATTCAGTAATAGCAAACCATTAGCCCAGTACCAACATGCCCACCAGAACTGCGGTATGCAATCTAATTATTTCATATTTCATTATCCAGATTGGGTTATACGTATTTTTGGATGGACCAGAAAAACCTGTTTGCTATTTAACAGACAATAAAAGAAACAAGTTTGTTACATTGTAGCCCTGTAGGCTTTAGAATTTGGCCAACTCTGGGAAAACTTAAACATTATGCCTTGCAGTGGGGCTAGTCCTGCACCTCAAGGGTTAACTGCTTGTCTAACTCTTTCACTGCCAGAGCAGACACCTTAGAACATGGGTGTCAAACTGGCGGCCCTCCAGCTGTTACGAAACTACAAGTCCCATCATGCCTCTGCCTGTGGGAGTCATGCTTGTAATTGTGAGCCTTGCAATGCCTCATGGGATTTGTAGTTCCGCAAGAGCTGGAGGGCCGCCAGTTTGACACCTGTGCCTTAGAAGATATAATAATTATTATTATAGAATTAATAATATATACAGGATTTATATAGCGCCAACAGTTTGCGCAGAGCTTTAAAAAATTAGGGCAAACAGTACGGTTACAATTCAATACAGGAGGAATCAGAGGACCCTGCTCATTGGAGCTTACAATCTTGAAGGGAGGGTCAAGTGATACCAAAAAAAGGTAATAACTGTGGGGGGTGAGCTGATGGAGAAAATAAAAGTACAGTTAGGTGGAGGCAGGATAGGTTTTTCTGAAGAGGAGGGGTTTCAGGGATCGCCTAAAAGTGGACAGAGTAGGAGTTGGTCGGACAGATTATGGTAGGGCATTATAAAAGATGGGAGAGGCTTGGGAGAAGTCCTGGAGGCGAGCATGGGAGGAGGTGATGAGGGAAATAGAGAGCAGGAGGTTGCGGGAGGAACGTAGAGAATGACTAGGTTGGTATTTTGAGACTAGGTTAGTGATGTACCTGGGAGCCAACTTGTGGATGGCTTTGTAAGGTATTGTTAGCATTTTACATTTAATTTGTTGGGTGAGTGGCATCCAATGGAGGGATTGGCACAGAGGGGTAGCAGATGCTGAGCAGTTGGTAAGGTGGATGAGTCTGGCAGAAGCTGTTATGATGGACTGAAGGGTGGATAGTCTATGTAAGCCAATGAGGAGGGAGTTGCAGAAGTCAAGGCGAGAGATGACCAGGGAGTGAATAAGGAAGCTTAGTGGTGTCATTGGTTAGGAAGGGGCGTATTTTGGAGATGTTGCGTAGGTTGAGGTGGCAAGCTTTGAAAAGTGATTGGATGTGGGCAGTGGTGTATTTAGGTTTTGTGCTGCCCTAGGCCTGACTAAACTCATGCACCCCCTAATTTAAATATGAGCTACCCTTTCCTGTCAAGGCCACACCCTTCCTGTTTAAGACCCACCCTGAAATTTTCTAGTGGGGACACTCGTTCTGAGGGCCTTGGGGGGATTGGAATAGATTTCCTTAAGAGATTTCCTCACACATCCTCTTTGGCTATGGGGCAGCACAACAACTCATTGGCTGTGGCCCGCCACTTGGGCCCCTTGGGACACCCGGGTTCCCTACATATGCATGGGCTGTCCCCCTCTGATGGGGTCCTGCCGGTATTGTCATACCGGCAGCAAGTGCAGCTGCTTTATGGGGGGTGCCAGACCGGTTTGTCTCCCAGCCCATTCTACCCCATAAGACTAAAAGTGTAGTGCAAGCCGGCGGTGACTCTTTTCGTGCTGCCCCCCTGCAAAGTGCCGCCCTAGGCCTGGGCCTTGTTGGCCTAGGCCAAGATACAGCTTTGGATGTGGGGCTGAAAGGAGAATTCAGAGTCCAGAGTTACCCCTAGCACCCTGGCATGTGGGGATGGGTTGATGGTTGCTCTTGACAGAGAAGTCAGGGGAAGGGGCACGTGGGGGAGGAAATACTATGAGCTTGGTTTTGGATAGATTGAGCGTGAGGAAGTGGTGTGACATCCAGACTGATATGTCAGTTAGTAAATTAGTGATGCGTGAGGAGACTGATGTTGTGAGCTGAGGGGTAGAGAGATAGATTTGGGTGTCCCCAGCGTAGAAATGATATTGAAAGCCACGGGAGTCTATCAGCTGACCAAGGGAGGATAGTTGTAGTTCCAATTTTTTGATATCACGCAATATTGGTGCAACAGTTTATTCAACGCAACATTTCAGAAAAAAATACACTCACGTTAATTAAAGGGCACATAACCTCAATATATTATCATATATCAACTTTTTTGTAAAATAAAAAAGATGAGGTTACACCGAGTAAGTAGACACCCAACATGCCAAATATTAAAATTGTGTTTGCCTGTGAAACAATGAAAGACTTCGGTACCCTATATTTTCTATAGGTGATACTCTAAAAGTTCTACAGGTCATCAGTTTAGAGATAACCGTGAATGATGGGCCTAGAATTATTGCTCTCACTCCATGTGCAGCCATATGTAACATGTGCAGCGTTTTCACGAGTAGGAGCTTCCAACGCATATATTTACATTTGTACATATATGTACTGGAAGTGGGGGTCTCATGTTTCTTTTGAGGGGGGATTTTATATGGTTTAGTGGAACTTTTATTTTTTACACTTTTTACAAAAAAAATGTTTACAGTGGAAAGTCACTGGTCTCCCTCCCCTCTACCTGATGGCACTGGCTATGCTGGTCCCAGGTCCGCCAATGGGGGCTCTGAGCCCTGGCAACATGGTGGCGGTGTGTGCGGGAGAATGTGTTTTTTTCAATTTTGAACAAAAACAGTGAAATCAGTGAGCACTATGTCCTTTGTTCTTTTGAGTATTACCACTGGACACTGAATCTTGCTGACTAATGAAGCTGATCCTGCGAGCCCAATGGAGACTTTCTGATAATTGGCATACAGTATATAGTATCTCACAAAAGTGAGTACACCCCTCACGTTTTTGTAAATATTTTATTCTATATTTTCATGTGACAACACTGAAGAAATGACACTTTGCTACCATGTAAAGTAGTGAGTGTACAGCTTGTATAACAGTGTAAATTTACTGTCCCCTCAAAATAACTCAACACACAGCCATTAATGTCTAAACCGCTGGCAACAAAAGTGAGTACACCCCTAAGTGAAAATGTCCAAATTGGGCCAATTAGCCATTTCCCTCCCCGGTGTCATGTGGCTTGTTAGTGTTACAAGGTCTCAGGTGTGAATGGGGAGCAGGTGTGTTAAATTTGGTGTTATCGCTCTCACTCTCTCATACTGGTCACTGGAAGTTCAACATGGCATCTCTCTGAGGATCTGAAAAAAAGAATTGTCTACATATTGGCATATTGTCCCACTGATCCTCCTCTTGGACTATCAGGAAGCGGGTCCTGAGACCTGTCACTCGATTGCCTGAAAGGACAGGCGATCCTATATGATGCCTAGGAGGAGGAGAGAAGAGACGCATGGGGGAATGTAGAGACACAAGGTACTCCCCTAGTACAGATAACGGGACTTTGAAGGCAGTACGTAAAACAAAACATATATGATAAAATAAACAATTTATTACAAAAATCAGCCGCCGTCCCCTTGACATACCAGGAGAACCTTTTTCGTACCAACCACAAAGATCTCGCTGGTTCTCCATCGGAGGGGTCACTCCCATTATTTGGCCATTCGCCTTTTGTGGGGGGTCCTTGTGGTTCACCAACTGGTCCCCTGTTCTGCGGGTGGGAGGACCCTTTTGCCCTGGTCGCCCGTCTCCTTTGGAGGAATTTTCTACAATCTTTCCTTCTTTTTTTATCTGTTGAGCGGTGGTCTTGTCAGTGTGGTACCGTCTCTACTCTTTGGCATGTGAGTTTTGTATTATAAGCATAATTTCCTGCCCCTGAAGAAGGGTAATTTTTCCCGAAACGTGTTAGGCATATGCTCATGAAGATGATACATCTCTACATTAACAATATTATCCTATGTACTTATTCTGGATTGTATAAGTCATGCCACAATGTTTTTAACCATCTGTATGTGACTCATTTGATGTCTGTTTTTTATTATTTTTTTGTAATAAATTGTTTATTTTATTTTATCATATTTATTTTATCATATATGTTTTGTTTTATGTACTGCCTTCAAAGTCCCGTTATCTTTACTGGGGGAGTACCTTGTGTCTCTATCAATTTGGGATGTTGGCAGACCATATGATATGGCTGGGGATATTTAAATTTGCATGGGGGAATGTAGAGGAGGAGGAGATGCGATGAAAGCCGCCACCCGTAGGAGCGCTGCCCGCCCGCAACCTAGGTGGGGTAAGTGCGGGGCTGGATGACCGACTGACCGTCCGCCTGTGGGGGGGGGGGGGGGGGGGGAGTGGGTGACCCAACCAATAGCGGTTGGTGTTTGCCGCCCCCCGAAATAAAAAAAATCACCACAGCCGATGTTACCTGCTTATTAATATGAAAAGACTCCTGCTCTCTGTACCCGTCTCTGCTGATAGGATGATATTGTTGGGAGAGGGGAGAGCCGGGAGAGGAGATACAGGCATGGCCACATAGCGATCTATGTCACTCCTCTATGGTGATATATGCGGCTCATACATCAGTGGCTATTTGTGTCCACATGGATGAGTATACCCGTATTACATATCTGAGAGATAGATCATTTCATAGCCCACATCTTCATTAAGACATTATTTATTTTATATGGGGCCAATAGATGGGAGGAGCGACAGATGTACCCCCATCTCTTTATACCAGTTGGCGTTGGTGAGCAGACCTTGAGTTTATATATTCTCTAAACAGCCTGGAGCCTTTATATTTAATGTAAGAGGAGATTATAACCCTTGTATTGTTCTGTATATATCAAGAGAAGTTTCACCAATTTAACTTTGTTGATGTTAATATTACCACATAGAGTTAGAACGTTGGTTCATATTCAGTATAATGGCATTGACCTCATCCTATACGGTAGGTATGGTCATTTACATACCTTTTAAGTTAATGACTTTACCTGAAAATGTGAAACATTATGGATGAGAAGTCATAAACTAAGAATGGACAACTGCTCAATTAGAGAATGTGATGTTTATCTTTGGCCGCTGCTACCCCAAACTCATGAACCAATGAGATCAGGAGAAAAGAAAACAGGAAAGTGAGGAAAAGTGCTGGGCCATGATCAAATAATAATGATGACCATAACTTTGAAATAATAACAATAAATAGTTTATTCATTGGGTAATGAAGCATACAAGTTCCAAAAAGCGGCCCACCAATTAATTTTGCAGGACCAAGGTGACCTGGATTGTGGTGTACCTGAGTCTGGAGCCACATGGATGACGAAGGCACTTCTGTGTTGGTTGAAATATCAGCTGGACCACGGGCAGGTGGAAGATGATAGCCGTGGCCAAAGAGGTGTCTCATGTGCGGCCTAGTATACCGAGAGGACCACGGGTAGACTCCTGTGTGGACCCTGGGGAGGAACAAGCTGGTGACCAGGGTCCACACAGGAGTCCAGCTTGTTCCTCCCCAGGGTCCACACAGGAGTCCAGCTTGTTCCTCCCCAGGGTCCACACAGGAGTCCAGCTTGTTCCTCCCCAGGGTCCACACCGGAGTCCAGCTTGTTCCTCCCCAGGGTCCACACTGGAGTCCAGCTTGTTCCTCCCCAGGGTCCACACTGGAGTCCAGCTTGTTCCTCCCCAGGGTCCACACAGGAGTCCAGCTTGTTCCTCCCCAGGGTCCACACAGGAGTCCAGCTTGTTCCTCCCCAGGGTCCACACAGGAGTCTACCCCTGGTCCTCTCGGCTTACTAGGCTGCACATGAGACACCTCTTTGGAACCCTTGGCCATATCGGCACCGGTTCCCAAGGTTTCTCCACAGAGTACACGTCGGATCATTCGGCTCTCCTGGTCCCCATCTGAGGACACACCTGGGACCCCTCCTTGTTCGACCTGAGGACACACCTGGGACCCCTCCTTGTTCGACCTG
>BLSH010493752.1:452637-463490 GCA_018402905.1 Glandirana rugosa
TGAGGACACACCTGGGACCCCTCCTTGTTCGACCTGAGGTTCCTCCCCAGGGTCCACACAGGAGTCCAGCTTGTTCCTCCCCAGGGTCCACACAGGAGTCCAGCTTGTTCCTCCCCAGGGTCCACACAGGAGTCCAGCTTGTTCTTCCCCAGGGTCCACACAGGAGTCCAGCTTGTTCCAACCCAGGGTCCACACAGGAGTCCAGCTTGTTCCAACCCAGGGTCCACACAGGAGTCCAGCTTGTTCCTCCCCAGGGTCCACACAGGAGTCCAGCTTGTTCCTCCCCAGGGTCCACACAGGAGTCTACCCCTGGTCCTCTCGGCTTACTAGGCTGCACATGAGACACCTCTTTGGAACCCTTGGCCACGGCTATCATCTTCCACCTGCCCATGGACCAGCTGAAATTTCAACCAACACAGGAGTTTCTCTGTCATCCATGTGGCTCCAGACTCAGGAGTTCCTTCGTCATCCATTGTGTACACCACAATCCAGGTTAATTTGGTCCTGCAATATTAACTGGTTGGCCGCTTCTTGGACCTTTCATGCTTCATTACCCAAGGAATACATTATTTATTTGTATTGTTTCAAACTTATGTTCATTGTGATTTGATCATGGCACATCACTTTTCCCCACCTTCCTGGTTTCCATAAACTAAGAATAAAGCCATTGAGTTATTTGATTTTGTTCTTATTTTTGTATTATTTGCTTGAGTTTATTGGGAACATGACTTTGTATTCCAGTAAAAAAAGTATGTGAATTGATGTTAGTTAGGAAATTTAATTAGAAGCAGGCAGTCCCTGAGGATGCTGTAATTTTTTTCCAGAAGTCACTGATGTTTTGTTTTACATTGAAGGACTATTAATCTATTTTGGTACTTTTGTCTTAGAATGTGTGGAAGTGTTTTCTGGGATGGGTAATAATCGGGTTAAACGCTGAGCGAATTTCATCTAGTTACTGATCAGCCCAAATTCGCTTAGTGCAGGGGTGTCCAACCTGTGGCCCACGGGCCACATGCAGCCCATGATGGCTATGAATGGGGCCCAACACAAAATCGTAAACTTGCTTAAAAATGTTGATTTTTTTAAAAAACATTTTTGGTAAAAATTCACACTTAGGGAACACATGCAGCCGAAGAAAGAATTGGCACTGTCTCTTCATTTTTGAATATTTGAGGAGTGCCTTAAGAATTCATTGAGAATTGCTACTCCATCCATCCAAGCAGATATTGATGCGTTCGTTTATCAAAAACAAATATCGCACTATTTTTATGTTGCCCTCTTTTATAATAAAAAATATTACAAAAAAAAAAGTACCACTCAGATACATTATCTATATCAGTGATTGTTAACTTGTGATCTGCCCATCAGTTCTCCTTATTGGTAATGCATTTTATGTGCATCCCAAGACAATTCCTCAATGTGGCCCAGGAAGGTCAGAAGGTTGGACACCCCTGGCTTAGTGGGTGACCCTGCCAGACTTATTTTTGAAGGAGCCTGCTGGGATTTTTTTGGATGATCAGTGGCTGCATCCAATCAGACTCTGCCACTTTTTGGGTATTCTGCTGTGTTAGTTGTTGAATTATTTTATTTGCACCTAGCTTATCCGTCAGATTGCTGCAAAACACCATGTCAGTGGTCTACAAACTGTTGCCCTGGGGCCGGATGCAGCCCTTTGCTTGCTTTTATCCCACCCCTGGGGCATTATTCTCAGCCACTGTGAGCAACCGTGAGTTCCTGCCACTGACACCAACAACAGGGTGCTATTCCTCCCACTGACACCAATGATGGGGTACCATTCCTCACACTGACACCAACAATGGGGCACTATTCCTCACACTGACACCAACGATGGGGCACTATTCCTCCCACTGACACCAACGATGGGACACTCTTCCTCCCACTGACACCAATGATGGGACATTATTCCTCCCACTGACACCAATGATGGGACACTATTCCTCCCGCTGACACCAATGATGGGACACTATTCCTCCCGCTGACACCAATGATGGGACACTATTCCTCCCACTGACACCAATGATGGGACACTATTCCTCCCACTGACACCAATGATGGGACACTATTCCTCTCACTGACACCAATGATGGGACATTATTCCATTGCTCTACTGACACTGTCAGTATACTGTATGTACAGATGCATGTGTTTGAGCTTTGGGGTGCACACTCTAATACTCTAATGCAACAGGCTGGGCACACCTGCTAACATGGGATTTCACATGTCACATGACATGGGGGTCTCAAAGTCAGGTGCCAAGTGGCGGCAGTGTGAGGGTTAAGAGGCAGCGCTTTGCCTTCTTCTCATTGTATGCTATGACAGTACGAAGCACACCGCCAACCCTGCCAACTATCTGTACATTTGTTGCATCAGAGCGCAGCATGCCGTAGATATATCCCTGACATCGGGAAGATTCAAAATAGTAGAGAAGAAGGAGGAAACGCGCTAAAGAATATTTCCACTTTTGCAGTCAAATTTGAGAACCCCCCACTCTATGTTTGGTGTATGTTCCCATTCACACTGCATGCCTAAAAAATACTAATTTCTTACCTTTTTAGATGTTTCTAAGGAGAAGGTGTCAAGGCAGATTCTAAGAAATTCTGGACAGTCTCTCCTTGTCCCGTCCTCGCACAGACTGAGCTATCCTTCATTCACATCCAATGCATGAGGGCGGTTTCTAAATGTTTAACCCCTTGTTAGGACAGACAATCTTCAAATCTAATTTTCAGCTGATAATGAAGAACTACATACTCAGTACAGACAGGGGGAATTCTGTTACAGTGATACTAAACACACACACTGTTTAATTTACATGGTCCCTTCTATTTCTGTATGTGGATGACGGGACAAGGGCCGGGGCAAGGGGTGGGCGGGAGGGTTGGCTGCCTTGGGCGCAATGCTTTACTGAAGGGATGGGGCGCCTTTCTTCTGTTACAAGGCTGACAGGAGTAGTGATGGCAGCAGTGATTTTGACAAGCGAGTAACTGCTCGGCCTAGGATCCCCTAAGCTTGCATATCATGAACGGGGGGAGAGGGCACAGATTGGCACTATTGTCCTGGGTGCTGGATGACCTTGTCCAAGCACTGGATGGCACTGTAATTATTTTAATACAAAAAAAACAAAACACCCAAGTACTTTTTTCCTAATCGATATACTGCTGTCAATTGACCCAGATCTTTCCCAGCCTGCCTGCAGGGAAACATAAGTAGGAGGAGCTTCTAGTCCTCTGCTGATGGTCACATGTTCAAAAAAAAAGAAAAACAGCCTTTGGAATACAGAGTAAAAATAATAAATTGATATCAATAAACTGTTTTAAATTGTCATACAAATACATATTTAAAATCAAATCTTTATTATTTTTGGCAATAACATGGTGTGGGCGGATTTCTGCTAGTCACAGGTTGTGTCACACACCTCCAGCCTGTGTTTTAGAATAACAGGGAGGTGAAGCCTCCATTAATTGAAATGTAATATCCCACCCCCATTGTGTTTAGCTGGTTAGTGGGCATGGAGGAGGGAAGGAGTGGGCTGTATACGCCCACATGTGCATAGCTACAAACTTTTTGAGATGGGAATGAGGGACACACCCGCTTCCATGCCCCTTAAAGGGTAAGATCACCCTTACAGAAAAATGTGGCCTCTGATGTGGCCCGTGACCTCCTGTTCTGGGATGGTGAGTTGGCAAGCACAGATCGCAGGTTGCCATCCCAAAGCATCAGTATTGTGAATAAAGCCAGCAGTAGAGGAAGCAAGCGACTGCGGAGAAGAGCAGCATAAGCTGCTGTTTCCTGTATAGCGCCGGCTCCTGTCACAGGTGGAGTGATACCAAATGCACTCCGCCTGGGACAGCAACAGCCGGCAATATCTGAATGGAAGACTGTTATTAAAGGTGAGTTCATTACTAAAATCACAGTGTATATATGTGTAGCGCCCCCATAGTATAGGTGCGTTTTCTAGCAGGGTGTTTGGCTAGGAGAGGTAAATTTAGTCAGGCCTGACTGTAATGTGCAGGCCTGAATGTTTTGATCTGGGCTGGGAGGAGAGGCTCAGGGAGGATTGGGTGGACTTAACAGATGAGGTCACCAGAACCTCCCACTTCTTTCTAGAAACCTGGAGAAGGTTTTCTGGTCAGAGAGCTGGAAGATGGATGGAGCCATCTGGAGTGTTCTAAGGAGCCCTGACCAATCCCCAAGCAGGGTTGGCAGGGGGCAGGCCTCCTTAAATACTCAGAGTCAGCCCAATCTGGGAGGAGTAGTGTTGGGTGGAAGTCTGGAGATGTAGCAGAGGCGCTGTGGTGCAGGCCCCTACCTGGGAGGTCGCCCCCAGTCTGGGGAGAGTGACCTTGGGGCCTGGGAGTTTGGGTTCAGCCAGGAAGGAGAGTGATTCCTGGAGCCGCACAGGAGAAACAGGAGAACAGCGGAGGTGCTACAGGAGGAGTGAGAGACTTTAAAGTATCCACCGGTTTGGTGAGGGATGGTCCCTGGGACTGAAGGAGAAAGGCTGGAGCAGGCTGGTAGAGGAATGGTGGACAGTCTGTGGGAGCCTTGGGAGCCAGTCAAGGGAAAGGAGAGTCACTACCAGAGAGCAGGTCGATGGGACCTGGAAGAGGATGGACTGGGAGTTGTAGTCCGTCAAGGCTCGGTTAGCAGTAAAGTACTTACTGCACATTTAGGGGACCTTGATCCCTGGCCTGTAATGGGTGTTCCTGAGGTCCTGCTGGAACAGGGTAGGCCTCACCACGTGCTAACCGCGGTGAAGAGAAAGGTATAGCGAAGCCTGATAAATTTCCTTTCAGGCTGGAAACTAAGTCCTGAGCTGGAGAAAAGCGAAGAAGTGTAAAGCTGTGAGTTCTGTATAGTGAGAGAACAGTAAGAGAGGGAGAGTCTGCAGTGAAGTGTGAATATACAGGACTGTATATGGAATCCTTCTACCATAATTCTTTGGGCATCCCACAGTCATCCCTTATCCCCATCCGAGTTATTTCCCCCAAATAAAACAACAAAAACAAGAGCCTGCTTGGTCAGTGTCTCCGGATGTGTGATATATGGTGCGATTGGGATCAGTTATCAGGTGAACCACTACTACCAGCCACTCTCAAGGGAGCACATGGCTACATATGGACATATCTGTTCTGAAGTGTTTGCTGGGCTGCTTTCAAACTGATCCACAGGTGCAGCACAGTTCTCCTGCGGGTTACCTTCACTGAGCCATAGACTTCTGTTATTACCTGTGGGTTTGGTGAGCTTTCAGAAAGTGCACCACACCTGCAGGATATAATAGAATTCTATGGCAAAATGCAGCTACCCCGCAGGAAAGCCACAGGTGCACTGTGCTGCACCCAAAGTGTGGGTAAATCGCAGCACATCCAAGTGAAGGCAGCCTTAGGCCCCTTTCACACGATCAGTCCAACCCTATCGGACCCTCCAATCACCTCTATGGAGCGGCAGATGTAAATGGACTTGTGTCCATTTACACCTGCCTACCTCCAATCCAATCCGCTAAAAAAACATAAGGGCGCCTGCTTCCATCTGGGCGGATTGGATTGGAGGTCCCATAGAGTAGAGTGGGCTGTGTCTGCTCTGCATATGCAGAGTGGACATGGACCTGTCATCCGCCCTCTCCACTCATTGTGGCCCACGACCATTTACCAAGTCACTTAAGTGGCCCTCGCTCTTCAAAAGGCTGGGCACCCCTGATGTACACCATTGTCAGCTTCCTGTCCTTCATCTCCACCAGGGACACAACAATTGCCATGTTATTTAGAGGAAAACCCACAAGAAACACAACAGTATGGGTGGATGGGACACAATTAGTCAACAATGGGCCGTCATCTTCACCAGGGACACCACAATTGCCACAATAATTAGAAGAAAACCCACAAGAATCACAACAGTATGTGTGGATGGGACAAAATTAGTCAACAACGGGCCTTCATCTTCACCAGGGACACCACAATTGCCACAATATTTAGAAGAAAACCCACAAGGAACACATTAGTATGGGTGGATGGGACAAAATTAGTCAACAATGGGCCTTCATCTTCACCATGGACACCACAATTGCCACAATATTTAGAAGAAAACCCACAAGGAACACATTAGTATGGGTGGATGGGACAAAATTAGTCAACAATGGGCCTTCATCTTCACCATGGACACCACAATTGCCACAATATTTAGAAGAAAACCCACAAGGAACATAATAGTATGGGTGGATGGGACAAAATTAGTCAACAATGGGCCTTCATCTTCACCAGGGACACCACAATTGGCACAATATTTACAAGAAAACCCATAAGGAACACATTAGTATGGGTGGATGGGACAAAATTAGTCAACAATGGGCCTTCATCTTCACCAGGGATACTACAATTGCCACAATATTTAGAAGAAAACCCATAAGGAACACATTAGTATAGGTGGATGGGACAAAATTAGTCAACAATGGGCCTTCATCTTCACCATGGACACCACAATTGCCACAATATTTAGAAGAAAACCCACAAGGAACACAATAGTATGGGTTGATGGGACAAAATTAGTCAACAATGGGCCTTCATCTTCACCAGGGACACCACAATTGCCACAATATTTAGAAGAAAACCCACAAGGAACACAATTGTATGGGTTGATGGGACAAAATTAGTCAACAATGGGCTTTCATCTTCACCAGGGACACCACAATTGCCACAATATTTAGAGGAAAACCCACAAGGAACATATTAGTATGGGTTGATGGGACAAAATTAGTCAACAATGGGCCTTCATCTTCACCAGGGATACCACAATTGCCACAATATTTAGAGGAAAACCCACAAGGAACACAATAGTATGGGTGGATGGGACAAAATTAGTCAACAATGGGCCTTCATCTTCACCAGGGACACCACAATTGCCACAATATTTAGAAGAAAACCCACAAGGAACACAATAGTATGGGTGGATGGGACAAAATTAGTCAACAATGGGCCTTCATCTTCACCAGGAACACCACAATTGCCACAATATTTAGAGGAAAACCCACAAGGAACACAATAGTATGGGTTGATGGGACAAAATTAGTCAACAAGGGGCCTTCATCTTCACCAGGGACACCACAATTGCCACAATATTTAGAAGAATACCCACAAGGAACACAATAGTATGGGTTGATGGGACAAAATTAGTCAACAATGGGCCTTCGTCTTCACCAGGGACACCACAATTGCCACAATATTTAGAGGAAAACCCACAAGGAACATAATAGTATGGGTTGATGGGACAAAATTAGTCAACAATGGGCCTTCATCTTCACCAGGGACACCACAATTGCCACAATATTTAGAAGAAAACCCACAAGGAACACAATAGTATGGGTTGATGGGCCAAAATTAGTCAACAATGGGCCTTCATCTTCACCAGGGACACCACAATTGCCACAATATTTAGAAGAAAACCCACAAGGAACACAATAGTATGGGTTGATGGAACAAAATTAGTCAACAATGGGCCTTCATCTTCACCAGGGACACCACAATTGCCACAATATTTAGAAGAAAACCCACAAGGAACACAATAGTATGGGTGGATGGGACAAAATAAGTCAACAATGGGCCTTCATCTTCTCCAGGGACACCACAATTGCCACAATATTTAGAAGAAAACCCATAAGGAACACAATAGTATGGGTTGATGGGACAAAATTAGTCAACAATGGGCCTTCATCTTCACCAGGAACACCGAAATTGCCACAATATTTAGAAGAAAACCCACAAGGAACACAATAGTATGGGTTGATGGGACAAAATTAGTCAACCATGGGCTGAGGGGTGAAATGTTAATATTTTGTGAAACAATTTTATTTTTCCATTGTTCACATTCTGGAATTGTATGGTCCATCTGTAAGACTCGATTCACACAGGGGCCATCTGACTTCAGGGCGTGATTTGAACGTGACTTCAGCGCGACTTACAACGCGACTCAAAGCGACCTCCATGCCAGGAGACTTTGCCTGTGGCCAATCAGAGAATAAATCTTTTCTGACATCATTCCTTTTACCTGGGTGAATTATTTTCGTTTTCCTGTAAAGTTGCTTCAATATAGATGGGGATCCGACTTGGAGGCGACTTCCATTGAATTCTATGGGCACAGGTCGGATAGAAGTTGCCTTGAAGTAGTACAGGAACCTTTTCTGAAGTCGGAGCGACCTCAGTAGTATACATTAAGACGGCTCTCATTTACTTCAATGGGATTTCTTCTGTCAAGTGACTTGGGGCAACACAAGTCAGATCCCAAGTCGTTGTAGTGTGAACTGACTCTAATTTATACCTGGAAAAAAAAACAACAAAATATTAGTATAAATAACAGAAAAATACTTTTATTTGTTCTGTTTTCAGAAGAAACACAAGGTTTTCAACAACTTAGAAATTATTCAGAACACTGGAAGAACATCACAGAAATAAAAGAAATTCTGAATTCTCATTGGAGGCAGATTTTGTGGATGATTGGAGGTCTTCCCTTGAGAAGAATGGTCACTGACAGCATAGGACCGGGAGATAATATTCAAACACAGGCAAACTCACGGGCACATCCATGTCTCCACACTTTATTTTGTTGAGAAATCACTTTGAAAAACACCCCCCCTAGAATTTCTAGCTTTGGCCATCTTGAGTAAGGGCAGATGATTCATGTAGCATTTACTTCCTGGAATCCATCTGCCCTTGGCATGCATGCAGGAGGGTGTGCTTAGCTGAGAAAACCACCCCTCCCCTCCTACAGTTGAAAGAAAAAAAAAATGCCCATGAAGACTCTTGGAATGTATGACATCATTTTGGCTTTGGCCTAGGCCAGAAACCAGGAAGCAACTGAAGAAATGTTAAAAAAAAAAAAAAAAAAAAAAAAAAAAAAGGTTAACACAAGTAAATATTATATACATTGTACCTTCCTATCTTTTTTTTACTAAGCCTAGCAGTATAAGGACTACAAACAGTTAATTTTGATTCAAAGAATTTAGTTCCGCTTTAAGCTAAATCATCTGGTTCTCATCCAATTCTCAGGTTCTCATGTTAGCCGGTGAGAGAACACAGAATCTCCTAATAAGGTTATGACTGTGGAATATTAGGACAGAGCTAGAATTTTCTACATTCAGGACTACAGTGTACACCAGTGGCGTAACGATAGGGGTTGCAGGGGTTGCAATTGCAACCGGGCCCCATGGTCCAGGAGGCCCATGTGCCTCCCTTGTACACCTGAATAGGAGGGATGGCGGGGGTGGCATTTAGAGAAACCAATCTAATTTTCCTCCTAATGGAGGAGATTGGTTCCTCTATATGCTGCCCCCGCCGCCCCTCCTATCCAGTTTATTTGTCTTCGGCTGTTCCCAGGGTCCCTGTGTGCTTCCCTGGTCCCCCTCCCCACAGAGTTGCTGTCTTCCCCCTCCTCTCTCCTGCCAGCTGCTGTAGAAGATGAGTCATGATGGAGAGATGGGAACGGGTTGGTAAATTTGCCTTTTACCGTCACATTCCTTTTCTGAATGAACAGAGTCAGTGATTGGTACCATTTGGTTCATTCATAACGGAAGCATAGTAAACTGTATTTACTATACTTCAGTTTCTGATTGAATGAGAGGCTCGGTACTCAGCTATTCCTGTCCATTCATTCTGTGCAGCTGAGGCCACACAGATGGAGATTGAGGGCTGAGGTTTGTTTAGACCCCTGACATCCCATCAAAGCCCCCAACAGAGCTCCTAAAAAAATGTAAAAATACAATTGTAAAAGAAATAAAATGAAATGGTAAAAAAATAATAAAATTAAAAGAAAAATTAAAAACTACTGACAGCAGTGAGGGAACTATCAGGTTTGCAAAGGTTGCAATTGTGACCGGGCCCTGGCATTTCACCACCATGGGGAGGCCCCAAGATGGCAGAAAGGGGGCCCGCTGCAGAACTTGTGAAAGGGCCCTGCTGCCGTAGCGTAATAAAGGGACCCACGATAGGAGTAAAGGGCCCCAGGATCAGTGGGAAGAGGGAAGGGCCCTGGTCAGGGATCAGGGGGCCCTTCATAATTTCTTGCCCCGGGACCCTGAAGGTTCTAGTTACGCCTCTGGTGTACACCATTCAGGTCTAAGGAGTTGGAGACTGGCACTTAGACATCAGGACTACCTTTTGCATACGACACGGTTGCAGAAGACCTCCAACTCCCCAATTCAAAGCTCATCCCCTTCAGCTTGGACACATGGCCATATTTGGACAATGTCATTGACCAAATATGGCCATAATAGGTCAATGATGTCACCAGTGTAATAAATAATTAAAAAATAAATCCTCACGCTTAGTGTAGCTATAATAGCAGCACAGAAAACTGTCCGAATGCTGAACATAAATACATAGAAACAGAATTAGGTGTGCTTATCACTTTAACCACAACAGTACCTGGCACGAAAACCCCCTTCCTGTCCAGGCCATTTTTCAGCTTTCAGCGCTATCACACTTTGAATGACAATTACTCAGTCATGCAACAACCCATGGCACAACGTACTGACTCATTAACAGTAAGTTTCACACTATCGCGACTTTCGACTTTTTACCGGACCTGTCCTTCCCCCAAAAGCACGGTCCATGACAACACCAATTTCACTATTCGTGTGGATTAAGACAAAGATACATAAATACAAGTCGTAAGCCTGTCAAAAGACACGACGATAATATCGATGTGATTCGCACTCCTAAATAAAAAATTAATAAATAATGTGACCACTGTAGTAACTGGATAATACCGGTATAAACCAGTTACTGTAACAGGTTTATACCGGTACACAGGTTCGACTTCCCCTACTCGAAACTTAACCCCTCAACCTC
>BLSH010493752.1:481914-499344 GCA_018402905.1 Glandirana rugosa
CATTCCTTGTAATAGAAAAAAGCATGCCAGGACCTCCAAAATATGAGATCTGGGGTCAAAAAGACCTCAGATCTCATTTTTAGACTAAAATGCAATAAAAAAAAAAAAAAAAAAAATTTTGAAAAAAGTGGCAGGGGAAAAAAAAAAATGTCCCCTTTAAGAGCATTGGGCGGAAGCTACTTGTGACGTAGCTTCCGCCCAGCCATGTAATGGAGCCGGGTGAGCGGCTTCAGCCGCTCACTCGGCACACGGACACCAGAGGGAAAGGACGCGATCATCTCCGCCGCTGCCGGCGGGTCCGGTAAGCGGCGGAGATGACCGGAAAGCGGCGGGAGGGGGGGGGCACCTCTCCCGCCGCTGATAAAAGTGATCTCGCGGCGAATCCGCCGTGGAGATCACTTTTATCTTACGCAGAATCGCCTGCAGAAACAAATGATACCGGGGTTATGGTAGCTATCTGCTACCATAACAACGGTATTCCACTTCAAAGTACCGCCGTCAAACGACGTACGGCGGTCCGGAAGTGGTTAATCAAAAATATGAGGAAGAATATGTATTGGCCTAAACTGATGAATACATTTTTTTAAATATATTTGTTTGGATATGTATTCTAGCAAAAAGTAAAAAATCTTGTTTTTTTTCAAAATTGTCCTCTCTTTTTTTGTTTATAGCACAAAAAATAAAAACCGCGGAGGTGATAAAATGCCACCAAAAGAAAGCTCTATTTGTGGGAAAAAAAGGACATCAATTTTGTTTGGGTACAACGTCGCACGTCCGCGCAATTGTCAGTTAAAATGACGCAGTGCCGAATCACAAAAAGTGCTCTGGTCAGGAAGGGGGTAAAAACTTCCGGGGCTGAAGTGGTTAAGGTCTATCATTGCTATACCATGCAATCATTGCCTTTGAAATAAACAACCTAATAAAGTCTGTTTTAATCCACCATATTGGGTTGCTGCTGCTGTATGTAAGCCAACGAATAATGTAAAAGCACACATGCAATTTATGTGACGCTGTCCCGTAGAATCATAATGGTTTGTAAAACTACATTCAGCTTCAAGGCATCCCCATGTACTTTGAAGGAATTTCGTGTTTTTAAGTTGCCTGAAATCATCCTTGCTCTGCTGAATAATAAATAAACAAAATATTGGTACATGTTCCCCGGTCACTGCCCACGACTTTTGTTCAACTATCCCTTGGCTTGCATTCCAGACAAAAGGCCATTATTGGTTTCTAAACTTTGGCTCCTATTGAACTCATGCAAAGGTGCTGCGCAGATATTTGTTACCACTCTTAAAGTCCAAACAAGATAAAATGAGTCTAAAAAAATAGGTCTGGATATTCCCAGATAGGCAAAACATCCCAAGAGTGAGAGAATAGAGGAGAGTCCTTGTGGAAGGTGAAAATATACACCGATGTGCGTCCCTTTCACCAACACACCATTCACTTCGCTCACCTTCAAGTGTTGACCCCTCATATATCAGTCAAAAGCGCAAGTACCCTCTTTTGCCCGGGTCGGGCTGATCACCAGGAATCCATAGCGGCAAGTGTATGCATCTCAATATGGCAGGTTCAGACCCCTATTGACTTCAGTGGATTTGGGAGCAGAACTTCGATAATGTTCAGTGACCTTGCTACCCTATACATTCAGCGCATCCCTTTTCGCTAACAGTGGTGAGAACCTTACTTGGTGGAGGAGGAATGAGGAAAGAGTTTGAGAAAGTAAAACCAGCTTTGATACAGTTATCACAGCCTACAATACCACTTGCCACCATTTTCAGTTTTGGCAGCTTATTGGTCTGCTAGACAACCATACACACATATAGTTTCCTGTCTGGCAGATACAGTAGCTTCCATACACTGACACTAATCTGCATGCAATCAGACAGGCAACCCCATTCTGTGGTAGACAACTGCTGCAATTCCAGAGAACTTTGAGGGTACAGCTGCACAATGTAATCTTAGATACACGTGTAGCAGTCTCCCCGACCTCCAGAGGCCTGATGGTGACCCCCAGAGTCAAGGAGAGCCGACATTCCTCCTCAGGGTGCAGGTTACTAGGCATGGTAGGTGTAGTGAAAGATGGAAAGATGGGCGCCAGTCACTTTTAAAAATGAACAAAGAGGTTTTTATTTCTCTAAACAGGAATAGGGGAGAGAGTGTTAGGGCACAGGACACCCTTAGGCCAGCCTTTCTCAACCTTTTCAACACAGAGGAACCCTTGAAATAATTCTCTGGTCTCGGGGAACCCCTGCTAAAAATGTAAAATCTACAACTCATCATACATTTGTGTGATGGTCAATGGGAAGAATGCTCCTTAACGGCTTGCCGACCGCTGGTCGGCAATTGACGACGACAAAGTGGCTCGTTCCCGCAAAACGCCGTCATACGACGGCGGCTGCGGGATCGAGCTTAGTGAGCACGCGCGCGCCGCTGGAGGCGCGCCCGCGCGCTCACTGTGTTCGGGGAGGGCCAGGGAGCGGGTGCGGCGTCTTTGACTGCCGCCGGTTACCCGCGATGGCCCCCCCGGAGTGAATGAGCGGAGGTCCGTGTATGTAAACACGGACCTCCGCTCTGTGTGAAGGGGGAAGGGCTGTGATCACAGCCTTCCTGTATGCGAAGGCTGTGACCACTTCCCTTCCCCAGATAGTGCAGTCCCCCTACAGTTAGAACACGCCCAGGGAACATATTTAACCCTTAGAGCGCCCCCTGCAGGTTAACCCCTTCACTACCAATGACATTTACACAGTAATCAGTGCATTTTTATAGCACTGATCGCTGTATAAATGCCAATGGTCCCAAAAAAGTGTCAAAATGGTCTGACATGTCCGCTGAAATATCGCAGTACCGCTAAAAATCGCAGATCACCGCCATTATTAGTAAAAAAACAAAACAAAAAAAAAACCCCCCAAAAATGAATTCTCATCATCCGTAAACGCAACCACTTTTGCGCAAAACAATCAATAAACGCCGATTGCGATTTTTTTTATCGCAAATATGAGGAAGAATATAAATCGGCCAAAAACAGTGAAAAAAAATGTTTTTTTATATATATTTTTTTTATTTGTATTCTAGCAAAAAGTAAGAAATTTGGGTTTTTTTGCAAAATTGTTGCTCTTCTTTTGTTTATAGCGGCGATCAGAAATGACGCAGAGGGGATCAAATACCACCAAAAGAAAGCTCTATTTGTGGGAAAAAAAGGACGCAAATTTCATTTGGGTACAACGTCGCACGACCGCGCAATTTTCAGTTAAAGCGACGCAGTGCCGAATCGCAAAAAGGGCTCCGGTCCTAAAGCTGGAAATCCTTCCGGGGCTGAAGTGGTTAAACTTGTGGTCATTGGGAAGAATTACCCCCTTACAGATAGTTAAAAAGATCAATGGTATCATTGGGAATGTATTTGAGAGGTAGAAATTGACCATTGCTCAAGGAACCCCTAGCAAGCTTTGGAGGAACTCTAGGGTTCCACGGAACCCTGGTTGAGAAACCCTGCCTTAGACAAATGCAATAGCAAACTTGGCAGACTCCACAGACAAAAACAGAACTAGGCGGACAGCAATACAGGAAAAGGGCCTTTAAGCTGAATGCAGCGATCTGTATCTTGTAGCAACAGCTGTCTCCTATAGCAACACTTCACTCACAGTATCCCACTGTAGATCTTCATGTTCCCCTCCCAGCTACCTGCTGGACTTCTCATACTTCAGTTAAAGCTACCCACTGTATTCTTCAGGCTTAGATCGCAGTATCCCACTAGACTTCTTGGACTCTCAGCTACCCGCTGAATCCCTCAAGCTCAACTCACAGCTACCAGCTGTATTCTTCAAGCTTCAACCACAGCTACCCCCTGGGTTCCTGGACTCACAGCTACCTGCTGGGTCCCTCAAGCTTGACTCACAGCTACCCTCTGTACTTCTCTTCAAGCTTTACTTACAGCTACCCGCTGTACTCCTTCAAGCTTTACTCACAGCTACCCACTGTACTTCTCGATGAGTTCTACTCTGAAGCTTTCCCACTTCACCGTCCTCGGCTGATGAAACGTCTGTCCTGGTACTCCTTCAGAACTCCATCCCTTCTACACTTGCCTCCGGCAACAAAAGTGGTTGTCTCTCTGGCAACTGTTTCTCCTTTGCCACCAACAACGATCAGGCTCCCCTCGGGCTAAACCTCTCACACGTGGTTAGGCCCAGGCTTCAGGCCTTCACCTTAGTTGCTGCTCCACACACCCACCCAGGCCGCAGCCTGGGTGGAAAGAACTCCGAACACCTGACTCCCTCCGAACAAATAGAGTATCCTTGCATGCCCAGCTGCCAAAGAAACTCCTGCTGACTTTCTGAGACAGCACATTCACTCATAACCTGAATTCACTGTAATCTATCATCCTAATGCCAAAGGCAACAGTGCCACCTTTTGACAAAAGAGAGAGACCACAATTAAATGCAAGCTTAGGAGAGAAACCAGTTGATCAAAGACTACAAATTAGCCAGGCTAGTTACCACCTAGCACAACTAAATTTACTAGCAGCCCTGTTTAGGACCAGGGTGCTACACACATGATGTATCTGAATACTTATATTTACAGATAAAGTTGATCCAGGGAATATCAGATTGCTTCTTGGGTGATCAGGAAGGATTTTTTCCCCCCACTGGAGTGTATGGGATCACGCTTTATTGGGTTTTTTTTGCCTTCCTCTGTGTAATATTGGAAAAAATTAATATTAATGCTGATGGGACATCAGAATAATATGGCTTTTACAATATGGCTTTGAAAGGACTTTGATTTTAGGCAGATGACAATTTTCACAGGCAGCCTGCAGTAAGGAGTAGGGGTCTGAAGGATGATGGATGGACATCCTGTGTTGATCATCTACTCATAAGAAACTCAAAGCAGAGCGTGGGAGAGGAATTAACTTTTTTACTTTTTGGTTCCATATATCTGCCACAAAGGACCAGTGCATGATTTGCTGAGATCCATTTTTGAGGGTGGGTCAAGAATTGACGAGAGGTCCTGGTTTGTGTGGAAGAGTCCGTGAGGTTGTGTGTATGATAGAAGACTTTTCCCTGTCCATCTCCCTTCTCATTGTGTTATCCAATTTCCTTATCTGTAATTATAATGTATTTATATCCATACTGTAAGTAAATCCAACCCTTATTTTAAGAATTAGTTGTTCTCCATTGGAATCTGGGCACCCCAAAACAGAGCACATTTTACATTTGGCACCCCAGATAGTGTGTGGAGATCCTAAAAGCGGCATAGAACCTACAGGACTGAAGTTCTCGGATTCACAGTTCCATAAGGACAAGCAGGACTTCTATGAATGTCTCATTGTAAAGTCAGCTGAATACATCACAGAAACCGGAAGGATTGAAAGTATGGCGAGTCTTTTCTTTGGATATGCAAAAGTTTTAATGGTTTGGTGTGATTTCAGGTAAGAGTGGTAATGGGTGAAGAATATTGAATGCTAGAAGAGTGATTTGCTTTTTTGTTTATTGGTAAGTTGTTGTAAGTTCTAAAGTCAATTGAGTTTGGTTTGTTGCTCAGGCAAGGGTTGGAAAGTTAGTACTAATAGAGTTGTGTATTGTGTGGGTTGTATAGTTGTGACATGGAATTAGTTTATACATATATTAAAAAATATGCCTCTGCCAGTTTTCATTTATGTGCTGAGAGGCAGTGGCGCCACCCGATCGCTCTCACGGACCCCCGGTAACGGCACCCCCCCCGCGCACGCGCGCTTCCGCCATGCTTACCAGGCTCTGCTTGCCCATTGGCAGGCCCGGGATGTCCATGGAGAGTGGATACACAATCCGCTCTCCTCCCCTTCTTGCATTGGCCCGGAAAGCGACATCTCTGACGTCACTTCCGGGTCACGTTCTTGGTGTCCCCGGCTCGCTTTGCCTGAAACTGATGTTTTGCATTGCGATCAGCATTGCAAAACATTCAGTGGAGTACAGGGGAGACATTGGGGGTCTCAATAAAGGTGTTTCAATAAAGAGAACCTGTCACCAAAAATCATCACGTAGGGGACTTTTTGTCCCCTATGTGATGAAAAAAAAAAAGCAAAGTAAAAATATATTTTTTTTTTTGCAAAAAATAAAGTTACACACAAACACATAAAATCCCCCCCCAGAAAAAATTTTGAGGCCCCCCACCCCAACATATACACACGCACGAACTTAAACCCATACATTAGGAGGGCTACGCGTGAAAATGTTGATTGCGATACACATGTTACATATCGCCGCGTACGCCAGAGAGAGCAATATATATAACACAAGACCTCCTCCCTAACACTAAACTGATATCTACATGTGGCTTCTGAAGCGTCACCTATAGAAAATATAGGGTACTGAAGCCTGACGGCATTTCACGGGGTGCACAAAACTTTAAGGTTTGGCATGTAGGGTATCTATTTACTTGACTCAACCTCATGTTTTATATTTTTTAAATTTGGGTAATTTATTGCGTTTATTTTCCCTACAATTCACGTTAGTGTGTTTTTAATGAAATTTTGCGTTTCCTAGACCTTTGCGGTAATGTCATGTGACATAAAAAATTTAAATTACCACTATTTTATTCTCTTGGGTATCTTATTTCAGAAAATATATGTTTGGGGATTTTGTGTAATCTTCAGGCCTAAAATTATTTTTTTAAACGTGTGCCAAAAACGCAAAAACAACTCTGGCTGCGAAGGGGTTAAAAACCAATGTAAGATGCTATTGTCTCAGTGTCAGCAATATAATAGCAGATTATTGGGTAAACAGCTAAGGAAGAAAGAGAGATTAGCAAATGAAATTGTAGTGCTGCTCAGAATTAAAGATATGTTTGAGCAAATGGGGGAGCAATGGGAAGCAGAGAGGAGACGTCTCAGGGAGGACATAGAGAAAATGAGTGAAAACCTTCTAAATCAAACTTTCTAAACAAATTGCCAGTTTACTGTCCTTCAGGCTTTAGGGGGCCAGACTGAGGCCAGTTAGAGTAGAAAATGCCCTGGGATCAGTGGGAGTAAACAATTCCCCATCCTTGGTTTTAGAGCAGTGGTTCTCAAATCCTCTGGACCCACTAACAGGCCAGGTTTGCAGGATAAATGAAATACATCACAGGTGATATAATTTGCTGCTCAATGATTGCAGTATTCTAGTCTTCATCTCCCCAAGGTAATACTTAAAATCTGGCCTGTTGGTGGATCCTGAGGACAGGAGTTGAGAACCACTGTTTTAGAGGGAGGAATAGCGCCCCATCAATGGTGTCAGTGGGAGGAATGGTGCCCCATCAATGGTGTCAGTGGGAGGAATGGTGCCCCATCATTGGTGTTAGTGGGAGGAATAGTGTCCCATCATTGGTGTCAGTGGGAGGAATAGTGCCCCATCATTGGTGTCAGTGGGAGGAATAGTGCCACATCATTGGTGTCAGTGGGAGGAATAGTGCCACATCATTGGTGTCAGTGGGAGGAATAGTGCCCCATCATTGGTGTCAGTGGGAGGAATGGTGCCCCATCATTGGTGTCAGTGGGAGGAATAGCATCCCATCATTGGTGTCAGTGGGAGGAATGGTGCCCCATCATTGGTGTTAGCTGGAGGAAAAGTGTCTCTAGGGCCAGATAAAGGCAAGCAAAGGACTGCATCTGCCCCCCCCCCGGGCCACAGTTTGGAGACCCCTGCTCTAAATGTTGCAACAGCCCCCAGAATAGAAATGGATGAATTTTGGGCTACAGCAGACAATTTTTCAGAAAGAATCTGTGAGCTACAAGAAAAGCTTTGGGGATGCACCATGGATTGTGATATGAAGAGCAAATAAAATTGTCAGGGATGGAAGAGTTGGTTACGTCTTTAGAGAGAAAATTAGCAGATGCAAAACCCCAGCTTATTAACCACTTCAGCCCCGGAAGGATTTCACGCTTTAGGACCAGAGCACTTTTTGTGATTCGGCGATGCGTCGCTCTAACTGACAATTGCGCGGTCTTGCAACGTTGTACCCAATCGAAATTTGCGTACTTTTTTCCCCACAAATAGAGCTTTCTTTTGGTGGTATTTGATCACCGCTGTGTCATTTCTGACCGCCGCTATAAACAAAAAAAGAGCGACAATTTTGCAAAAAAACCCAAATTTCTTACTTTTTGCTAAAATACAAATCCAAAAAAAATATATAAAAAAAACATTTTTTTTCAACGATTTTGGCCGATTTATATTCTTCCTCATATTTGGTATAAAAAAAATCACAATCCGCGTTTATTGATTGGTTTGCGCAAAAGTTGCCGCGTTTACGGATGATGAGAATTAATTTATGGGGTTTTTATTTATTTTTTTATTTTTTACTAGTAATAGCGGTGATCTGCAATTTTTAGCGGTACTGCAATATTGCGGCGGACATGTCGGACCATTTTGGCACTTTGGCATTTATACAGCGATCAGTGCTATAAAAATGCACTGATTACTGTGTAAATGCCATTGGCAATGAAGGGGTTAACCTGGGGGGGCGCTCTAAGGGTTAACTGTGTTCCCTGGGCGTGTTCTAACTGTGATAGTGTTTGACTGGCAGGGGAAGGGCGTGATCATGGCTTCCATATAGAGGAAGGCTGTGATCACAGCCCTTCCCCCTCTCACAGAACGGAGATCCATGTTTACATGCACGGATCTCCGTTCTTTCACTGCGGGGGGGGGGGGAACGCGTGTAGCCGGCGGAGATCAAGTCCGCCCTACCTGCTCCCTGGCCACCCCGAACACAGCGAGCGTGCTCACAGTGCACGATCTTGCAGCGATATCGAGCCACCTTGTGCAGTTGTCGGTCGGCAAGTGGTTAATAAAGAACAATGAATATTATCTTTCAATGAGCACAAAAAAGCATGTAAATTGGCTAATATCTGCACAGTCAATGAGGAGAAGGCCCAAGATGAAAGACAGTCAGCTATTGCACCTATAGCTTCAAATTAGACTAACAGTTTGATTACAATCCACGATAGACTTACTTTGTACCAGATTCTGGGTAAATTTAATACTCTGGAATCACCAGTGAGTCTGTCCAAAAAACGTGAGGCTCTAGTGCGGGGGTCAGCAACCTGTAGATCATGGCCATGTGACTGGTAGATCATGGTCTGGGCTTGCTGACCTTCTATCCCAGAGCATCAAGCCGAGTGCAATGCAGAGTGACTACTTGTAAAGTTGAAGCTATAGTAATGTGCAAGAGCTGCATAAGCCGATGCCGCCTCTGTGGCTCCTGTCTCATGTGGAGTGATGCCAACTGCACTCCACATCTTATCCCAGCTATAGCAGTCTCCAGAGTGGTGCCAGCAGCAGGAAAGAAGAGATCTTCAGGTCAGTGTGAAGCAATACACTGGGCATAATAGTATAGGGCTGCTTTCACAGCGATATAGTGAGGTTTACCCACACCGCAGGTGCAGTGTACCTGCAGCTTTCCTGTGGATTTGCTGCATTTAGCCATAGCGCGGTGATCTTTGACTACTCCCATGTTGTTCAGGTAGATCTCCACCTCTTTAAGGTTGCCTACCCCTTCTCTAATGCTTAGATTCCATTTGAGTAATGCGGACGCATGCTACCAGGACCTCTGGCAGGCCAGTTATCTGCACAGGTTAATGATAACTTTGTGGATTTAGAGGAGCTGAGGAAAGAGTTGCAGCGTATGATAGTGATATGAGTGATTTACAATGAATGAGAATTAGGAGAGGGGATGACCTAATATTGTTCTGCAGTGAGTATCTTGCATTGTATAAGAACGTGTTCAACTATCCTGAGTTATTGGAGGATGATGCAGGTTTCATATACTGGCCAATAAGTGTTATGTAAGCTATCCCACTAAGATGGCTCTGAGGAATGCTAGGTCAATACCAACATTTTTAATTTTGTCATTATCCTTGACTTTTGTCAAGAGTCCAGTGATAGGAGGTACAGGTCAAAGGTGGAGGTATCAGTGGTAGGCAGAGGTATAGGAAGGCAGAAAGAATTCAAATGGTATAAATGCAATATACACTATATTACCAAAAGTATGGGGGCGCCTGCCTTTACATGCACATGAACTTTAATGTCATCCCAGTCTTCGTCCATAGGGTTCAATATGAAGTTGGCCTACCCTTTGCAGCTATAACAGCTTCAACTCTTCTGGGAAGGCTGCCCACCAGGTTTAGGAGTGTCTATGGGAATGTTTGACCATTCTTCCAGAAGCGCATTTGTGAGGTCACGCACTGATGTTGGAGAGAAGGCCTGGCTGACAGTCTCCACTCTAATTCATTCCAAAGGTGTTCTATCAGGTTGAGGTCAGGACTTTGTGCAGGACAGTCAAGTTCCTCCACCCCAAACCAGCTCATCCATGTCTTTATGGATCTTGCTTTGTGCAGTGGTGCGCAGTCTTATTGGAGCAGGAAGGGGCCATCCCCAAGCTGTTCCCACAAAGTTGGGAGCTTGAAATTGTCCAAAATGTCTTGGTATGTTGACTTAGGAGTTCCCTTCGCTGGAACTTAAGGGCCAAGCCCAACCACTGAAAAACACCCCCACACCATAATCCCCCCTCCACCAAGTGATTTGGACCAGTGCACAAAGCATGGTTTATAAAGACATGGATGAGCGAGTTTAGGGTGGAGGAACTTGACTGGCCTGCATAGAGTCCTGGCCTCAACGCAATAGAACACCTTTGGTATGAATTAGAGCAGAGACTGCGAGCCAGGTCTTGTCGACCAAAATCAGTGCCTGACCTCACAAATGCGCTTCTGGAAGAATGGTCAAACATTCCCATAGACACTCCTAAACCTTGTGCACAGCCTTCCCAGAAGAGCTGTTATAGCTGCAAAGGGTGGGCCAACTCAATACTGAACCCTACAGACTAAGACCGGGTTGCCATTAAAGTTTATGTGTGTGCGTCCCAACACTTTTGGTAATATAGTGTACGTGGACACACACACACAGATTTTGTAGAGCTCCTAACATTGCTAGCATGGAGCAGGAAAACACAGAAGTACAGGTATCTGAGATGAAAACCTCCACCCAGGACAGTGACAGCGTAGTACACGGGCCCGATATCAAAGATAACAGCCAGGGGGGGATCACACAGTTCTGAAGAAGAGATAACAATAAACGGCTGCCCACACCCTCAACACAGCCAGCAGCAAGACTGGATGAACATTCAGATGTTTGCTCCCTGGGTTAATAATCTATCATTCTGGTTTCTATGTAATTTGGCAACGTTTACAAATGCTGCCTGCTTAGTATAGGAAAATATGGCAATCGTTCTCTTAGCAATACAAACAACGGGAAAAAGGCTTGGGGGACCTAAAAAGTCAATTGTTGTGATAATTGTGTGTAATAGCTGTCTGTGTCCCCCCCCCCCCCCCCAGAAAACATGGATGAAGTTAAACTATTATGGATACTAATGTTTGTTTGCAGGTCCTTTGAGGTGAGAACAGTAGTGGCCAAATCTAGCAGAGCAGGAGTTAGGTAAATGTAAGGCCTCTTTTACACTGCTGCTGGTAAACGGACGTTTAGAGGCATTTGGGCGTTTTTTCAGCTGCCCCGAACTTTCCTCTGTTATCTTATCAGTACATTTACACAGGGTCGTTAAAAGTCGTTTCCAGGCAGTTGAGTTTAGAGGCTTTTTTTGGAACGCAAAAAAATGGGTTCAGACGCCAGTTCAGAGGCATTTGAAATGTCAAACAGCTTCTAAACGCCGCTAAATGCGGTAAATCGCGTCTAGGAGCGTTTCGTCTACAGGCGTTTCCATTTAAAAAAAAAAAACTGTTTTTTTAACCACTTGCCGACCGCCTGCCGTGGCTTGACGGCGGCAAAGTGGTTCGTTATTGCAAACCGCCGTCACCCGACGGCAGCCGTGATAATGAGTATTGTGAGCGTGCTCACTGTGTTCCAGGGGGGCCAGGGAGCGGGTAGGGCAGACTTGATCTCCGCCGGCTACCCGCGCTGGCCCCCCCTGAAGTGAGAGAACGGAGGTCTGTGTATGTAAACACGGATCTTCGTTCTGACAGAGGGGGAAGGGCTGTGATCACAGGCTTCCTGTATATGGAAGCCATGATCATTCCCCTCCCCCTGCCAGCCCAGCCCCATACAGTTAGAACACGCTGAGGGAACACAATTAACGCTTAGAGTGCCCCCTCTAGGTTAACCCCTTCACTGCCAATGGCATTTACACAGTAATCAGTGCATTTTCATAGCATTGATCGCTGAATAAATGCCAATGGTCCCAAAAAAGTATCAAAATGGTCCGACATGTCTGCTGCAATATCGCAGTACCGCTAAAAATCGCAGATTGTCGCCATTACTAGTAAAAAATAAAAACCCCATAAATGAATTCTCATCATTCGTAAACGTGGCAACTTTTGCGCAAACCAATCAATAAATGCCGATTACGATTTTTTTTTTTATCAGAAATACGAGGAAGAATATAAATTAGCCAAAACCGATGAAAAAAAATGTTTTTTTATATATTTTTTTGGATTTGTATTTTAGCAAAAAGTAAGAGAAACTGTTTTCATTTGCAAAATTGTCGCTCTTTTTTTGTTTATAGCGGTGACGCAGAGGTGATCAAATACCACCAAAAGAAAGCTCTATTTGTGGGAAAAAAAGGATGCAAATTTAGTTTTGGTACAACGTCGCATGACCGCGCAATTTTCAGTTAAAGCTACAGCAGTGCCGAATTGCAAAAGTGCTCTGGTCCTAAAGGGGAAAATCCTTCTGGAGCTGAAGTGGTTAAAAACGCTCCTAGACGTGAACGTGGTTAAATGCGGCATGCAAAATGCGAATTGTTTCTAGAACGCGGGACCAGTGTGTTCTGAGGCTGTAACGTTTTGGAGTTTTTTTACGCTAATCGGCAAAATGCTCACTAACGCCGTACCGGCGTTAACCGGCATTTTTTGACGCCAACGTTTTTAGGTTGAGAAATAGCAGAGGACTGATTTTTTAAAAAAAAAAACGCCTATTGACGCTGACGCTCACTAACGCCGATGCAAAACGCCGAAAAAAACACTGATTTTTCCAAAACGTCAGACCCGACGTTTTGCTTATTTTTTCTCAGACGCCCGTGTGTATGAGACCTTAAGCCTCGTACACACGGGATGACGATCGTACATACGATCGTCTCAAATCATATGTTGGCTGTTGTATCTAGCACAGTGTTTTTCAACTCCAGTCCTCAAGGCACACCAACAGGTCATGTTTTCAGGATTTCCATGAGTTTGCACAGGTGATTTGATCAGTTTCACTGCCTTAGTAATTACCACAGCTGTTTCATCTGAGGGAAATCCTGAAAACATGACCTGTTGGTGTGCCTTGAGGACTGGAGTTGAAAAACACTGATCTAGCATACTGACGCGCACCCAACGATCGTACAAGCAACGTGCGACCAAGCCCAACATAATGACGTGCAACGAGCGTATAAAGAGGAAGTGCTGTTATTGTGCTCCACCATTTGGACTCCTTCATCTAATTTCGTGTTAGTTGAAGTTTGGCGTTTGTTGATTCGCGACTTTCAGATCGTTCTTCAGTTCGTTCTTTGGATCGCTCTTTGGATAGTTTCTGGCCGTTCGTTCGTCAACGATGTTGCCTTCTAGAGATAGAAATCTCGCTATTGTTGGCCTAGGAGTCCTGGCTTGGACCCCAAACCAACGTAGGAGAAGGAGGGAGAGGAGTTGTTGGACCAAAAATTGGTTACTTAACCGTGATGTGGCTTTAGTCAGGGAGCTCCAGGAGAATTATCCTGATGATTTCAGGAATTATCTTCGCATGATGAACCCCTGCTTTAACCACCTCTTGGCATTGGTGTCCCCCTATATCCAGAAGGAGGACACATGCATGCGCCTTGCTATCACCCCTGAGCAAAGGCTCATTGCCACCTTGCGCTACCTGGCGATGGGAAGAAGCCTCCAGGACCTCAATTTCACTACAGGCATCTCCCCCCAGGCTCTTGGAGTCATTATTCCGGAGACATGCTCAGCCATCATTCAGGTGCTGCAGAAGGACTATATTAAGGTATGTTTCATGTTAAAACCACATTTTATGTGTTTCTGTTGGTTAATAATATAGTATTTGCCCTTTTTGCCAATACCTAATTAGTAACATTACAATATGCTGTGAATGTCTTCTTTGGCCTCATGCATGCTCTAAGCTTTTTTCCCCTCCTTTTTTTCCTCTACGCGCCTCCCCAGCATGTTGTCCAGTATCCATACACACTCAGAGGGCCGCCATCAGGGGGTACAGGCAGTACTGTTGTAAGGGGCCCCAGTGTCTCAAGGGGCCCTTACAACAAAGACTTTAGCAGTCTTTAACATTGGAGTCTATGAGGGGGGGGCATCCAGTTTGGGGAGACCATTCTCCTGAACCCTAGGCGACAAAAATAACAACTTTACCCACAAGGAGAGGACCCCCTGGACCACAACTGGTTCAAGTTTGGGACCTGCAGCACCTATGCTTTGGCACGAGGTCTTATTGCAAGCATTGAGTGAGGCTGTGTTGACTGTGCACTGCTTTTTGAAGCCCTTGGATTTCACACTAGCATGCATTGCACACTTCACTGGGTCATGCTTGGCAGGCTACATCTCATGAGTGTGACAGGGTGTATTGTTCCTACTGGGGCTGCAACATGTGTACACCCCTAGCCAGTGGGCAGATGTGGTGGAATGGCCCAGTGTGAAGGCCCTGGGTAAGATTGGTGGTCAGAAGGGGGGGCAGGTTTAAAGCTGTTGAAGGGGCCCCCAAATTTCTGATGGCTGCACTGCCCACTCAGCCTGGTAATGCCACAATTATTTATATCAGATGCAGTTTAGGCGTCCCCCCCCAAAACACACACTTTTGCCACATTATTTTTGGCTTTCCAACCAGGCAGAGTGCTTGAGGTGTTCTTATTATCTGAAACCTAAGCCCCATGCTCCCAAAAAGTTACATCATTTAAAACAACTGTATCTCCAGAAATCTAATCTTCTATACACACTCTCCATCTTTTGCGGGTGACATTTCCCTACTAATTCCCCAAAACATGTAGTGCAAGGGCCTGCTTGATTTGCCACTAATTTGACCTCATGTGATCTCTTTTGTTTGAATATTATTAGAAAAGTGTAATTAGCCAAGTATATTTTCTGTAGGTTGTGCTTCTCCCATGTCTTACATCTTGACTGAGCTGGAAATGGAAGTGTAGCCTTATGTTGCCCTTGCATTTGTATGTTGAAGAACATTTTTATGTTTGTTGGCAAAGTCATATATTTTTTATTTTTTATCCACAGTTTCCTTCCAATCCCCAGCAGTGGCAGGAAGTTGCTGCTCAATTTATGCAGCAATGGGTGCGATTGATGGCAAGCATGTTCAGATTGTACCACCACCCAACTCGGGCTCCTATTATTTTAATTACAAGGGGTTTTGCAGCATTGTGATGCTTGCCATAGTGTCTGCGAACTATGAGTTCTTGTACCTGGACGTGGGGAAGAATGGCCGCAACTCCGATGGAGGCGTCATCATGCAGGCGGAGTTTTATTGGCGGCTTCAGAATAGCACCCTGAACTTGCCACCTGCAGACCAAAACATGGAGGGTCTGAACTTTGTGTTTGTTGCAGATGAGGCGTTTGGGCTTGGTGAACATATTATGAAGCCATTTCCGCAACGAAACCTGACCCCTGACCAGCGGATTTTCATCTATAGACTTTCGCGTGCTAGAAGGGTGGTGAAAAATGCATTTGGCATTTTGGCCAACAGGTTCCGTCTCTTTTTGACGCCAATCAACCTGGCCTTATATAAGATTAATCACGTGGTACTGTGCTGCTGCATCCTGCATAATTTTTTACGCAGGAATGCGACCAATTATCTACAAACTGTGCCCACAGATGTTGATGCAGCCCCGCCAGGCCCAAGTACATCCACTGAAGGTCGTCCGTCGTTGGATGCAATGGCAGAACTTCAGAGTAGACGTGCTACCTTGGCCACCAAGAATGCAAGGGATTTGCGTAACAAATATATGCAACATTTTGTGGGGAGAGGGGCTGTGTCCTGGCAAAACATGATTCCTGATCTTTAATGTTTTATTACCCTTATAAATAAATGAATCCTTCAGTTTAACTACTCTTGTCTGTGGTTTTTCGATGTGTAAAAGAGATGTTCTATATGTGCTTTATTTTTGCACTTGCTCCAAGAGGGAAATCCAACCTTCATTTCTCCATGAGATCAAAATTTCAGCTTCAGCAAAGTATTTTGGTGTGCAGGGGTTGTGCTACATATACACAAACACAAACACACAATGTTGTTGGTGTTCATGCATTCCATGCATGAAGAACAAAAACATGATGCATTAACAACTGGTTTAAATGTTTCGAGATGAACTACATCTGTGTTGACCACATAGAAGAGCACATTTGCTCTGTAAAGACCTAAACTTTATGGAACTCACAGGCATTCATAAAGTAAAGAAGAAGCCACACACTGTTAATGTCAAACCTTTATAATGGTTGCACATTCTGAGGTGCTTTGCAACATTTTAAAAACAGATATCAAACATATTAAAACTGGTAGGCCACAAACAAAAGTGTGTAAACATGTACTCCATCTCATTATGGGTTGTCAAGAGTCATCTTTCTGGGTGGGCAAACCCCCCTTCCTCCAAACTGGAGTTTCTTGGAGAAAGGGGTGTTGCATCTGAGAAATGTGTGAGTTGATCCCATCATGGGTTCTGAGCCGACCCGTTTTGGGGTGGCCACCTTTAGCCAAACTCCACTAGCTTGGATAAAGGGGGGCAACCCCGAAACGCGTCAGCTTTGAACCCCTGATGTGATGAACTCACACATTTTGCAGATGCAACACCCCTTTCTCCAAGAAACTCCAGTTAGGAGGAAGGGGGGTCTGCCCACCCAGAAAGATGACATTTGACAACCCCTGATGAGATGGAGTACATGTTTACACGCTTTTTCAGGAGGCTGTTTCAACTGGGCAACAGGCCCTAAAATGGGGTCCACAAAAACCAGCCCAATTGCAAGAAGAATTGCCTTAACATTTGGCAAGCATGTCCCCAACATCCGTCAGTTGCTGCTGGAGGTTTTGCGTTGTCCCTCCTCAGTCTTCCAATGGTGCACTGTGGAAGCTCATGACCTGTTAAGTAGAAGAAAATGCATAAGGGCAATGATGGTCAAGTGGCTGTGGGCCAACATAGTGATTTGTGTTATTTTGGTAGTTTTGTGATATCTTGACATTGATTGGTATAGTATGCCCGCGCTGTGATTGGATGGAGGTGCAGACCTGGAAGCAGGGTGCTTAGACCGCTCCAACAGCTTCGTTCCAAGGTAACTATTTCAGAAACAGCTATTATGTGCTGCATAATAGCTGATTCTGCCTTGGATGGGCCTATTTTTTGGGGGTTGGTTGGGGGGGAGGGGTGCACTTTCCAAACACTTTAAAGGCAACAATAATAAAGTAATAACAACGGAAATTTCACAAACCTTTCACGTGGGGG
>BLSH010493752.1:519812-536734 GCA_018402905.1 Glandirana rugosa
TTACGTGATAAATAGAAAGTTTTGCAAAAAAGGGTCACGAATTTCACCAACAGTTGGACACTTCGCATAATATGTTAGTATGCATTGCATACTAACATATTATGAAATACTTACCTTAGAACGAGGCCCCCGATGCCCGAGTTGGTCAGCGCTAAGGACGCTGACATCTTCGTCCTCTTCTGTCTTCCGGGTACGCGGCTCCGGCGCTGTGAGTGGCCGGAGCCGCGTGACGTCACTCCCGCGCATGCGCGCGGGAGCTCTTCGCACCGGCAGCCAGCTCTGAGATGCCGGCCGCCTCGGCCGGATCGTCAGAGCGCATGCGCCGCTAATGTCAGCGGCTGCATGCAGGGCGAATATCTCCTGAACCATGCAGGTTTAGGAGATATTCTTTTTACCTACAGGTAAGCCTTATTATAGGCTTACCTGTAGGTAAAAATAGATTTTAGGGTTTACTACCACTTTAAGCAATGCTGCAAAGAAGAGTGGGCAAATATTGCAAAGTTAGCAGAGACAATCCTAACAGACTAAAACAGGGGTAGGGAACCTGCGGCTCTCCAGCTGTTGTAGAACTACATTTCTCATCATGCTTCTGGGAGTAATTGTATCCATAAGCCTTGCAATGCCTCATGGGAAATGTAGTTCTACAACAGCTGGAGAGCAGCAGATTCCCTACCCCTGGACTAAAGGCTGGAATTAAAGCAAAATGTGGTTCAACAGGCAGGGATGTGGCTTGGCACGGCATGGTGTAGGACGTGAGTGAGAAGAGCTCCGCTGCACCATCTCCTTTCATATTTATCCTATGAACCCACAATCTTTTGCTCAGCTCTTTCGGGTGCCTGGGGGCAATAGCAACCTGCCTAACCATGTCTCCTCCTAAAAAAGTCACAGATACTGGTGCCAAACTCCAACCGTTTCCGCCAACAAGATAAAGACACTCTTGGGGAAGATCTTAATCAATTTTCCTATAGTACTCCTTCCTGGCAAGAAAGGCCTCACGTAATAGGGTGCTGCAACGAAATCCAGCTGGTTCCTGGAGATTATTCGTAATGCAAGTGTACATATTCGTCAGCACACCATGGATCCTTCTCCAAAATTTTCTTTTATTGAAAAGATCACATCACAGAGAACTGCAAAGTTTCGGAGCCGCGCAGGGCCCCTTCACATGACATCACATGACATCACATGCCTGACGAAGGGGCCCTGCGCGGCTCCGAAACGTTGCAGTTCTCCGTGATGTGATCTTTTCAATAAAAGAAAATTTTGGACAAGGATCCATGGTGTGCTGACGAATATGTACACTTACACTCTTGGGGAAGATGGCGGCGCCTTGACAGTAGAACCAGATTCAGCAGGGAAAAGACACAGCAAAGGTGCTGAAGGGTATTTCATCTTGCCAGACCACGAAAATCGAGGAGGTGAAGGTGGACGTCTCTCTTGTCCGACAAGACCTGCAAAAGCTTCATGAATGGGTTAAAGACACCGAGAACAGGCTGGGCAGTGTGGAAAATTCCCTCTCACCTCTGCAAGATGTCTCCGACCATCTCCAAGTACAAATAACCCAACTCCTGCAGAAGCAGGATGACACTTTTTTTGGAGACCCTGAAGTGATGCTGACCTAGTTGGAACATTTTGAAACCAACATATAAGTGACCACCTTGCTCTCCTCTCCTCTATCTACATTTTCAAGGGAATCCCTGTGGATTATGGTTTCATCTTTGCTTTTCTAGAGCCCTGCTCCTCAGATTCTGTTCGCTCTGCTTATGTCCATTGTTATTGATTGCCCTCCAGCACATTGACATAATGTGAGTCTTCCCTTCATAATAGAGAATAGGAACCTGTATACCCCTGACCGAGAGTGATCCTTATAGGGTCCGAATACAGATATTGCTACCTGGTTATACACCATGACTTTTTATTCATGGTCCTCGTTTACTCAAGCGGAATATATTTTAGATCTGTACTCACCACCTTTTGGCCCCAGATTCTTCACGGTCATGGTTTTATGTCGTATATTTGTAGAATTATTTTATTAATTTGGCTTTATAACCGACATCTGCATTCATGCTATTTTCACATGTCCCCTTTACATTTTGAAATCGAAAACTCAGCATAAGGCAGATCCTGAAATAGTTAGGAGTCTGAACGTCATTTTTGACCAGTTGCTCTCGTGTCCAATGTTTATTGCTTAAGGTCAGTGGGTCAGCAGTTTCACAGTCAAAAAATAACTATAGAGATATCTGAGACAAAAGAGTTAACAAAACACAGGAATATATATTTTATAAAGAGGATCATTGGTTATCTATAATACAGTTAGTTATGATAGTTATCTAACATAGCTAGATAGTTAGGTAGCTAGTTAGGAATAGTGTGCTATAGTATATTCTCAATTATAGTTGATTATATTTAAACATTTATAAGTTTTTGTACAGAACTGGATTCCTACTGCTAAAAGTGGTTGTAAACCCACCACTCATGATTCTAAACTATTGCCATCGTAGTAAAGCATATATGTATACATGCCTCCTGCATGTATCCCTACCTTGTAAAAGTCACTCCCTTTTTCACACGGAGCCCTGCAAATCTCCGAATTTTATGGGCAGGTCTGTGCTCCGGCGCTTGGTGGGCAGAGTTGTGACGTCACTAGACTCCCCGCCCACCTCTAAACTCCCCTTGGTCAGCCAGTGTCGCGAGGACGAACCTCGCACCCCTGTGACTCCTGTGCATGTAGAAGGATTTCCCTTACCCCCGCAAATGGCTATTATTTATATTAGGAGCTGCTCGTTATAAGGCAAAAAACATTAAATGTGTGAAAAATAATTAAATATTTAATTAAACCGTGCTCTCTAGTGCCTTATAATGAGCAGCTCCTGCAATTGGGCCACACTCTTAGAGCACAGGCTGTAGTGAAGATTTTGGGATAGCTGTGAGACATTTATCTGTGTGTCATTTTTTTTCTTACTGAAAAAAGATAAGAGGATTGCTCAGAGTTGGATTCACTGTTCGTGGCAAGACTGGGCACAGATGACATGACATCCTCTACTGTACCAGGTAGAATTCTTAATTAAAAAATGTTTTTTGCGGGTTTATATCCACTTTCATTTTAGCAAAAAGTAAGAAATATTGTGTTTTTTGCAAAATTGTTGCTCTTTTTTTGTTTATAGCAGCGATCAGAAATGACGCAGAGGTGATAAAATACCACCAAAAGAAAGCTCTATTTGTGGAGAATCAAACCTGGCAAGTGCTGGCTGTAATGTGATATTTAAGTGATGTGTGTCTAGTGCTTTCCTAACGTTAGAGCCAGACAGCACTCACCCCGTACGTGTCCTGAGGAAGCTCTGGGAAGGGAAACGCGTCGACACACCAGCATGGAGGGCATTCATAGAGTTTCCAATATTTGCTAATCAAAGGCGATACTTCTAGCCTACTCTACATATTGTATGTACAGAACTCTGCCTCTTAACTGCTATCTATATGGGTGGTGCTTTTCTGCTCAGCTTAGGGTGTTTTTATGCATATGTTATTATATGTCCTGTATGTGATCAATTAGTTGCAATAAAGATACTTTTTTATGATACAAAGTCCCAGTGGTGTGCCTGCAAAGTCCTGTCTATTTTTTGAAGGAGTTGTCTCCTTTAATCCCTTTTAAATTACTAATATAATTATTACACATTTAGCTCAAACTGCATTAGGAAATTCAGCGCATGTTGGGCTGTCTTGTAGGTTTGAGAACAATATGCAAAAAAATTATACATGTGGTCTAAAGAAGACACACTCCACACATACACTGAAGGACACACACACACACACACACACACACACACACACACACACACACACACACACACACATATTCACACACTGAAGCTGACATTTTGTTTACTTTAGGCCTGCACATTACTGGACTTTAACAGCTGTCCCCCCCCTCTCTCTCTCTAAAACCTCAGACTAGGGTTGCCACCTGTCCGGAATTCACCCGGACAGTCCGGGTTTTAGATCCTGTGTCCGGGTGTACTGGGGAAAGACTGACCTGGGGGGATTATACTGGGGCACAGACTGACCTGGGGGGATTATACTGGGGGGCAGACTGACCTGGGGGGATTATACTGGGGGCAGACTGACCTGGGGGGATTATACTGGCGGACAGCCTGACCTGGGGGGTTATACTGGGGGACAGACTGACCTGGGGGGATTATACTGGGGGACAGCCTGACCTGGGGGGGTTATACTGGGGGACAGACTGACCTGGGGGGATTATACTGGGGGACAGACTGACCTGGGGGGGTTATACTGGGGGACAGACGGACCTGGGGGGATGTACTGGGGGACAGACTGACCAAGGAGGGATTATACTGGAGGACAGACTAACCTGGGGGGGGGTATACTGGGGTACAGACTAACCTTGGGGGACTGTACTGGGGGACAGACTGACCTTGGTTGATGTAACTACGCTCCTTAAACTTCTCCCATTATTACACAATTTGGCCACATCCACTGTTCGTCACGGGACGCTACATGCGCTGCAACACTACTCTTATTGGGGCACTCAAAGGTGTCCCAGATCTTTTACAACCTTGAGGTGTAAACTGCAAAAAACAATTGCTGTGCTCCACTAAAGTGTTTGGGTTTGGCTGATGAAAAGGTGGCAACCCTACCTCAGACACCTCATGGCAATAGAGCAGGCTAAGAAGCTAAATCTTTTTCTGTAATAATTTCTAACTACAGCTTTTATTCCTTATATTTTTGTTTTACCAAGCCAAACTGTAATTTGTTTTATCTTTGTGTTAACTTTTATGTTGATGCCAAGCCTACTCCACATTTCTAGGGGCCTGATGGTGACCCCCAGAGACATGGAGGACTGATATCTCTTCTTAGGGTGCAGGTAATTGGGCATGGTGGGTGATCTACAAGGTAGTCAGTCTCTTTTATGCTTAAACAAAGAGAAGTTTATTTCTCACAACAGGAAAAATATGAGAGAGAGGGGATGGGGCACAGGACACCCTTAGTCAAAAATAGTAATGATCAGCAGACAGGCAGACTCCTTAGTAGGGATGATCCTGATGTTTGAGTCGAACGTAAGTTCAACTCGAACATTCGGTGTTTGCCTGTTCGGCGAATCCCGAACATTATGGGGGGTTCGCGGGAAATTTGAGCGCCCCATAATGCATAGAAATCGAGGGGAAATGCCGCCCGCTAATTGGCCAAAGCATGTACATGACCTGCATGCTTTGGCCAATCACAGCTCTGCTTTTAGAGCCATGATTGACTAGAAGGCAGGGTGCCTTTGGCCAATCATGGCTCAGAGGTCTCAGTCCACTCCCCACACTATATAAGGCCGCTTGTACAGTGGCTCTATGTAGTGCTGTGAACGTGGAGAGAGACCTGAACATTTAGCTAGTTTAGTTAGTGGCGTGCAGGTAGTGTAGTATATAGATCTAGTGTAGAGAGTATATACAGACAGTGTAGGTAGTGTAGTATATAGATCTAGTGTAGAGAGTATATACAGGCAGTGTAGTATATAGATCTAGTGTAGAGCGTATATACACACAGTGTAGGTAGAGTAGTATATAGATCTAGAGCAGAGAGTATATACAGGCAGTGTAGTATATAGATCTAGTGTAGAGAGTATATACAGGAAGTGTAGTATATAGATCTAGTGTAGAGAGTATATACAGGCAGTGTAGTATATAGATCTAGTGTAGAGCGTATATACAGACAGTGTAGTATATAGATCTAGTGTAGAGAGTATATACAGGCAGTGTAGTATATAGATCTAGTGTAGAGCGTATATACAGACAGTGTAGGTAGTGTAGTATATAGAACTAGTGCAGAATATATACAGGCAGTGTGAGAATATATGTATATATATATACAGCCTAGTACACATATATAAATATATATATTGTGATGTTATGTGAGGCACGACAATGGACGGGCGATACTTGTTGCCTTGCATGCGATCATTTTGAGGCGACTAGCGGTAGTCCGACCCAGGTTTTGCCAGCCACTGTGGCAGAGCTGGTTCCGGCCTGGACTTTCTGGTCCACTCAAAACCCTCTCCATCTGCATTTAATGACCAGGAAGAGATCTCACTAGAACTTGACCCTGGATCTCAGAGGGAGAGAGCTGAGAGAGCTCTGTGTGCTAAAATGGACTCTAAAAACAAGGTTTGCAATGTGCTCATGTTTTGTGGGTGTCGGGGACAGCACCACACTGTATAGAGAGGAATCTCTTTGTTTAGTGTAGCGCTAGACCGTGAGGTTTTGTTTTCTGTTTATGTTTTGATCTTGCAAATCTGTAAAAATAAACCTGGCAACCCGCCAGACTTTAAAGAAACTGACATCCATGCTAAATCTTTTCCCCTAAAAAGTGATCTCCATGAGCTAATCTCCCACAAAATATATATATATATTTATGCTGCATCCAGTATAGCCTATATATACAGCACATTCAGTGTATAGTATATAGAGTCAGTTCAGGCAGTGTAAGAATATACAGTATCTCACAAAAGTGAGTACACCCCTCACATTTTTGTAAATATTTTATTATATCTTTTCATGTGAGAAATGACACTTTGCTAATAGTAGTGAGTGTACAGCTTGTATAACAGTGTAAATTTGCTGTCCCCTCAAAATAACTCAACACACAGCCATTAATGTCTAAACTGCGGCAACAAAAGTTAGTACACCCCTAAGTGAAAATGTCCAAATTGGGCCCAAAGTGTCAATATTTTGTGTGGCCACCATTATTTTCCAGCACTGCCTTAACCCTTTCGGGCATGGAGTTCACCAGAGCTTCACAGGTTGCCACTGGAGTCCTCTTCCACTCCTCGATAAAGACATCACGGAGCTGGTGGATGTTAGAGACCTTCCATTTGAGGATGCCCCACAGATGCTCAATAGGGTTTAGGTCTGGAGAGATGCTTGGCTAGTCCATCACCTTAACCCTCGGCTTCTTTAGCAAGGCAGTGGTCGTCTTGGAGCTGTGTTTGAGGTCGTTACCATGTTGGAATACTGCCCTGCGGCCCAGTCTCCAAAGGGAGGGGATCATGCTCTGCTTCAGTATGTCACAGTAGGCAGTAATGTTGGCATTCATGGTTCCCTCAATGAACTGTAGCTCCCCAGTGCCGGCAGCACTCATGCAGCCCCAGACCATGACACTCCCACCACCATGCTTGACTGTAGGCAAGACACACTTGTCTTTGTACTCCTTACCTGGTTGCTGCCACACACGCTTGACACCTTCTGAACCAAATAAGTTTATCTTGGTCTCATCAGACCACAGGGAATGGTTCCAGTAATCCATGTCGTTAGTCTGCTTGTCTTCAGCAAACAGTTTGAGGGTTTTCTTGTGCACCATCTTTAGAAGAGGCTTCCTTCTGGGATGACAGCCATGCAGACCAATTTGATGCAGTGTGCGCCGTATGGTCTGAGCACTGACAGGCTGACCCCCTCCCCCCCTTCATCCTCTGCAGCAATGCTGGCAGCACTCATAAGTCTATTTCCCAAAGAAAACGTCTGGATATGACGCAGAGTGCGGGCAATCAACTTCTTTGGCCGACCATGGCGAGGCCTGTTCTGAGTGGAACCTGTGCTGTTAACCTCTTCAGCCCCGGAAGGATCTCCCACTTTAGGACCAGAACACTTTTTGCGATTCGGCACTGCGTCGCTTTAACTGACAATTGCGCGGTCGTGCGACGTTGTACCCAAACGAAAAAGCATCCTTTTTTTCCCACAAATAGAGCTTTCTTTTGGTGGCATTTGATCGCCTCTGCATCATTTCTGATCACCACTATAAACAAAAAAAGAGCGACAATTTTGCAAAAAAAAATGTTTTTCTTACTTTTTGCTAAAATACAAATACAAAAAAAAAATATAAAAAAACATTTTTTCATCGGTTTTGGCCGATTTATATTCTTCCGCATATTTTTGGTAAAAAAATTTGCACTCCTCAGGAGCACGACGGGCGCGCGTGCCCCCTAGCGGCCACCCGCAGATCACCGCTTATTTACGGCGATTCGCGGGAAGCATCCACACTGCCGCAGTAAATATACTGCGCGCAGTGTGGAAGCTGTTAAACCACTGTATGGTCTTGGCCACCGTTCTGCAGCTCAGTTTCAGGGTCTTGGCAATCTTCTTATAGCCTAGGCCATCTTTATGTAGAGCAACAATTCTTTTTTTCAGATGCTTAGAGAGTTCTTTGCCATGAGGTGTCATGTTGAACTTTCAGTGACCAGTATGAGAGAGCGAGAGCGATAACACCACATTTAACACACCTGCTCCCCATTCACACCAGTCATGAGGACCCCAAAACCGCCAAACAACTCATGGACCTTGTGGAGAGATACACTGCTGCTGAGGACTTGTTGCACCCATCTGCGCCCCACTCCAATGTATCTAGGGATGAAAGATTGCCCGGAAGACTTGGTAAGACTGTTCCAAGGCTCAGAAGCGTGGGGAAATTTGATAAGACTGCTACAGTTAAAGAGACTGTGGGCTCTAGACCTGGAGACTGGCCAAAGAAGGCGGGCAGGTCCTGGGGACCCTGCAAAGGACTGGGTAAAGAGCACATACAGTGCTACTAGTGCCATGCATTGGGCCATATTGCTGCCAATTGTACCCTGAATGATGAACCCATGCAATGTGATTATACTTATGTAAATAGATGCCTTTCTCATTTTGCACAGGTCGCATATACAGCATCATGTTCAAATCGCATGGAGAAGCAAATGCTTGAGATTTTTGTTGATGAAAAGCCAGTCACTGCAATGCTTGACATTGGTAAAAAGCAATTGTGTACATCCTGCAAGGTTACACCCTAGCACTGTTGGGGTCATTTGCATCCATGGGGACACTCGTGATTACCAGATGGCGATGGTTGAGATTGACACCCCTTGGGGCAGTGTGACTCATTCAGTGGGGGTAGTACCTTCACTGCTCTATGATACCCTAGTGGGCAGGGATTTTCCCCATTCTTGGAGATTATGGGAAGGCACAGGGAGTCTGGAGGATAGACCTCCCCCTGCTGCAGAAGGTCTCCCCCGACCCTTTTTGCCAAATGGAAGGGGAGACTGGTGGCAGGACCGAGGAAGGAGGAGACCCTCTTCCTTTTCCTGTACTGGCTGAGGAGCCGGAGGAGCTGGAAGATAGCTCCCAGCTGGGGGCTAATGACCCAGAAATTGTCTCTGACCCTGACTGTGAGAGTGAACAGAATGTAGTATCTGACTTAGAGGTCTGGAGAGAGAACTTCTCTACAGTGCAACTAAGGGATGTCACTCTCCTTAGAGCCAGAGAAAACGTGAAGGTGATGGATGGGCACCTGTGGACCCTAATTGGGGGGTGTCTTCTCCCTACATGGCTATTAAAAAGAATTTGTTGTATCAGGTGGTGAAACGAGGGGAGGGTGAGGTGGAACAGCTAGTGGTTCCCAAACCCTTTCGCAGGATGGTGCTAGATCTAGCCCATGGACATGTAATAGGGCTCTCTGTGACCTCACTCAATTTTCGTAGTCCACTTGTTCCACTGCCCATAATTGAAGTGCCTTTCGAAAGAATTGGTATGGATCTCGTGGGACCCATAGTGAAGTCTGCCCGGGGACACCAGCACATCCTGGTAATACTAGATTGCGTGACCCGCTATCTGGAAGCCATACCCTTGCGGAACACCTCCACTAAGACAATCGCCAGGGAGTTGGTCCAGGTGTATAGCCGGACGGGGATCCCTAAAGAGGTTTTTAATGGATCAGGGCACCCTGTTTATGTCCCATGTAACCAAGGAATTGTGCAGGTTGTATAAAATCACCCATCTCCATACCTCGGTCTACCATCCCCAAACTTGTTGAGAGGTATAATAAAACACTCAAAAGCATGTTGAAAAAGGTAGTGGAAAAAGATGGGAGAGATTGGGATATGTTGCTGCCGTACCTCATGTTTGCCATACGAGAGGTTCCGCAAGCGTCTACGGGGTATTCCCCCTTTGAACTCTTGTATTGTAGACATCCCAGGGGGCTGTGAATCTCTTAAAACCATGGAAAGACAGAGAGACTTTATTGGCTCTATTGGCAGTGCCCACTCCTCAAGAAGACAGGCTATCCATGACCTCCCTATAACTGAGTCCTTGTCACTGACGCAACAAAATGACGTTAAGGAATTTATCAGTAAAAATAGAGATTTTTTCTCTCCCCTACCCGGACTGACCACCGTACTAAAATATCACATAATTACGGAACCAGGGTCTGCGTAAATGTAAAACCCTGCTGAATACCTGAGGCTAAACGGGAGGCGGTGGCGAAGGAAGTAAAACCATGTTGGAGTTAGATGTGATAGAGGAGTCCCACAGCGCCTGGTTGAGCCCTATAGTGCTGGTTTGATGCATATGCAATGCCATGGGTTGACAAACTTGTGGAGAGGTTGGGAGGTGCCCGGTACATTAAAAACCCTAGACCTAACTAAGGGCTACTGGCAGATCCCCTTAAACTGCCTTTTCTACCCCCGAGGGGTCCTTCCAGTACAAGCGAATGCCATTTGGTCTGCATGGGGCCCCTGCATCCTTCCAGAGAATGATGGATAAAACTTTGAGGCCGCATCGCCCCTATGCAGCCACCTATTTGGATGATGCGGCCATCCACGGTACAGATTGGGAATCACATCTTCCCCGAGTACAAGCAGTTGTAGATTCTCTTAGGGTAGCAGGTTTAACAGCCAACCCAAAAAAGTGTGCCATAGGCCTCAAGGAGGTCAAATACCTTGGGTATGTTATTGGTCGGGGTCTGATCAAGCCTCGGTCCAATAAGATCGAGACAATTCAAAAGTGGCCCCAACCGGTGAATAAAAAACAGGATTGTGCCTTCCTGGGGATTACAGGGTATTACAGGTGATTCATACCCGACTTTGCAACCATTGCCGTTCCTCTGACTTATCTGATGAAGGGGAGAGGGTTGGGCATGGTTGAGTGGAATCCCGAAGCCGAGAAGGCACTCCAGAAGTTGAAGCAAGCCCTTTGTGTACAACCAGTGCCCGTGACCCCGGACTTCACAAAGGAGTTTGCTGTACAAACAGACGCCTCTGAGGTGGGACTAGGTGCTGTTCTGTCCCAGATCAGAGACAGTGAGGAGCACCCGGATACTTAAGCAGGAAGCTTAACAGGCAGGAGAGGAACTATGCCATTGTTGTGTAGAAGGAGTGCCTCGCTATTAAGTGGGCCTTAGGGGCGCTGAAGTACTACCTCTTAGGAAGGTTGTTTAAGCTAGTCAACGACCATACCCCCCTGAAGTGGATGTGTGACAACAAGGAGAAAAATAGTTGGGTGACTAGATGGTTTTTGGCCCTACAGCCATTTAAGTTCACAGTGGAACACTGGGTGGGAAGACTCCAGAATAATGCGGATGCCCTCTCCCGGGTCCACTGTATGGTTGGGACAGTGGCTTAGCCGTAGGGGCTTGAGCAAATTGGGAGGATATGTGACGGTAGGCGAGGCGAAGTGGTAGACGGATGCTACCTATCGCCTCATATGCGTTCATGTGGACTGGATTAAATAGAGTCCGGTCCGTATTTTACCAGTCACCATGGCAGGGCTGGTTCCGGTCTGGAGTTTGTGGTACACTGGAGTCCACCAGCAGGTGGCTTAAATAATCAGGAAGAGATCTCACTTTAGCTCAGATCTGGAACTCAGAGAGGGATCTGAGGGAGCTCTGTGTCTGTTTGGACTTTAAAAGACAAGTTTTGCATTTTGGCTTATGTTTTGTCGGTATAGTGAGGAAACGATACTGTTTAGTTTAGTGCCAGACGGCAAGGACTTATTTTCTGTTTTGTTAATTTTCAAACCTGCAAATCTTTTGCCACAATATATATATATATATATATATATATATATATATATATATATATATACATACGCTGCATTCAGTGTAGACTATATATACAGCTCATTCAGTGTATAGTATATAGAGTCAGTTCAGGCAGTGTAAGTATATATATATATATATATATATATATGGGGCGTGGCCAAGATGGAGACCTGAGCGGACGTTTTTCCCGGGAGCTCCCCTGTTCTTTCAGACCCTTTCAGTTAATTCTGGCCTAATCCGCTCGAGAGAGGTTTCAAAAGGGGCTGTATGCCTGGTAAAGCGCACAGGGCAGGACGTGGATGGGGTAAGAAACTTCATTTCCCCCCCCTGCCACCTGACGGACCTCTGGTCGGAGTGAACGGCGTGGTCACACGTGCCAAGGCCTGCTCCTACATGGCGTCTCAGACAGAGCAGGGAGAACCGGCTCCTCCGACACAGCCCGACCTGGCGGACGTACTGGCGGCTATAGGACTGTGCTAGGTTTCACTCACCACTTTGACGACCAAGGTGGAAGCAGTTCAGCTGGACGTGGGCCTGATTCGGCAAGACATGGACAAGATCCGATCGCGGCTGTCCGAGGCAGAGCATCGGCTGGGACGGGTGGAGGACATGGTGGCGGACCACACTGTCGGCCTCTGCACTCTGCAAACGAAGGTACGGGCTCTTGAATACAAAGCCGATGACACCGAGAACCGTAATAGAAGGAACAATCTGTGCATCGTAGGCCTGGTGGAGGGGGCGGAGGGGCAGAACCCTACAGATTTTGTGGAAAAGTTTCTGCGTGACTTGCTGCCGGGGGCTCAATTCTCCCCCTTCTATGCCATGGAGAGGGCGCACCGCATCCCCCCAAAGCCGGGACCGGTGGTATCGCCTCCTCGCACATTTATCCTCAAATTTCTTAATTTCTGGGACAGAGATGAGGTTCTACGTGCAGCCAGATTACAAGGTGAGCTGACATATCAAAATAAGAAACTGTTAATATTTCCTGATTATTCCATCGAAACGCAAAAGCTGAGGCGCTCCTTTGACCAGGTTAAGGCTGCCCTCCGTGCCAGGTGTTTACTACAGTGTCCTGTTCCCTGCCCGGCTGAGGGTGCAGGACGGTGAGACTGTCCGTTTCTTCACCTCTCCCGCCGATGCTTCTACATGGATGGACTCTTTACCACCACACCGTTGAAGGCCGGTTTGAAGGGATATGTCTGCCTGCTGGCTGTCAACCCTACTCCCTTCTACAATGCACCTGTTGTGCCGGATGTGGGACCGTAACTACACTACCACACGTGAAACCTTGGATTATACAAGTTTTGTGCCCCTGGCTATGGCCAGGAGAGTTTTCTTCCCTTTATTTTTCTCCTATTAGTGCAAAACATTTTCTTTTACTTTTTGGTCCGTATAGGCTATAAAACTTAATACTGTGGTGGGACAGCGAAGACTTATGAGTGGTTCTACTTCAGTGGAGTTGGGGGTTTTCTCCCCTCCTCCTTTCTTTTTGTTTACCCCTGGCTGATACCAAGGTCTCCCTTGGAGTGCAGGCACTAGACCGTGGATTTGAATGTACACTATGCTGCATAGCCTGTGTGACAGTTCCTGCCTCCAACACCAGACACAGGAGACCCTCATATGACTAGTTGAACCACTACAGGGATACTGTTGATGACTAACCACTTATGGGTAGCGGTTGCTCCACATTAAGGAGGAAGGTTGTGCTGTCGTCCTCTTTGTGCAATGTGCCCCAATGCGCGAGTGTGATGACTGCAATGATCGGACAGTAATTAATCCTTACCGCTTCTCACAGCAATACACAGGTCTCTTGTTTGCCACTTTCATTGTGACTACTGATAAAGGCGGCTGCACTGACTCCCGCTCGGATGGACTTGTCCACAAAAACTATGCCCACTGATCACGCCTCTCACCGATCATTGGGTGTTCTCTGTTTGGGACTTATGCATTCCTAAATTGGGATTAGGGGTGCAGGGTGGGGGGTGGAATGGGTTCTTGGGTATGGGGGAGGAGGGATGGGAGGGTGTTTTTGTTTTTCAACTGTTTTTGTTTTCGTTTGAGTTTACTTGTTTGTTTTTCAGAGGTGCATTTGGATGTGCTGTGGTCATTTGGGCCGTGGCCTGTGTGGTTGCAGTGATGCGGCCTGGGGTGCTGACTCACCGGGTATGTGTTATCCTCATTTCTCCACTAGATCTCTGCCATGGCTCAATGTGATATTTTCTCCTGGAATGTTCTGGGCCTAAATTCAGCAGCTAAGCGCTCCCTAGTATTTACATTTCTTCAACAACATAATCCTCAAATATGCATATTACAGGAGACTCATCTGCAAGGGGCTAGGGTTGCCAGCCTTAGGAGGCCGTGGGTGGGTCATCATTATCATACTACTTACTCCACATATGCCCGGGGGGTCAGCATCCTCATAAGGAGATCTCTGCCTGTACGGATTGTTGACATCCACACTGATCCAGAGGGCAGGTATATTATTTTTCATATCTGTATGTATGACAAGAGTGCTGGTGGGACTGTACCTTCCCCCTCTGGCTTCGGTGCAGCTCCTACACAGCATTATGAGACAAGTTGTGCAATATGACACTAATTTGGTGCTTCTGCTGGGCGATTTTAACATGGTCCCTGATGCGGATATGGACCGACTGCGTCCTGGTGGCCGAGACTCTCTGGACCTCCGCAACTGGGCTGACACGTTTGCCCTAACGGATGTCTGGAGATATCTCCATCCTGGTGAAAGGGAGTTTACCTGTCATTCAGCCACATTTAAAACTCTGTCTAGAATAGATTTGATTTATGCATCCACATTTGCCCTAAGGATGGTACAGGGGATCTCAGTGCTTCCCAGGGGGATATCGGACCATGCTCCCCTCTGCCTTTCCCTTTCCCTGGTCGAGCCGCCGGGATCCAGGCTGTGGCGTCCTTCCCACTTCTGGGCGCGAGATGAGCGGGTGCAGGGGATGGTGGAGGCATCCATGGGACAATACTGGGCGGCCAATGGGGATTTCTCGCCGCAGCCTGTGGCATGGGACTCATTCAAGGCGTGGGTGTGGGGGGAATTTATCTCCAAAATCTCGTGCGTACGGAGGGAGACGACTGAGTCCCTACGGAATCGAGAAGACCGTGCAGCTGTCCTGGAAGCTGACTATGTGGGCAACCCCACACAGGATCGGTACTCTCCGTGGCAGGGGTCACTGCGTGACCTCGCTGCTCATAGACTGACTCAGACCACGACTGCCCTTCTTTATTCTGCCCAAAGAGTGTTTGAATATGGGGGGAAAAATGGGAAGTTATTGGCCTGGTTGGCAAAGGGGGATGTCCCTACGACCCAAATAGACTGTATCAGGTCTGCCAGTGGGCAGCTGCTTACATCTCCCAGGGAGGTTAATATGAGGTTTTGCGAATTCTTCCAATCCATCTACTCCACTAGAGTTGATTATCAGCCATCTGCCCTAGCTGAGTTTTTAGACACGATACAATTCCCGGGACTGTCTACAGAGGCATACAAGAGGTTGGAGGGAAATATCACCCTTAAAGAAATCCAAGGGGGGCTGAAGGGGTTGAAGGGAGGGAAAACACCTGGGGCCGATGGCCTTCCCTCAGATTTTTACCAATCCTTTTGTGAATCACTTGCACCCCGGCTGGTTACTCTCCTCTCTGAGTTCGGAAAATTGGACACACTACCTGACTCTATGTCGGAGGCCATTGTGGTGTTAATCCCTAAACCTGGGAAGGACCCACTGGAGTGTGCCGCATATAGGCCTATCTCCCTGTTAAATATGGATGCAAAATTTTTTGCCAGGGTTTTGGCCACTCGACTTTCTGGAGTTATTGAGGAGCTAATAGATGCTGACCAGACGGGGTTCATGCCGGGCAAAGGGACAGATATCAATATACGTCGTCTCCACCTTAACTTAGCTGCCCCACATGATAACTCCGGATCTAGAGTCATTGCCTCTCTCGATGCAGAGAAGGCTTTTGACTCGGTTGAGTGGGAATACCTGTGGGAGGTACTGCGCCGATTTGGATTCGGCCCAAATTTTTCACATGGCCTACGGCTGCTCTACAACTCTCCCACAGCGCGCGTACGCACGAACAATTGGCTCTCACCTCCGTTTCGCTTATCGCGCGGCACGCGCCAGGGATGCCCGCTCTTGCCTGGCCTCTTTGCTTTGGCGCTGGAGCCACTGGCCATCGCTATCCGTAATACTCCTGAGGTTAAGGGACTAAAGGTGGGAAAGTTGGAAGAAAAAATATCTCTGTACGCCGACGATACACTACTCTATCTAAACGACGCAGGGCCCTCTCTCCAGACCGCCCTACGGATTTTCAATACATTTGGTGTCTTTTCAGGGATTCAAATAAACTGGTCCAAATCTGTTGTTGTTCCCCATTGACGATGCTGCGGTGGCCACTGCGGCCCCCTCGCCACTGCGCTGGGTGGAAGAGTTCCGCTATCTGGGTATTATAATTACTAAGAAAAAGTCGCGATATTTGGAAAAGAATTTGTCACCCCTCCTTGTGGATTTGCGAGTGTGATGCCTATCCTGGTCTAGGCTTCCCCTAAACCTCCTGGGCCGGATAAACCTCATCAAAATGCTGATTCTCCCTAAATGTAACCACTTAACAACCGCCCTATAGACAATTGACGTCTACAGAGCGGTTGCTTAATTCTGGGAGGACGTCTATTGACGTCCTCCCAGAATCGCGCTTCCCGCGCGCCCCCTGCAAATAGGCCGGGTCCTCCAAATCCCCTTCGGATCTGGTCCTATCCGTAGTGTGAGCGTTTAGGTGTTCCTCCCCACTGTTTAAGAAAAGGTTTATAGCGCTGAAAAAGAATCATTAATATTATGGGTCTATCGCCTTGAGAAGGTGGGTCGCGTCACCGCTCCCCCGGCGTCACCGGTGGCGTCGTAGCAGTTACCCCTTGTTGTTGTCTAAACCTGGTCAAATAAACTTAGGGACTTTTCTGTGGTTTACATAACTTTTAGGCATCCCGCCAGACCTCTCTCCCGGGACGCAGCAAATCTATCTCATCACATAGCAGCCGCATGTCTCTATAAAAAAGAAGGTTG
>BLSH010493752.1:569305-586220 GCA_018402905.1 Glandirana rugosa
GTGTCATTGGTTGGTGGTTATGTATTGAGCTCATGTCATGTGACTGTGCCTTGGAGGCTGATTGGCTGATTGTGAAGCCACCAAGTTTCTTTGTTACCCCTGTTTGATTCCTATAAATAAAGCCTGAAAGCTCGGCCACCCAGGACAACCCTGCGAGCTTGCCATGTGAGAACAGCTATGGTGTCTGTCTTACTTTCTTTAACACGAGTGCACTCAAATGCATTATGCAAAAGAGCTGAAAAGTGCGCTTATTAGCGCAGGCAAAATATAATGCATACAAGGTATTATAATTGCCCTTACATCAGACAGGGCCAATCACAGATTATCTGCACCATATGATTAGATGCGACCAATCACAGCTAATCACAAAAAACACACTGAATTAATCCGGTTCAAATGGTTACCTATACCAGTGAAATTCACTGGTATAAGCAATCATAATGTGTAAAAAAAAAAAAAATCCTGATCACTTCCTTAAAGTAGTACTGTGTTGCTCTGGTCACAGTGTGTTAAAAAAATGTAAAATAAAAGAAGAAAATATAATAAAAAAAGAACAAAAAATGGAAAAATGTATTCCCCCCCCCCCCCAAATACTATCACCAGTCGGTGTCCCTGATCACCGCCACATCCTTTATATGATAAAGCTGTGCTGCACTGGCAACAGTATGTAAAAAAAAAAAAAAACATTTTTAATTTCTTAATTTTCCAAAAAAAGTGACAAGAAATTACAACTTCAATAAACTCGCCATGCCCCTTACTAAATACCTTGGACTAGCTGCTTTCCAAAATGGGGTCATTTGGGGGGGGGGGGGGGTATGTGTGCTGTCCTGACATTTTGGCCTCAAGAAATTAGATAGTCTATCAGTACTTCAGGATTGATCTATTTTCATATATACGCTACATTACCAAAAGTATTGGGACACCTGCCTTTACACACACATTTAAGAATTCCCAGTCTTAGTCCATAGGGTTCAATATTGAGTTGGCCCACCCTTTGCACCTATATCAGCTTCAACTCTTCTGGGAAGGCTGTCCACAAGGTTTAGGAGTGTGTTTATGGGAATGTTTGACCATTCTTCCAGAAGCACATTTGTGAGGTCAGGCAGTGATGTTGAACGAGAAGGCCTGGCTCGTAGTCTCTTGAATTCACTTCCAAAGGCGTTCTATCGGGTTGATGTCAGGACTCTGTGCAGGCCAGTCAAGTTCCTCCACCCCAAGCTCGCTCATCCATGTCTCTATGGACTTTTTTGTGCACTGGTGTGCAGTCATGTTGGAACAGGAAAGGGCCATCCCCAAACATTTCCCGCAAAGTTGGGAGCATGAAATCGTCCAAAATGTCTTGGTATGCTGACGCCTTAAGGGTTCCCATCACTGGAACTAAGGGACCAAGCCCAAACCCTGGAAAACAACCCCGCATGATAATCCCCCCCCCCCCCCCACCAAATGATTTGGACCAGTGCACAAAGCAAGGTCCATAAAGACACGGATGAGGTTTAGAGTGAAAGAACTTGATTGGCCTGCACAGGGTCCTGACCTCAACCCGATAGAACAACTTTGACAGGAATTAGAGCGGCGACTGTGAACCAGGCCTTCTGTGAAACATTCCCATATACACTCCTAAACCTTGTGGACAGCCTCCCCAAAAGAGTTGAAGCTGTTATAGCTGCAAAGCGTTGGCCAAATCAATATTGAACCCTACGGACTAAGACTGGGGTGACATTCATGTGCGTGTAAAGGCAGGCGTCCCAATACAGCGCATATATAAGGTAAAATAAGTAGTGAACATGTCACCATCTTTCAGAATAAATCAACAAGCAGCTGTACTCCACTGCACACCATCATTAACAAAATTAAAAACACATCATTATATTCCGCAGCAGCTAATCATGCACTTTTTATAGGTCTACGTTTAACCACATTTACACACAGTATCTCACAAAAGTGAGTACACCCCTCACATTTTTGTAAATATTTTATTCTATCTTTTCATGTGACAATACTGAAGAAATGACACTTTGTTACAATGTAAAGTAGTGAGTGTACAGCTTGTATAGCAGTGTAAATTTACTGTCCCCTCAAAATAACTCAACACACAGCCATTAATGTCTAAACCACTGGCACATGACACTCCCACCACCATGCTTGACTGTAGGCAAGACACACTTGTCTTTGTACTCCTCACCTGGTTGCTGCCACACACGCTTGGCACCATCTGAACCAAAGAAGTTTATCTTGGTTCCATCAGACCACAGGGCACGGTTCCAGTAATCCATATCCTTAGTCTGCTTGTCTTCAGCAAACTGTTAAAAAATTTAAATCTAAATTGTTAAAGCGGAGTTCCACCCAAAAGTGGAACCTCCGCTTTAAGAGGAGGTGAACCCCTGGCATGCCATAATTGGCATGTCATTTTTTTGGGGGGGGGGGGGGGGAGGACTGTGGACCCTGTTTTCACAGGGTCCATGGTCCACTTCCTCTCCTGGCGCCGAGGAGCCGGAAGGAAGTTCACCTCCCCCCCCCTCTCAGTGTTCTTCTGGGACACGTCACAGGTCCCAGAAGATAAGCTGAGCCATTCACAAGCCGCAGCGCTACTCGCGCATGCGCAGTGAGCGCCGGCTTTGAAGCCAAAGCCGGGTGCCCACAATTGTCATGCCAGCGCCGCCGAGGGGAGGGGGAGACGAGCGAGCCCTTGGGCGGCCGCATCGCTGGAACGAGGGACAGGTGAATGGCCGATTGTTAAAAGTCAGCAGCTACCCTTTTGGTAGCTGCTGACTTTTAACAGGGTGGAACTCCCCTTTAATGTTGATAAATGTAAAGTTATGCATTTGGGGGCTAAGAATATGCATGCACCATACATACAGATGGTGGAATCCATAGTGGAGAAGGATCTGGGGCTTTTAGTAGATCATAAGCTTAACCACTTCAATACCAGGCATTTAGAACACTTCCCGCCCAGACCAATTTTCAGCTTTCAGTGCTGTTGCATTTTGAATGAGAGGTGCGCGGTCGTGCGACGCTGCACCCAAACAAATTTTTAGCATTTTGTTTCCACAAATAGAGCTTTCTTTTGGTTGTATTTGATCGCCTCTGTGTTTTTTATTTTTTGCACTATAAATAAAAAAGGACCCAAAATTTTGAAAAAAAAAATAAAATTTTCTTTGTTTCTGTCACAAAACTTTGTATAAAGTACATTTTCGGTCACTGATGGGCACTGATGTGGCTACACTGATGAGGCTAGACTGACAGGCACCGAGGAGGCAGTACAGATTGGCACTGATGAGATGGCACTGATAAGGTTGCAGTGATGATGGAGCACATATGCAGCACTGTTAAGCAACACTTATGGGCACTGATACGTGGCACTGATATGCGGCACTGATGGACACTCATAGGCGGCACTGATAGGTGGCACTGGGCACTGATGGGCAGATAGGTGGCACTGCTGGGCACTGAGAGGTGGCACTTTTAGGTGGTACAGGTGGGCACTTTTAGGTGGCAGAGGTGGGAATGATAGGTGGCACAGGTGGGCACAGGTGGTAACTGATAGGTGGCACTGGTGAGCACTAGTGCATATAGCACTGTTAGGGATGGCACTGGCAGGCATCATACATGGGCACAGTGACATCCCTACAGTGCACTGTATTTTCCTTACCTGGTGATCTAGTGGGGGCTCCCTGGTGGTCCTGGGCAGCCTCCATTTTCCCTCCCTGGTGGTCCTGGGCGGCCTCCTCACGGTGTCCGAGGGGGGCTCCCTGGTGGTCCTAGGCAGTCTCCCTGGTGGTCCAGTGGGGTGATCCTGAGGATGGCTGCGATAAACATTCAGCGCAGCCCCCCCTCATCAGGCAAGCAACCGATCGGCTCTCTGCTGCTCAGGTCTTCAGACCTGAGCAGAGGAAAAGCCCATAAACGGCTCTTCCTATTTACACTGTGATCAACCGTGGGTCAGACTGATCGCGGATTATCCTGAGGACGTCAATAGACGTCCAGTCAGGATAATGAGCCACCCACCCGGACGTCATTTGTCTATACGCCGGGTGGGAAGTGGTTAATAATGGCATGCAATGCCAAGCTGTGGTTTCCAAAGCAAGCAAATCCTTTCTTGTATTAAGAGAGGTATGGACTCCAGAGATAGAGACATCATTTTGCTCCCCTGTACAAATCATTAGTAAGACCTCATCTGGAATATGCAGTTCAGTTTTGGGCAAGTGGCATGGAGGAGCTCAGTTTTTTGGCAAGTGGCATGGAGGAGCTCAGCTATGAGGAAAGATTAGAGGAACTGAATTTATTCTCTCTTGAGAAAAGGAGATTAAGAGGGGATATGATCAACATGTACAAATATATAAGTGGTCCATATAGTGAACTTGGTGTTGAGTTATTTACTTTAAGGTCACCACAAAGGACAAGGGGGCACTCTTTACGTCTAGAGGAAAAAACATTTCACCTCCAAATACGGAAAGGTTTCTTCACAGTTAGAGCTGTGAAAATGTGGAATAGACTCCCTCCAGAGGTGGTTTTGGCCAGCACTGTAGATTGCTTTAAAAAAGGCCTGGATTCTTTCCTTAATGTAAATAATATAACTGGGTACTAACATTTTTAGGTAAAGTTGATTCAGGGAAAATCTGATTGCCTCTTGGGGGATCAGGAAGGAATTTTTTCCCCCGCTATAGCAAATTGGATCATGCTTTGCTGGGGTTCTTTGCCTTCCTCTGGATCAACTGTGGGTGAAGGATTGTGTATGGGATTGTATGGTTATATATCATTTTTCTTTTTTTTTTTATTGGTTGAACTAGATGGACTTGTGTCTTTTTTCAACCTGACTAACTATGTAACTATGTTTGTGGGTTTTCTTCTGCATCATCTTTGAAAGAGGCTTCCTTCTGGGCTGACAGCCATGCAGACCAATATGATGCAGTGTGCGGCGTATGGTCTGGGCACTGACAGGCTGACCCCCCACCCCTTCAACCTCTGCAGCAATGCTGGCAGCACTCATATGTCTATTTCCCAAAGACAACCTCTGGATATCACGCTGAGCACATGCACTCAACTTCCTTGGTCGACCATGGCGAGGCCGACCATGGTGGAACCTGTCCTGTTAAACCGCTGTATGGTCTTGGCCACCATGCTGCAGCTCAGTTTCAGGGTCTTGGCAATCTTCTTATAGCCTAGGCCATCTTTATGTAGAGCAACAATTCGCTTTTTCAGCTCCTCAGAGAGTTCTTTGCCATGAGGTGCCATGTTGAACTTCCAGTGACCAGTAGGACAGAATGAGAGCGATAAAACCAAATTTAACACACCTGCTCCCCATTCATACCTGAGAGCTTTTAACACTAATGAGTCACCTGACATTGGGGAGGGAAAATGGATAATTGGGCCCAATTTGGACATTTTCACTTGGGGTGTACTCACTTTTGTTGCCAGTGGTTTAGACATTAATAGCTGTGTGTTGAGTTATTTTGAGGGGACAGCAAATTTGCACTGTTATACAAGCTGTACTCTCACTACTTTACATTGTAGCAAAGTGTAATTTCTTTAGTGTTGTCACATGAAAAGATAGAATAAAATATTTACAAAAATGTGAGGGGTGTACTCACTTTTGTGAGATACTGTATATTTCTAAGGTGCTATTGACATGAAATTTTCACATGTCGGTTACAATCCATACATTCAAAGAAACCAAAACAAATAAGTTTATAAATGTTATGTGTAATAAAATGGAATGACACAGGGAAAAAGTATTGAACACACTAACTGAAATGTATTTAATACTTTTGTACAAATTTTTTGTTGGTAATGACAGCTTCAAGACTCAGGCTCCTGTATGGAGAAACAAGTCGCATGCATTGCCCAGGTGTGATTTTGGCCCATTCTTCCACACAAACAGTCTTCAAATCCGTAGGCCTCTTCTATGAACTCTGATCTTTAGTTCTTTCCACAGATTTACTATTGGATTCGAGTCAGGTGATTGGCTGGGCCATTCTAGCTGCTTTATTTTCTTTCTTTTTAACCAATTGAGAGTTTCCTTGGCTTTGTGTTTGGGATCATTGTCTTGCTGAAATGTCCACCCTTGTTTCATCTTCACCATCCTAGTACAGTGGTTCTCAGCCCTGTCCTCAAGTACCCCCAACAGGCCATGTTTTGGGAATTTCCCTTAGATAAATCAGCTGTCCAAAATCCCAAGCCATTGACTCTGATTTAAAGCACATGTGCAAGATAAAGGAAAACCTGAAAACATGGCCTGTTGGCGGTACTTGAGGACAGGGTTGAGAACCACTGCCCTAGTAGATGGCAGCAGATTTTTATCAAGAATGTCTTGGTAAATATTTCCATTCATTCTTCCTTCAATGATACGAAGTTTGCCAGTACCGTATGCTGTAAAACAGCCCCACACCATGATGTTCCCACCTCCAAAATTCAATGTTGGTATGGGGGGTGTTTTTGGGGTGATGTGCAGTGCCATTTGTCCTCCAAACATGGTGTGCCATCCAAAGAGTTAAATTTTGGTCTCATCTGACCAGGCTATATTCTCCCGGTATTTCACAGACTTGTCTAAATGTTGTGCAGCAAACTTTAAACGAGCTTCAACGTGCTTTTTCTTCAGCAATGGAGTCTTGCATGGTGAGCGTGCATAGTGGCCATGGTGGGGGAGTGCATTACTTATTGTTTTCTTTGTAATTGCTAATTCCAGGTCTTTCTGAAGCTCTCCACAAGTGGTCCTTGGCTCTTGGACAACTCTTCTGATAATTCTTTTCACTCCTCTGTCAGAAATCTTGCAAGGAGCACCTGGTCCTGGCCCATTTTATTACACATGACTTCATTTCTGAACTTATTTGCTTTGGTTTCTTGTATGTATGGATTGCATGGGTTGTTACCGACATGTGCTGAAAATTTCATGTCAACAGAACCTTTAGAAACAGATTTACCTAGAAAAATGGTGACGTGTTCAATACTTAGATTACCTGCTGTATATATACACATACTATATTTATCTTTTTACTTGGAGCTCAACTGTAAGGAGAAACTGTGACTACATTAACAATAACTAACACAAATAAATTGCAACATAATCAAATCAAACCAGTCCCATCTAGTTCTTGTGTACATGCATATAACAAATCTTTATTGCAAGGTGGAAAAAATACAGAATATTCCCATCACCCATGTTCCTTGAGTAGCCTGAAGCAAGTGGGCGCTGTAGCAAATACCAGGGGGGGTGCTATCAACACAAGTCAAGGCATGCATTACCAGCACATCATGGATCTCCAGAATAATGTCCAAAAATGTATTAAAATGATCACAGCAGAGTGCTGCCGGCACTGGGGAGCTACAGTTCATTGAGGGAACCATGAATGCCAACATGTACTGTGACATACTGAAGCAGAGCATGATCCCCTCCCTTTGGAGACTGGGCAGCAGGGCAGTATTCCAACATCATAATGACCCCAAACACACCTCCATGATGACCACTGCCTTGCTAAAGAAGCTGAAGTAAAGGTGATGGACTGGCCAAGCATGTCTCCAGACCTAAACTCTATTGAGCATCTGTGGGGCTTCCTCAAATGGAAGGTGGAGGAGTGCAAGGTCTCTAACATCCACCAGCTCTGTGATGTCGTCATGGAGGAGTGGAAGAGGACTCCAGTGGCAACCTGTGAAGCTCTGGTGAACTCCATGCCCAAGAGGGTTAAGGCTGTGTTGGAAAATAATGGTGGCCACACAAAATATTGACACTTTGGGCCCAATTTGGACATTTTCACTTAGGGGTGTACGCACTTTTGTTGCCAGTGGTTTAGACATTAATGGCTGTGTGTTGAGTTATTTTGAGGGGTCAGCAAATTTACACTGTTATACAAGCTGTACACTCACTACTTTACATTGTAGCAAAGTGTCATTTCTTCAGTGTTGTCACACGAAAAGATGGAATAAAATATTTACAAAAATGGGAGGGGTGTATTCACTTTTGTGAGATACTGTATATAATGTTTGGGGTTCTAAGTAATTTTCAAGCAAAAAATACTAATTTAATCAAAAAGTTCCAGAAAAGACCTGGTCTTCAAGTGTGTACTTTTTTTACATTTTTAATTTATTTTTTAATCTAGCCCCTTCAGATCCACGCTGTTGCCGAAGTACGGCTCCAGCGCGGATCTGAATTTCCGGGACAACGTCCATGGACGTACCCTGTGCATGCCCTCGGCGCACACTCGCAGGCAGTAGCGGCATGCGCGGCCGCCGCACGCTGCGTGGCCGTGCCTGCGGGTCGAGCGGACTCGATGTCCGCTCGTGACCCGCGATCGCCTGTCAGGGCTGCAGAATGGGGAGCCGCCGATGTAAACACGGCGGTTCTCCGTTCTGTGAAGGGGGACATAACAGATCTACTGATCCCTGTGATCGACCAGCCCAGCCCCCACACAGTTAGAACACATACAGGGAACACAGTTAACCCCTTCACTGCCCCCTTAGTGTTAACCCCTTCACTGCCAATGACATTTATACAATAATCAGTGGATATTTAAATTTCTGATTGCTGCATAAATGTCATTGGTCCCAAAAAAGTGTCAAAAATGTCCGACATGTCCACCCCAATATCAAAGTCCCAATAAAAATCGCAGATCTTTGCCATTACTAGTAAAAAAAAAAATAATAAAAATGCCATAAATAAATTCCCATAGTTTGTAGAGGCGATAACTTTTGCGCAAACCAATCAACATACGCCGGTTGCGATTTTTTTTTTACCAAAAATATGTAGAAGAATATATATCTGCCAAACCCGATGAATAATTTTTTTTTAAAATATTTTTTTTGGATTTGTATTATAGCAAAAAGTAAAAAATATTATTCTTTTTCCAAAATTGTCGCTCTTTGTTTGTTAATAGCACAAAAAATAAAAAACGCAGAGGTGATCAAATACCACCAAAAGAAAGCTCTATTTGTGGGAAAAAAAGATAAAAATTTTGTTTGGGTACAACGTCGCACGGCCACGCGATTGTCATTCAAAATGCGACAGCGCTGAAAGCCGAAAATTGGTGTAGGCAGGAGGGGGTTTAAGTGCCCAGTAAGCAAGTGGTTAAGCCTCCTATGTGATAGCATAGGCAGGTGACAGATACTCTTTTTGGAGAAATCAGGGGTCTATTAGACCCCCCAATGTCTCCCCTGCCCTCCACCTCTGTTAATCACCTTATAAATCCTCCTTGCTTCCAGGTTCATTAGCCAAATAGAAGGTAGGGGAATGGATGTTCCTCAGTCTAATCTGTATCTAACTACTGGGGCAATTTCCCTTGTCCCAAGCATCCTGGAGGAATGGAAAACCCAGGAACCCTCAAAGGCAACAGTGGGGCCCTTCTCACTACCAAAAAAATGATCAGGTGGCTGTAGAGCAGGCGATCATCGGCTGAAAAAAATGACACCAAACTCTTGAGCTTGTTTGAACCACTTAAAATTCAGGCCATTTTAAAGGACATGAAGTGGTTATTCTTTATATTATTTTTTATTTCTGAACCTAATAGAGAAAAATAGAAAAAAAAGTATATGGGAAGCAATATGTTGCTCCCTGAACACTTGCTTTATCCACTGAAAGCCCACTGCACCTCAAGTTTAGTGGTCCCGATCTGCAAAAAAGTGATAAGTTCTAGGATGAAGTTTAATAACCCTCATCAACCATCCAGAATTTAGTCTACCAAATTCAGACCAGTGAAACAGAAACTGGCCAATTCTTGGGATTTTTACGCTTTGTTTGGTACTCCTTTCCGCCTTGTAGGTGGAATTTTTAAGCCATTTGATCACGTGTTCTCATGATGGTGGAGAACCTTTCTAAATAATCATGGCTATGCTCTGCCAAATTTAATCTTAGGTTCAGCCTGTGAGGTCAACAAAATTTGTCAACCATTGAGTAGCGTTTTCCTGGTTTGATATGATGTGCATGGATTGCTGGAAATTTTTGTTGATCTGTTGCAGTCAGATTGATTAGATCAGTTATGGGTACTTACCTTCTGTTTCATTATCACCATTGACTGTGCAGAACAAGGTGACCACGTGTAGAAGGAAGAAAGGTAAAAGTAGACGGATTGCCATCCCTGCAGCAGGCTAAGTTCTGAGTAAAGTAAGAAACATCAACTGACAGGTAATGACAGGAGAGTTTGTCGATAGATGGGTGTGTGAAGTTATTCAAACTGGAGGAAGTACCTACATAAGGTCACCATGCTATATATGTATATTTCAACACCACACTTGTAACAATGGGTGAGGTGTCTGTCGTGGTTGTGGTTCTCAACTCCGGTCCTCGGGACCCACCAACAGGCCAGATTTTAAGTATTACCTTGGGGAGATGCAGACTAGAATACTGCAATCACTGAGCAGCAAATTATATCACCTGTGATGTATTTCAGTTACCCTGAAAACCTGGCCTGTTAGTGGGTCCTGAGGACAGGAGTTGAGAACCACTGGTCTATAGGTAAAGGCTAAACTCACAACACATGTCCATATCATATATTCAATGTAGTCCTGAAAAGGGCGCATTGTGAGACCCCTGAAACACACTGGTAAGATTTATGTTTGCTTCAAATAAAAAGACTATGGAGCACCCTCCTAGTGTAGGTTGTTAGGTAAATTTAGCTAGCTATGCAATCAGTGGAGCAGGGGTTGATTGTTTAACCACTCCAGCCCCGGAAGGATTTCCCCGTTTAGGACCAGAGCACTTTTTGCGATTCGGCACTGCGTCGCTTTAACTGACAATTGCGCGGACGTGCAACTAAATTTGCGTCCCTTTTTTTCCCACAAATAGAGCTTTCTTTTGGTGGTATTTGATCCCCTCTGTGTCATTTCTGATCACCGCTATAAACAAAAAAAGAGCGACAATTTTGCAAAAAAAACTATTTTTCTTTCTGTTTGCTAAAATACAAATCCAAAAAAATATAAAAAAAACATTTTTTTTCATCGGTTTTGGCCGATTTATATTCTTCCTCATATTTTTGGTAAAAAAAAAAATCGCAATCGGCATTTATTGATTGGTTTGCGCAAAAGCTGCCGTGTTTACGAATGATGAGAATTCATTTCTGGGGTTTTTATTTATTTTTACTAGTAATGGCGGCGGTCTGCGATTTTTAGCGCGACTGCGATATTGCAGCGGACATGTCGGACCATTTTGATTCTTTTTTGGGACTATTGGCATTTATACAGCGATTGGTGCTATGAAAATGCACTGATTACTGTGTAAATGCCATTGGCAGTGAAGGGGTTAACCTGGAGGGGGCGCTCTAAGGGTTAACTGTGTTCCCTCAGTGTGTTCTAACTGTATTGGGGCTGGGCTGGCTGGGGGAGGGGAGTGATCATGGCTTCCATATACAGGAAGCCTGTGTACACAGCGCATCCCTCTCTGTCAGAGTGGAGATCCGTGTTTACATACACGGACCTCCATTCTCTCACTGCGGGGGGACCATCGCGGGTAGCCGGTGGAGATTGAGTCAACCCTATCCGCTCCCTGGCCCCCCTCCCCGTAACACAGTATGCGAGCAAACGCGCCTCCGGCGATGCACGCGTTCACAATACTCGTTATCGCGGCCGCCGTCTGGTGATGGCGGTTCGCAATAACGAGCCACTTTGCTGCCGTCATGCTGTGGTGGGTGGTCGGCAAGTGGTTAAGTCTGCTCAGTGTATCAAAGTATGCTGCTCTGGTTACTTCCCCTGCATTCTAGTGGTTTCTGCAAGGAAGAAAAGAGTGGGCAGCCTGCATATACAGTATCTCACAGAAGTGAGTACACCCCTCACATTTCTGTAAATATTTTATTCTATCTTTTCATGTGACAACACTGAAGAAATGACACTTTGCTACAATGTAAAGTAGCGAGTGTACAGCTTGTATAACAGTGTAAATTTGCTGTAAATTTGCTGTCCCCTCAAAATAACTCAACACACAGCCATTGATGTCTAAACTGCTGGCAACAAAAGTGAGCACACCCCTAAGTAAAAATATCCACATTGGGCCCAAAGTGTCAATATTTTGTGTGGCCACCATTATTTTCCAGCACTGCTTTAACCCTCTTGGGCATTGAGTTCACCAGAGCTTCACAAGTTGCCAATGGAGTCCTCTTCCCCTCCTCCATGACGACATCACAGAGCTGGTGGATGTTAGAGACCTTGCACTCCTCCACCTTCCATTTTGAGGATGCCCCACAGATGCTCAATAGGGTTTAGGTCTGGAGACATGCTTGGCCAATCCATTCATCATGGAGGTGTGTTTGGGGTCGTTATCATGCTGGAATACTGCCCTGCGACCCAGTCTTCGAAGGGAGGGGATTATGCTCTGCTTCAGTATGTCACAGTACATGTTGGCTTGTCTTCAGCAAACTGTTTGTGGACTTTCTTGTGCATCATCTTTAGAAGAGGCTTCCTTCTGGGATGACAGCAATGCAGACCAATTTGATGCAGTGTGCTGCGTATGGTCTGAGCACTGACAGGCTGACCCCCTATCCCTTCAACCTCTGCAGCAATGCTGGCAGCACTCATACGTCTATTTCCCAAAGACAACCTCTGGATATGACGCTGAGCATGTGCACTCAACTTCTTTAGTTGACCATGGAGAGGCCTGTTCTGAGTGGAACCTGCTAAACCGCTGTATGGTCTTGACCACTGTGCTGCAGCTCAGTTTCAGGGTCTTGGCAATATTTTTATAGCCTAGGCTATCTTTATGGCCTAGGCTATAAAACAATTATTTTTTCAGATCCTCAGTTCTGTGCCATGAGGTGCCATGTTGAACTTCCAGTGACCAGTATGAGAGAGTGAGAGCGATAACACCAATAACACACCTGCTCCTCATTCACACCTGAGACCTTGTAACACTAACAAGTAACATGACATTGGGGAGGGAAAATGGCTAATTGGGCCCAATTTGGACATTTTCACTTAGGGGTGTACTCACCTTTGCTGCCAGTGGTTTGGACATTAATGACTGTGTAAGTTATTTTGAAGGGACAGTAAATTTACACTGTTATACAAGCTGTACACTCACTACTTTACATTGTAGCAAAGTGTCATTTCTTCAGTGTTGTCACATGAAAAGATAGAATAAAATATGTACAAAAATGTGCGGGGTGTACTTACTTTTGTGAGATGCTGTATGTAAATGTGATTGAACGTAGGCCTATAAAAAGTGCATGATTAGCTGCTGCGGAATATAATGATGTGTTTTTAATTTTGTTAATGATGGTGTGCAGTGGAGTACAGCTGCTTGTTGATTTATTCTGTAGGAATTGATTTGTTGTTTTGTTCTTTACCAGTGATAGTTTCTAGGTTGAGAATTCAATAATGGTTGTTTATTAAACGTGTATAATATTTTATGCACTCTGTGACTTGAAGAATTTTGCAATAAAAAGTGTGTAAACAAATAAAATAAACCTACCTCAAAAAGAAAAAAAAGAAAAAGAAAACCCTAAATCGCAATCACCACCTCTAAAACAATCAAACCCCGAACTCTGATATATATATATATATATATATATGATATTTTTTGTTTCAAAAATAATAAAATAAATAAATAAATGGCAAAAAACCCCCCCCCAAAAAAAAATTCAAGCAGCAGCTAAATAGTAATAATTATTGATGACACACACAAAAGGGTCTCAACAGGGACTTTTGGGTCTATTCACTATGAATACAATGGGTGGCACACACGACAATACAAAGCACAGTGATAGAGCACTGAACAGCACAGTGAACACTGGGCGGGCGGGTGGCACTCTGCTCTTTGTATCTAGCACAGTGCAATTCACTGTAATGTAGCAGTGGCAAGACTGTGCAGTGACTCCAACACAACAGTATCTCCCTGTGCCTCACTACTCCAACACACAAAGGTTGATGGAAGAGCTTTATGGTTGATGAAGGACTTATATGTGTAGTATGTTATATATGTGTGTATGTATATATATATATATATATATATATGTGTAGGTATGTATGTATGTGTGTGTACATGCACATGTATATATTATATTGTGTGTATACATACATTGGTTATGTATTGGGACAGACACTTGACAAATCTATTTTATATTGTGTTGTGCAAAAACGCATTGGCATTTGGGACTGGTTATCTAATTAGGAAAGAATAGACTGACCAAACCAATTGTTCTTTACATGTAAAAGGGGCAGATAAGGGCCCTGTGATATTCGGGACTGGTTATCTAATTAGGCATTTCAAAGGGGTTTTTGATTAAGGAATAGACTGACCCAAACCCATTGTTCTTTACATGTAAAAGGGACAGATAACGGCCCTGTAATATTCGGGACTGGTTATTTAATTAGGCATTTCAAAGGGAGTTTTGATTAAAGACAGATAATGCCTCCATGATATGTTAATGTTAATAAAAGACCACCTAGGAGTTTACAGCTGTTGACGGCTTAGGGTCATTATCTGTCGCTCTTTCAAGACAAAAGGCCTAATTAAATTGGTCAATCACTCTTAGTCACCCATGGGGGGGGGAGAAAGCTGTATAAGAGGGAAGCCTGTTGTATGTAAGGTATGACAGGAAGACTGGGTTCCTCTGAAGTGGTCTCAATGCTACACTATTCCTGTCATCAATATTCTCTACACCTATGTTGGATTGTATTATCTCTTGTTGGACTGCGTTCTGTCTGAAGTAAATAAATGTTTCTCTCTGGAAGGACCGAGTGCTGCGGAAAATGAACCATCATAATAATAACTAAATAATAACATCCATTACTCAACTACTACATCACTACACCTTTCTACTCAAAAGGAAGAACATTTTACTCATAGATGGGGCCACTTTAATTTCAGACCTGTAATGTTATTATGGACAGGATTGGAGTAAGAGGACCTGTAATGTTATTATGGACAGGATTGGGGTAAGAGGACCTGTAATGTTATTATGGACAGGATTGGGGTAAGAGGACCTGTAATGTTAGTATGGACAGGATTGGGGTAAGGGGACCTGTAATGTTATTATGGACAGGATTGGGGTAAGAGGACCTGTAATGTTATTATGGACAGGATTGGGGCAAGAAGACCTGTAATGTTAGTATGGACAGCATTGGGTTTAGAGGACCTGTAATGTTACTATGGACAGGATTGGGGTAAGAGAACCTGTAATGTTATTATGGACAGAATTGGAGTAAGAGGACCTGTAATGTTATCATAAACAGGATTGGGGTAAGAGGACCGGTAATGTTATTATAGAAAGGATTGGTGTATGGGGACCTGTAATGTTATTATGGACAGGATTGGGATAAGAGGACCTGTAATGTTATTATGGACAGGATTGGGATAAGAGGACCTGTAATGTTATTATGGACAGGATTGGAGTAAGAGGACCTGTAATGTTATTATGGACAGTATTGGGATAAGAGGACCTGTAAAGTTATTATAGACAGGATTGGGGTAAGAGGACCTGTAATGTTATTATGGACAGGATTGGGATAAGAGAACCTGTAAAGTTATTATGGACAGGATTGGGGTAAGAGGACCTGTAATGTTATTATGGACAGGATTGTGGTAAGAGGACCTGTAATGTTATTATGGACAGGATTGGGTTAAGAGGACCTGTAATGTTATTATGGACAGGATTGGGATAAGAGGACCTGTAATGTTATTATGGACAGGATTAGAGTAAGAGGACCTGTAGTGTTATTATGGACAGGATTGGGGTAAGAGGACCTGTAATGTTATTATGGACAGGATTGGGGTAAGAGGACCTGTAAAGTTATTATGGATAGGATTGGGGTAGGAGGACCTGTAATGTTATTATGGACAGGATTGGGTTAAGAGGACCTGTAATGTTATTATGGACAGGATTGGGTTAAGAGGACCTGTAATGTTATTATGGACAGGATTGGGGTAAGAGGACCTGTAATGTTATTATGGGCAGGATTGGAGTAAGAGGACCTGTAAAGTTATTATAGACAGGATTGGGGTAAGAGGACCTGTAATGTTACTATGGACAGGATTGGGGTAAGAGGACCTGTAATGTTATTATAGAAAGGATTGGTGTATGGGGACCTGTAATGTTATTATGGACAGGATTGGGATAAGAGGACCTGTAATGTTATTATGGACAGGATTGGGGTAAGAAGACCTGTAATGTTAGTATGGACAGCATTGGGTTTAGAGGACCTGTAATGTTACTATGGACAGGATTGGGGTAAGAGAACCTGTAATGTTATTATGGACAGGATTGGGATAAGAGGACCTGTAATGTTATTATGGACAGGATTGGGGTAAGAGGACCTGTAATGTTAGTATGGACAGCATTGGGTTTAGAGGACCTGTAATGTTACTATGGACAGGATTGGGGTAAGAGAACCTGTAATGTTATTATGGACAGGATTGGGATAAGAGGACCTGTAATGTTATTATGGACAGGATTGGGGTAAGAGGACCTGTATAGTTATTATGGATAGGATTGGGATAAAAACACCTGTAATGTTATTATGGACAGGATTGGGGTAGGAGGACCTGTAATGTTATTATGGACAGGATTGGGTTAAGAGGACCTGTAATGTTATTATGGACAGGATTGGAGTAAGAGGACCTGTAATGTTATTATGGACAGGATTGGAGTAAGAGGACCTGTAATGTTATTATGGACAGGATTGGGATAAGAGGACCTGTAAAGTTATTATGGACAGGATTGGAGTAAGAGGACCTGTAATGTTATTATGGACAGGAGTGGGGTAAGAGGACCTGTAATGTTATTATAAACAAGCTTGAGGAGAGAGGACCTGTAATGTTATTATGGATAGAATTGGGGTAAGAGAATCTGTAATGTTATTATGAACATAATTGGGGTAAGACGTCCTGACATGTTATTATGGACAGGATTGCGGTAAGAGGAGCTGTAATGTTATTATAGACAGGAGTTCATATCTGTCCATAGAGACATGAATGAGCAAGTTTGGGGGGGGGGGGGGGGGGAAC
>BLSH010493752.1:663396-684312 GCA_018402905.1 Glandirana rugosa
GCTGAATTTGGTGGTGCAGAAATTTCTAAAAAACTACCCGGATATGTCAGAGCTGCTGCAGAAAGTGCGGGCCCTCTGTGCGCGCTTTCAGCATTCTCACCCTGCTGCTGCTCGCCTGTCTGCGCTGCAGCGGAACTTCGGCCTCCCTGCTCACCGCCTCCTATGCGACGTGCCCACAAGGGGGAACTCCACCTTGCACATGCTGGAGAGACTGTGCGAGCAGCAGCAGGCAATAGTGGAGTTTCAGCTGCAGCACGCACGGATCAGCCACTCTGCGGAACAGCACCACTTCACCACCAACGAGTGGGCCTCCATGTGAGATCTGTGTACCATATTGCGGTGTTTCGAGTACTCGACCAACACGGCCAGTGCTGATGACGCTGTTCTCAGCGTTTTATCCCACTTCTATGTCTCCTTGAAAAAACACTTCGGGCGATGATGGAAGAGGATGTAGCACAGGAGGAAGAGGAGGAGGAAGAGGGGTCATTTCCACGGTTATCAGGCCAGGCATTCACAAGTGGCTGGAAGGGTAGGTTCCTGCACCAGCATAGGCCAGGTAAAAAATGCTCAAGCCAGGGCACAGTTCTGGAGGATGAGGAGGGCGAGGAAGATGATGATGATGAGGAGGAACTGTTCACAGCAGGGTGGCACCCAACGCAGCTCCTGGGCATCACTGGAGCGTGGCTGGGGGGATACGGAGGACACAGATGATACACCTCCCACAGAGGACAGCTTGTCTTTGCCTCTGGGCGGCCTGGCACACATGAGCGACTAAATGCTGCAGTGCCTGCTCAACAACAGCCAAGTTGCCCACATTTTAACTTGTGCCGATTACTGGGTGGCCACCCTGCTGGATCCCCGTTACAAGGACAACATGCTGTCCTTAATTCCCTCACTGGAGCGTGATTGGAAGATGCGCGACTACAAGCGCACACTGGTAGACGCGCTGCTGAGGGCATTCCCAAATGAGACAGCGGGCTCTGTGGAAGCACAAGGCGAAGGCGGAGGAGGAGGTAGAGGTCACCAACGCAGCTGTGGCACCGCCAGCACCTCAGAAGGCAGGGTTAGCATGGCCGAAATGTGGCAAAGCTTTGTCAGCAGCACGCCACAACAAACAGCACCACCAGCTGATAGGCAACGTCTTAGCAGGAGGCAGCATTTCAGCAAAATGGTGGAACAGTATGTGTGCACACGCCTACACGTGCTGACTGATGGATCTGCCCCATTCAACTTCTGGGTCTCCAAATTGGGCACATGGCCTGAGCTTGCCCTTTATGCCTTGGAGGTGCTGGCCTGCCCTGCAGCCAGTGTATTGTCTGAACGTGTGTTTAGCACGGCAGGGGGCGTTATCACAGACAAGCGCAGCTGCCTGTGTACAGCCAACGTGGACAAGCTAACGTTTATTAAAATGAACCAGGCATGGATCCCACAAGACTTGTCTGTACCTTGTGCAGAATAGACATTTAGACCGGCCTCACACAGACATTGGTATACTTGTTTTTTTTTAATATGTCTCAATATTTTGGGGGCTACCCCAATTAGAAAAAAAACACCAAATAAATAACAGTGTTGGCTACCTCCTCCTCCTCCACCACCGCCACTTCCACCTACACTGCCATGGTCATGGCCTAGTCAATCTCTAGGCTCCGAATCCAAATCCACCTCCTACTCCAATTTTTACTTTTTTTTATGTGATTTTAAGTTATTTCCCTATCCACATTTGTTTGTAGGGCACTTGTCCTACTCTTGCCCCCATTTTGCTTCCTTTTGCAGCCCTCTAGCCCTTTCCAGGACTTTTTTACAGCCATTTTTGTGCCCAAAAGTTCGGGTCACCATTGACTTCAATTTGGTTCGGGGTCCGGGATCAAGTTCGTTACCAAACCCAAACTTTTCCGCGAAGTTCAGCCGAACCAGATGAACCCGAACATCCAGGTGTCCGCTTAACTCTAATGTGGAACTCTCTTCCACAATCAGTGGTGTTGGCAGAAAATATGGATTGTTTCCCCAGGGGAGGGGGCCCAATCTTTACCCTCATGGTGGCCCTTTAGGAATTGTATTCCCCCATGCTAAGGTTCATTATCCTGGACCTGCCATTTGACTGTCCCCATGGCTTGTCCTCTCTGTCCGTTGAAGGGTCTAGGTAGCATTCCTCTGTGTGATGATAGCTGTGGGAATGGATCCAGATAGTACCAGTCTCTGGATGCTAGTCTGAGATGTTGAGAGATTGTTAACATCATACCGAGAGCGGCACAGTAGTGACCATCACCTTCAGACAATGGCAAACAAAAACTGAGGTCCTTCCTGTTGGTGAAAAGTTATACAAAAGTGGTCTTCCTGCTAATTTACAAGTGTTCAATCACCTATAGGTGGTGCATACATAACCCTATGAGTAAGGATTATTATTATACAGGATTTATATAGCGCCAAAAGAAGAATTATTGTTAAAGCATGACCACTGAATGAGAATTAATAAAGCAACATAAGTGAAAATAACCTCAAAAATTATACATCTATTAAAAATACTCTTGCTATTTATAAGAATAAAAGCAGAGAATAAAGTAAATATTAGGTGCTTCTAAAGCTAACTCCAGCTTTTCATGCACTTTACATTCGTTAAGCATAAGCGAGTTCCTTAACATTGGCATTACCATCCCAACCGATAATCCTCAGCCTAACAGGAACATGTTTCATCGCTGTTTAGTGGCTTCATCAGGATTACAAAAAGTGTTTGTATATTGCCATAAACGTTCTCCTAAAAATGTGATTACCCCACACATACACACAGATAATAGTGGCCATGCCATTTATAGACTTTTTGGATTCACTTCCTTTTGGTGCTCATATATAACATCTTATGTTTCACATATCTTGCATGATGACATCATCACGTAGATGTCATACGCACATTATGTAGATCACATAATAAAACATAAACCTCGATTACTATATTTTCTATAACAATGGGACTACAGGTTTAAAGCTGAACCTCAGCTTTTCATACACTTTAAATAATTTGTTTGGACTAAGCTCATACAAGATATGTGTAACATGTGTAAAGATGTTATATACGAGCACCAAAAAAATCTATAAATGGCAGTGGCCACTATTATCTGTGTGTATGTGTGGGGTAATCACATTTTTAGTAGCACGTTTATGGCAATATAGAAGCACTTTTTGTAATCCTGAGGAAGCCACTAAACAGTGATGAAACATGTTCATGTTAGGCTGAGGATTATCAGTTGGGATAATAATGCCAATGTAAAGGAACTCCCTTCATGCTTAAATGTGCAATCAAGTGACAAAGGTTTTGGGAAAACAGGAAATAATTTAGAGGAGTTTATACTCCATATTGGGAGAGTTTTCTTAAGAAAGATCATTAAAAGATTTAAGCATTTCTCTTCCTCCTATTCTTGGTCCTCTATATTCTCCTTCCCTTATCTGTGTGATTGGTGTTGTATCCCAAGCAGAAGATAAAGGAAAGTGCAATATGTAAGTAAACACAGAACACACAGTTAGTAGAAAGGAAACTAGTAATTAATTAATAATTAAATTAAAGCTGTATTAAACCCAAAAAAATATATATAATATATTGTAGCTTACCAACCATTAGATGTGGTGGTGCATTCGTTTTGTTTTTATAGGCTTTTTTCCAATCTGTTTTCACCTGGTGATCTGGCCAGTAACACACTATTAGAGTGCCCCTACTCTGGATGAAGGAGCACAGGGACATGTTTGGGCAACACCATTGTCAGTCTGGAGAAGAGTGTTAGCTGGACTAGCAGATTTGGATACACTAACACATTGAAGCCAAACTCCAGCTCACACGTTATAAGGAGTTACTGCAAACTGTTTTTTTCCTTTTGGGATAAGGGTTTTACATAAATAAATAAAAGCTGATCATTTTAAGCACTCCTGTCAGCGGTAAATGGTTTGTCTCATCCCTGTAAACTGATACATTTGTTAGAGATAATGTTCTTTTGAAAAACAGACTTACTGGCCAGATCTCCAGATGAAAATATAAGAAATTAAGCCTAAAACAGAAAACTAATACAGCCATCACATATAGGAATTGGTAAACTGAAATATCATAAATGTTTGCTTTTGGGTTTAGTACTGTTTCAAGTAATACAAAAGAAAACCAGGATCTTTGATGGGGTTGACATATATAATGTAATGCATATCACACCCATTATACCTATATGTTAGAATTGATATACCTCAGGTGAGAAGAATTGTTTAATAATTAAAAGGAATAGTCTAAGTTGTAATATGAACTATAAAATTCCCTGCTGATATTCATTATTTGCATAATCTGGCCTGTGTACCTAATAAAGTGACCTATAAGTATTAATTGGCAGTTTGATATATCGGTATAAAACGTATTTAATATATCATTATTACATCTACATTATCAGTGTGATCTGTATAATAATATGACTTCATAGTGGTTTTATATTGGGATTGGTGAAATCCTACGATGATAGATATGATAGGTGGTCTATCAATGTTCAGTAAGGTCATAGCTGGGATGTCACCAGATTTGGCCTAATTTGGCCGGATTTTGGGCTGAATACTGGGTACTGAGACATCTGCATTGTTACTCCTGTCACCCAGTAGCCGAAGCAGCAAGTTGATGCTGTAGAGAAGCCATGGGATGTGCCTGCTGTGTTTTGTCCTCCAACTTCTTTCTTTGTCTACGGTGGACATGTGAGCCTCTAAAGGAGATCCCAGCCTTCAGCTGGAGGCTTGGAGTCATAGGTGTGCGGTGCCTAAGGCATTAGGGTGTGCACCTCAAAGCTCAAACACACACACAATGTTTATTCAGATAGGGAAGGGGCCAGTAAATTACATATTTACTGGCCCCTTCCCCCACTCATCCTAAAACATCCATAGCAACAGCTGGTGGGAGAGGAGGGAAGCTGACAGTGCTGCGGGGGAAGAATGGGGAGCCAGGCCAGTAGGGGGAATCTGTTCTGCACAGGGTGATTAGGGTGTGCCTGGGCACACCTGGCACATCCTGTGCGCATGCCTATGCTTGGAGTAAAGGTGAGTGGAGGTGAGAGGGAGCGATGGGGAAGCCAACTGAATTCTTGCAATGTCCATCAATTTTTTTCCCATGCATTTGCCTGTTTGTTTCCCCATATTGTAACAATTGTCCATTTGTTGTTCAGTTACTTGTTTGATGCCTGATCATCGTAACATTGTACTCTTTGTTGCTCACAAATTGTAAAGATATCTTAGGTATTTCCAGAATTGTCTGTTAGTTGCCCATGTATTTGTATGATTTCACAATTGTTGCTCATAGTTAAGCAAGATGATGTTGTGTTTAAATAGGGGGCTGATATTTTGGCTCTGCATCAATTCGCTGTTGCCCCCCACAACTTTCTGCTAGAGCCGCCACCCCTTCCCTGACCGAATCTCAGGATCATGGATTTAAAGTGGTTGTATACCCCGCTTTGTGATTTTTACCTACAGGTAAGCCTATAATAAAGCTTACCTGCAGATAACATGACTATCTCCTAAACCTATATGGTCTAAGAGATATTCACCCTGCATGCAACTGCTGACATCAGCGGCGCATGTGCTATGAAGGTTGGCGGATCGTGCCGGAACTTGCCGGAACGGAGGACTCCCGTGCGCAAGCAAGGGAGTGATGTCATCATGGCTCCGGCCACTCACAACATGTCAGCATTCTTGGCGGTGTGCGGGAGGTGGTGCGGGAGCTTCGTTCTAAGGTAAGTATTTCATAATGAGATAGTATGCGGTGCATACTAGCCTATTATGCCTTTGCCTTACAGGCTTTTTTTTTCCAGGGCATACAACTGCTTTAAGAAAGTTCCCAGAAATTTGTAGGACCCTTTATAACCAGACCAGCTACTTAGTAGGAGTGTAATTGGTGTATCCCCCCCTGCTCAGGGATGTCACTATTTAGGTAGGGCCTGGAGTTGTCCTTAATATAGCATACTGTATGTTATAAAGGAGCACATATAAGACAATGTTACAGTCAATATTTGTACTATATACCTAGCCCAGATCTCTGCACTCTATATGATAACATACTGCCTGTACATAGGCTCAAGCACTAAGCCCCTCCCACTGTTAGCGCAATTTTGCTACACCTACCACTCGATGAGGCGTACCATAGTCCCACCCCCTGATCCACCCCCATTATCAGGAATTCTGATTTTCATAAGATTCCAGGAATGCTGATCATTATAACATTGGATGATATGCAGATCACCATTGTTGGGACTAAAGCAAAGCCATCTTAGAGAAAAGTGTATAGCTTTTATATTCAATGGGGTATTTTTAACAAAGACAAACGAAATGTGCGGACATCATTGAAGTCAGGACAGTAATGTGCTACAAACAAAACAGCATTGTAAGATAACTTCCTTACCGTAGACAATAAACGTAGATTCATCATCTGCAAAAGCATTGAAGTAACACGTTAGAGAATCATACAATCAGAACATACAATTCAGTTTTTATTTATTACACAGTTGTTTTCATTTATTTCTATTTTAACTTCTTCTATTCATGTTAATGTTTGTATGTTTTCTAAAACTTAGTAATGAATAGTTAATTAATTGATCACTATAGAGACCCCTTAACCCAAACATATCCATAATAACATTACAGGTCCTCTTACCCCAATCCTGTCCATAATAACATTACAGGTCCTCTTACCCCAATCCTATCCATAATAACATTACAGGTCCTCTTACCCCAATTCTGTCCATAATAACATTACAGGTCCTCTTACCCCAATCCTATCCATAATAACATTACAGGTCCTCTTACCCCAATTCTGTCCATAATAACATTACAGGTCCTCTTACCTCAATCCTGTCCATAATAACATTACAGGTCCTCTTTTCCCAATCCTGTCCATAATAACACTACAGGTCTTCTTATCCTAACCCTCTCCATAATAACATTACAGGTCCTCTTTTCCCAATCCTGTCCATAATAACATTACAGGTCTTCTTATCCTAACCCTCTCCATAATAACATTACAGGTCCTCTTATCCCAATCCTGTCCATAATAACATTACAGGTTCTCTTATCCCAATCCTATCCATAATAACATTACAGGTCCTCTTACCTAATCCTGTCCATAATAACATTACAGGTCCTCTTATCCCAATCCTGTCCATAATAACATTACAGGTCCTCTTTTCCCAATCCTGTCCATAATAACACTACAGGTCTTCTTATCCTAACCCTCTCCATAATAACATTACAGGTCCTCTTACCCCTATCCTGTCCATAATAACTTTATTATCAGCAAAGTTTGATGGAGGTTACCTCATCCACATATAATTAGATACAAGAAAACTAGGATACCCTCTGAGTGGGACTTTATGAAGGTAACAGCACCACATTATAAATTGTAACAATTTATTGATTCTTAACATATAAAAGGACTTGTCACGCAAATGAGGGACAGGTATGTAAACAAATATACATGTCTACCCCATAAAATGTCTTGTGCAAAAACATACAATCCGCATGTGTTACAAAGAAAAATTTCAAAGTTGACAGTTCCGCTGTCTGAAGATGGAATTCGGTACCCAATGTGTACATTTCTGGTCCAAAAAAGCCCTTCATCAGGGGTGTAGTACATGAGAGAGAGAGCACAATGGTGTGTTTTTTTCTACAAATTAGATTTTTTCTATTGGAGAAGAAAAAACAAATCAGTATGTTGTGACAAGAGACATATTTATAGTGATTAGTCAATAGAGTGTCCAACAGGTATTACCTATCCTAGAAGCATCACTAGATATGGGCTCAGTGGTTGTATGTGTGGTCCGACAGGATAATTGCAACACTATTACTGGCAACGTGGAGGTATGGCGAAAGAACAAAAGGGGCAGCTTGGGGTGTGGCCTTGGTCTGAAAGGGAGTACTTCAAAAGCATCTATAATGGTGTTTTCGTTGGGATCCTGGCCTGGACAGGAACCAAAGGGAAAGGGGGGATAGGTAAACAAGATGAGGGGAGGAAAGGGGGGGGGGTGGTGGGGAGGGAGAGGAAGGATGGGATGGGAATGTAATTTATACTTTTCACACACAGTTTGAAGATGATTGTGGAACAGTGATATGGCTTCTCCCGGCTAATTTATGGTTTTCACACACAGTTTGAAGATGGTTGTAGACCAGTGATATGGATTCTCCCGCTAATTTATAGTTTTCACACACAGTTTGAAGATGATTGTAGAACAGTGATATGGCTTCTCCCGGCTAATTTAGACTTTTCACACACAGTTTGAAGATGATTGTGGAACAGTGATATGGCTTCTCCCGGCTAATTTAGACTTTTCACACACAGTTTGAAGATGATTTTAGAACACTGATATGGCTTCTCCCGCTAATTTAGACTTTTCTCACGCAGTTTGAAGATGGTCCACATTCACCTCCATTTTTGATTTCTTTATGTGATTTTAGTTTAAAATGCTTTTAAGTTATTTCCCTGTCCCCATTTCTTTGTAGGGCACTTGTCCGACCCTTACCCCCATTTTCCTTCCTTTTGCAGACCTCTAGGACTTTCCAGGATTTTGTTACAGCCATTTTAGTGCCTAAAAGTTCGGGTCACCATTAATTTCAATGGGGTTCGGGGGCCGGGCCAAAGTCCCGAAGTTCGGCCTAACTAGCAGAACCCGAACTTCCAGAGGTTCGATCAACTCTAATAGAGAAGATGTTTAAAATTGTTTAGCAGGCTGAACAAAAAAATGATGAGAGATGAGAAAGGAAAGAGAGGGAGGGATGGAAAGTGGCAAGGAGGGACAAGGTAAGGACCGTCCAGATGGGATATGTGGAAAAGAATAAGAGGGCGATATAGATTTGCCTGGTAAAATCCAGGTCCCCTAGCTGCATACCCTCCAGCTGACCCGGTCGTATGCCATCCTCCCAGGTAGTGTGTTTCAAATGCACTGACCTGAGGGACTAAATATGACGTCGGACATGCGCGTCTGCGTACTCCCAACATCGTAGTGCGCATGTGCATTGTGTCATTGCTGACGCGTGTGCATGTCAGGAATCCGGAAGTGATATACCGCCACGGGAACGTGGAATCGTCAGTATCGCTGTGTCTAGGGTAGAGTGTGTTGTTGCTCCACCCCTGGATGCCCATCATTGGATAGGGAACATGGACCAATCTATGAGGAGAAAGGAGAGGGGCGGGCACAGAGATGGAGAGTGCCAGTCTGAGTGTTGGAGAGCGGTATTGGCCAAAAGGTAAAGGAGGGGTAAGCAAGGATAAACTTCCACTGGTTCACACTGTATCATAGGAGAGAGAAAATATCTGGAGAGGTATGGGTGAAACATGCGAGTAGGGGGGCTGAATTGGATCACCATAGCCATAAAGCCACCTCGTGGTAGATATTGGAAATGCGTGTGTTAGAAAGTGAATCATGGTATGGGTTAGATATTGGGGGCTCGTAAATAGAAAATACAGCCACTGTAGTCAGCCATAATATATGAAAAAACCAAAGAACATGTTAACAAAAAAATAGAATTAGACAATGATGTTGTATATTGTGGAAAATGACAATAAAGCATAGTTACATAGTTAGTGAGGTTGAAAAAAGACACAAGTACTATACTCCACCACAATGGATTTGAAATGAAAAGAACAAGATGTGCTTTAACTGCAGACTTTCAGCTTTAATTTGAGGGTATTTACATCCAAATCAGGTGAACGGTGTAGGAATTACAACAGGTTGTATATGTGCCTCCCACTTTTTAAGGGACCAAAAGTAATGGGACAATTGGCTGCTCAGCTGTTCCGTGACCAGGTGTGTGTTATTCCCTCATTATCCCATTTACAAGGAGCAGATAATAGGTCCAGAGTTCATTTCAAGTGTGCTACTTGCATTTGGAATCTGTTGCTGTCAACTCTCAATGTGAGATCGAAAGAGCTGTCACTATCAGTGAAGCAAGCCATCATTAGACTGAAAAAACAAAACAAACCCATCAGAGAGATAGCAAAAACATTTGGTGTGGCCAAATCAACTGTTTGGAACATCCTTAAAAAGAAAGAATGCACCAGTGAGACCCGGAAGACCACGGAAAACAACTGTGGTAGATGACCAAAGAATTCTTTCCCTGGTGAGGAAAACACCCTTCACAACAGTTGGCCAGATCAAGAACACTCTCCAGGAATGTAGGTGTATGTGTGTCAAAGTCAACAATCAAAAGAAGACTTCATCAGAGTGAATACAGAGGGTTCACCACAAGATATAAACCATTGGTGAGCCTTAAAAACAGGAAGGCCAGATTAGAGTTTGCCAAACAACATCTAAAAAAGCCTTCACAGTTCTGGAACAACATCCTATGGACAGATGAGACCAAGATCAACTTGTAACAGAGTGATAGGAAGAGAAGTGTATGGAGAAGGAAGGGAACTGCTCATGATCCAAAGCATACCACCTCATCAGTGAGGCATGGTGGTGGCAGTGTCATGGCGTGGGCATGTATGGCTGCCAATGGAACTGGTTCTCTTGTATTTATTGATGATGTGACTGCTGACAAAAGCAGCAGGATGAATTCTGAAGTGTTTCGGGCAATATTATCTGCTCATATTCAGCCAAATGCTTCAGAACTCATTGGACGGCGCCAGTGGCGTAGCGTGGGTTGTCAGCACCCGGGGTAAGGCAAGTAATTTGCGCCCCCTAACCCGTCGATAATTTTGCAAAAAAACCCAAATTTCTTACTTTTTGCTAAAATACAAATCCAAAAAAAAAAATATATAAAACATTTTTATCATCGGTTTTGGCCGATTTATATTCTTCCTCATATTTGCGATAAAAAAAATCGCAATCGCCGCTTATTGATTGGTTTGCGCAAAAGTGGTCATGTTTATGGATGATGAGAATTCATTTCTGGGGTTTTTATTTTTTTTACTAGTAATGGCGGCGATCTGCGATTTTTAGCGGTACTGCGATATTTCAGCGGACATGTCGGACCATTTTGACACTTTTTTGGGACCATTAGCATTTATACAGCGATCAGTGCTATAAAAATGCACTGATTACTGTGTAAATGTCATTGGCAGTGAAGGGGTTAACCTGCAGGGGGCGCTCTAAGGGTTAACTGTGTTCCCTCAGTGTTTTCTAACTGTGTGTGGGCTGCCCTAACAGGGGAAGGGAAGTGATCACAGCCCTTCCCCCTTCACAGAACGGAGGTCCGTGTTTACTTACACCGACCTCCGTTCTTTCACTCCGGGGGGGGCATCGCGGGTGGCCGGCGGAGATCGAATCCACCGCACCCGCTCCCTGGCCCTCCCCGGACACAGTGAGCGCGCCTCTGGCGGCACGCGCGCGCTCACTGGGCGCGATCTCGCAGCCGCCGTCGTATGACGGCGATTTGCGCAGGAGCGCCACCTTGTCGCCGTCAATTGCCGATCAGCGGTCGGCAAGCGGTTAAAGGTTGCTAGACCCACTGGCTTACATCAACTTATGTTGAGCTGGAACAGCTACATATGGATCGAAATCTGTCTCCTCACTGTTGAACCAACCAAACTTCAATCCATCTGGTCAGCTCAACATGCCAGTCTTGACCTGCACCTGCAGACCGGGAACTGTAACATCCCAAAGAAACTTCAGTTTTGGAGATGCTCTGCTAGCACTACACAGCCAGCCCACTGAGCCCAGTAGTACTCCAGTCCAGTCATTCCTGACTCCTGTCACTCGTGACTCCTACCTTTTTTTTCACCGGCTGTCCCGGACGGACCCGATCACAGCAGTCAGCAGGCTAGGTTTTCTCCTCCAGGTCCTCCTATGTTTTCCTCCTCCTGCAGCATCTGTCACCACTGGCTCCCTCTCTCCTCTCTGGCCTGTGTCACCTGCCGCCGCTGCCAGCTTCTTCTTGCTGCTGCCTGGGCTGGTCTGGTGTGGTTCTCTCCCGCGCTCAGCGCTGCGCTGGGCGGCCGTTGCACTGTCCCTCCCCCAGATAGTCCCTCGCTCTTTCTTCGCACCCACCGCACCGCACGCCTGGCACCCCCCCTCCACAGTGGGCGGCGACCCGGCGGCTCGGATCGGATTCGCACAGCCAGCACTGCAGAGAGAGTGAGTGAGCCAGGCAGGGGCAGAGAGCTGCGAGTGCGAGCGCGCCCCCCCAGATGTTGCGCCCGGTGCGGCCGGCCCCCCCTGCACCCCCCACGCTACGCCTCTGGACGGCGCTTCACAGTGCAGATGGACAATGACACAAAGCATACTGCGAAAGCAACTGAAGAGTATTTTAAAGGAAAGAAGTGGTATGTTATGCAATGGCCAAGTCAATCACCTGACCTGAATCTGATTGAGCATGCATTTTACTTGCTGTAGACAAAACTGAAGGGAAAATGCCCCAAGAACAAGCACAAACTGAAGACAGTTTCAGTAGAGGCCTGGCAGAACATCACCAGGGATGAGACCCAGTGTCTGGTGATGTGTATGCATTCTAGACTTCAGGCTGTAATTGACTGCAAAGGATTTGCAACCAAGTATTAACAAGTGAACGTTTGATTTATGATTGTTAATCTGTCCCATTACTTTCGGCCCCTTAAAAAGTGGGAGGCACATATAAAAACTGTTGCAATTCCTACATCTTTCATCTGATTTGGATGCAAATTTCCTCAAATTAAAGCTGAAAGTCTGCAGTTAAATCACATCTTGTTCGTTTCATTTCAAATCCATTGTGGTGGTGTATAGAGCCAAAAAGAGTGTTGATGTCCCAATATTTATGGACCTGACTGTATGTGTGTGCTTTTATGTCAGTATTACATTGTATATCCCTTAATGTTGTGGTCCCTTAGGTGCCCATCTAATAGTTTTTTGAAATTATCTATGCTCCCAGCTGAAACCACTCTTTGTGGAAGAGAATTCCACATCCTTACTGCTCTTACCGTAAAGAAACCTCTACACAGCTTAAGGTTAAACCGCCTTTCCTCTATTTTTAATGAATGGCCCTGTGTCTTTGTGTACTCCCTTGCACGGAATAGTTTTGTCCCTATTGTCTGGTCACCAGTACAGTATTTGTACATTGAAATCATATCCCCTCTGAAGAGTCTCTTCTCCAGAGAGAATAAGTTCAGTTCTCGAAATCTTTCCTCATAACTAAGGTACTTCAGTCCCTTAATTACCTTTGTTGCCCTTCTCTGAACCCTTTCTAGTTCCAGGACATCCTTCCTGAGGACTGGTGCCCAGAACTGGACGGCATACTCCAGGCGCGGCCTCACCAGAGACTTGTAGAGGGGGAGAATTATTTATTTATCCCTGGAGTTTATCCCCTTTTTGATGCATGCCAATATTTTGTTGGCTTGCTTGCTGCAGCTTGGCATTGCATGCCATTGCTGAGCCTGTCCTCTATTAGGACCTATAGGTCGTTTTCCATCCTAGATTCCCCCTGTGGCTCTCCCCCTAGTGAGTAGTTTGCATTCATATTCATTATTTTACATTATTTTACATTTTTCTACATTAAACCTCATTTGTCACTTATCTGCCCACCCCTTTTCTTTGGTCAGATCTTCTTGTAATTTTTCCACATCCTGTGGAGAAATTATTGCCCTGATTAGCTTGGTATCATCCGCAAATATTGAGATTGAGCTGCTAATCCCATCCTCCAGATCATTTATGAATAAATTGAATAGGATTAGAGTTGAGCGGACACCTGGATGTTCGAGTTCATCGGGTTCCGCCGAACTTAGTGAAAACGTTCGGGTTCGGCACCGAACTCGATCCGAACTTGACCCCGCACCCCGAACCCCATTGAAGTCAATGGTGACTCGAACTTTTGGCCACAAAAATGGCTGTAAAAAAGGCATGGAAAGGGCTAGAAGGCTGCAAAAGGAAGCAAAATGGGGGTAAGAGTAGGACAAGTGCCCTGGAAACAAATGTGGATAGGGAAATTATTTAAAATGACATAAAAAAAAAATTGGGGTGCGCATGCGCAGGGCATCCATGGCGGTCGCTTAAGCCTGAAGCTCCATCCTTCCCTGGTCCTTTGGAGCCGCTACAGCCTGCAGTGGAGCCCGGCCGACCCGCTCAAGGGGAGGTGAGGTGGGGGACTGCCACAGGAACCTTCCTGAGGAGTGGGATTTTGGTGGTTTGTTTCTCGCTCCTCGCCCCCGGCCGCCGGTCCTAAATCGAGGCCGCGGCTCGGGCCTATTCCTATAGCAGACCGCGGACCCTCAAAACAGTAAGGGACATACTCAGCTGGAACCGCTCAAAGCTGCTTTCAAGTTCGGTCGACCCACTCTTGGGGTATGAAGGCAATGGGGTTCCCCAGGATTCAAATATAAAAGGACACAGGGGTGCTTGAAGATCGCGGCACATTTACCGCACACGGCCCCTGGCTCTAAATTGAGGCCGAGGCTTGGGCCTATGCGTCCAGCGGCCAGAGGAGATCACCTTCACCAGGGGACCCACTTTGTTGGATGCTCTGGGGGATCCCACAGGGAGATTAGTCTTAAACATTAGCCTAAAACATCATACTCTGACTTCAAATTCACCCTAGTGGTCGGGACTGGTAGGGGTATTTTAATTTCTTTCCTCAGGGGCCTTATTTCTAAGGAGGGTCCACCTTTTCCCTACTTGTCTATTGACCCACTATATCCATGTACCATGCTTCCAGGAGCGGTCAGAAGGGACATCTCTAGCCATCCTGGCTACGAAGCCCCAGCCCCTAAAGGCCCTCAAGGGTCCACTGGGCCCCTCCCAACCCTCTTGCCTATTGAGGAGATGGAGTCTGGCTCGGTCGGAGGGTCCCAGGTCCTTACATCTCCAAGTCCACCTCTAGGTACTTTGCCTTCAGCGCAAGCTCTTTCTCCAGCCTCCACGATATCTCTTTTGGAGCGGACTCTGGATGAACTTAATACCACTCCTCTTAAGGACCAGAACCAGATTAATTCTCAACTGGACCCATCAATCCCCCAAGCGCCTATACCTCATTCAGACTTACAGATGATGATGGAGGTTTTCTCCAAAATGCTTTCTAAAGGCCTTGCCCAAACAGCTTCCCAAATTACCTCTGATTATTCAGGCTGACCTTCAAGGCTTGGGAACCAGAATAGATGTAATAGAACAGAAGACGGACCAATCAGCCTCCAGAATCAACCAGAACACAGCACGCATTCAGGACCTCCAGGAATAACTGGAAGCGGCCCTCTCCAAAATAGACGATTTGGAGAATCGATCTAGGCGTTACAACTTTAGAATCCGAGGGGTACCAGAAACCATCACAGATGTGCGAGCGGTGGTGACCGATTTTATCAAAGAAATCATCCCAAATATTCCGGAACACCGTCTGGAGTTAGATAGGGCCCATAGAGCCCTCCAGTCACCGAGATCGGATGGCCTCCCTAGAGACATTGTGATAAAACCTCACTTCTACTGTGTTAAGGAAGAGATCATGAGGGTCTCTAGATCCAATTCCAAACTCTCCATTCAAGGTCACGCAGTTCAGATCTTTGCGGATATATCGCCAACCACGATACAGAAAAGGAGATCCCTGAAACCCCTTCTGGAAATTCTCAATAAGTCATCCACCAAATACTGGTGGTCCTTCCCCTTTCGTCTATCTTTCATCTTTAAAGGCAAGAAATTTGGATTCTCCACATTCCAAGAAGGAGAACGGCTACTGATCAAACTCAACCTCATATCACTAGATTCCTCCTCGGCTTCTCAACAAAAGAATTTGGGCCCTTCTAAGAGACCTTCCCCCCAGAGTCCCATACTTCCAATGTGGCAGAAAAAGCAACAGAAGAAGGCTAAAGACTCCCACCCCCCTTGATCTTCAAGTTGACCCCTTTGTTTCTCTTCCCCAAGATGGCCTAACTGGATTCCTACCTTCAAAAACCTCTGAACTTTGACACTCCTCATGGAGGGTGACTTACACTTGGTTATGTATCTCTGTTTAATAACATATTTCTTCCCTAGGCTTTAATTTGGTGGGTCTGGGGGGGCCTGTTTTTGGGCCACAACCATGACTTGACCAAATACTTGAGGTCTGGTCAGGGGCAAACCAGAAGATACCCCTAGGGTTTGGTTTTACTTTTTTTTGCTGGTTTTTAATAACAAGTTTCAGAACTAGTTTGTTGAGTTCCGTTGGTCCTACCTGGACTCCCCTGTTATGCCTCTCCCTAATGTCTAGGAATTTTGGAAGACATCTCTGCTGGTCTTGTTGGGCCCTCCCGGCTGTCCCCGACTGAAACAGTCGGGTTCTGTCTGGATGGCCCGCTGGGACCACACTATAGGAGGCAAGTTATTGGGCTATTTGCGGGTAAGCCATCAGTCCAAATGTTAATTAGACTCCGGATAAAGTGACTGGGAAGGAGGCCATGCTCCTCCCTCTGACTCTGGGATTTTCTTAATGGATCTCCTTGAGTCAGCTGTAGTTCTGCGGTTAGAGCAGACACGTTTGTTCTATTTCCTGATGGTGGGGGGACCTCCTCATCTCCCCACCACCAGGAATTCAGGGGGATCAGCGGCTAGTTTTTGCCGCTTCCCCCCTCTGTTATTCTCCTTAGTATCTCTTCAATTCCAATTGGTACTTTTTCTTTTTCCTTTTCTGACCTCTTCTTTATATTCAAGACACCAGGAAAGCCTACCGAGCAGAAGATTACCTCGGATTAGCTCCATTGTAGCTTGGTTGGACGGACTTTCACTTTCTTATACTTGGGTCCGGGTGAGTCACTGTCCAATACGGTTTGTGGATCGTTATTTTTATAGCCTCCATGTCTACTAATTCTCCTTATTTTCTTAGAGTGGCATCTCATAATGTCCAGGGCCTTAATTCCCCTGTAAAACTGAAATTTTTTTTTTAATTTAGCCCACACCCATCACCTAGACGTTCTCCTGTTGCAGGAAACTCACTTCCCTAAGCAATATGTTCCTAAATATATACATTCAATCTACCCACAATTCTTCCTGGCAAATGTGCAGGACAAAAAAAAAGAGGGGTAGGAATTTTCTTAGCTAAACATTTAGCTTTTACCCTAATGAGGGAAGTTAAGGACCCAGAGGGGAGGTTTATTCTTGTAACAGGGTCAATAGGGGGTGTGGTATACTCTCTTGTGTCGTACTACGCCCCAAACTCGGGCCAGATAAAATTTTTCCAAGGGCTATTTAACCGCATCCTCCCCCTCCTTGAAGGGAAGATATTAATGGGAGGTGACTCAAATTTAGCTTTAGACCCCATGCTTGATAAATCGGGCCTAGGTCCACCTCGCCTACTCCCTCCACCGAAACAGAGCCTCAATTTTGCTAGAACCCTTAACTCCTTAGGCTTTATAGATATCTGGAGGGAATTAAACCCAAAAATGAGGGACTACACCCACTTTTCTGCTCCACACAAGAGTATGGCCAGAATAGACCATATCCTGGTTCCAGCTTCTTTATCTTCCATGGTTCTTAAATCATTTATTAGAGATTCTCCCCTATCTGATCACTCTCTAGTTATAATTCATATTAGAGTCTAACCGGAGGGGGTGAGAAATCCTCACTGGCGTCTAAATGAATCCCTATTGAATAACCCGGTCCATTGTATAATGTTGGAAAAGGAAATGAAAGATTACTTCCTTAGAAATGACAATGGGGAAGTATCCCCTTCAACTCTATGGGAGGCCCATAAGGGAGTTATGAGGGGTAATATTATCCAACTGTCAGCCAGGTTAAAAAGGGAGAGGAAGATAGAGATTGAGAATCTAGAGAACTTGCTAGAATTCACAAAAAGGACCCGACATATCATTCTTGGTCTCAGTTGGAGGCGGGGAGGCTAGCCCTAAATCTGGCCCTCACTACTAAAGCTGAGAAGCAAATTCAGGGGTCCAGGGCGCATTCGTATCTACAGAGAGACCGTATAGGCTCCAAATTGGCTGCTAGACTGTCCCCCAAATGTTGCTCCTTTTCTTTTCCCAAGATCAGAGACCATTCGGGCACCCTCACTCAAAACCCGCTTAAGATTATGAATATCTTCCATAATTTTTACGCCAAACTTTATGATAAAGGCCAGGCAACCTCCACTTCTTCTCTTAATTCCTTTTTGGACTCCATCTCTCTCCCTTGTCTGTCATCATGATCATGCAGCTTCTTTAGAATCGCCGTTCTCTGAGACAGAGGTTCTGGAGGTGATTAAAAATCTCAAGAAAGGCTCAGCCCCCCGGTCCGGGTGGCTTCTCCACGGGTTATTACAAAACCTTCGGCCCAGTTATCGCCCCTTACTTAACAAAATTCTTTAATTCTTTAAGTTATGGTACAGTATTACTAAAGGATACCAGCAGAGCATTTGTATCGGTCATCCCCAAACCTGGGAAAGATAATTCGCATGTTAGTAATTACAGACCCATCTCTCTGATAAATAACGACCTTAAAATAATGACTAAAATTTTAGCTAATAGAATCTCTAAATGTATAGACAAATATATCCATAAAGATCAAGTAGTATTGATACCGGGTAGGCAAGGCCCCGATCAGATTCGAATGGCTGTAGATATTGTGTCGCTACTTAACCACTTCAGCCCCGGAAGGTTTTGCAGCTTTAGGACCAGAGCACTTTTTGCGATTCGGCACTGCGTCGCTTTAACGGACAATCGCGCGGTCGTGCGACGTTGTACCCAAACAAAATTTGCGTCCTTTTTTTTCCACAAATAGAGCTTTCTTTTGGTGGTATTTGATCGCCTCTGCGTCATTTCTGATCGCCGCTATAAACAAAAGAAGAGCGACCATTTTGCAAAAAAAAAAACAAATTTCTTACTTTTTGCTAAAATTCAAATCCAAAAAAAAAATATAAAAAAACATTTTTTTCACCGTTTTTGGCCGATTTATATTCTTCCTCATATTTGCGATAAAAAAATCGCAATCGGCGTTTATTGATTGGTTTGCGCAAAAGTGGCCGCGTTTACGGATGATGAGAATTCATTTCTGGGGTTTTTTTATTTTTTTTATTTTTTACTAGTAATGGCGGCGGTCTGTGATTTTTAGCTGTACTGCGATATTGCAGCAGACATGTCAGACCATTTTGACACTTTTTTGGGACCATTAGCATTTATACAGCGATCAGTGCTATAAAAATGCACTGATTACTGTGTAAATGCCATTGGCAGTGAAGGGGTTAACCTGGGGGGGCGCTCTAAGGGTTAACTGTGTTCCCTGGGCGTGTTCTAACTGTGTGTGGGCTGCCCTAGCAGGGGAAGGGGAGTGATCACAGCTTCCATATAGAGGAAGGCTGTGATCACAGCCCTTCCCCCTCTCACAGAACGGAGATCCGTTCCCTTCTTTCACTGCGGGGGGGGGGGCATCGCGGGTAGCCGGCGGAGATCGAGTCCGCTGCACCCGCTCCCTAGCCCCCCCCAGCACAGTGAGCGCACGGGCACGCCTCCGGCGCGCGCGCTCGCAGTGCATGATATTGCAGCCGCCGTCGTATGACGGCAGTTTGCGATATCGAGCCACCTTGTCGCCGTCAACCTGCGGTTGGCAGTCGGCAAGTGGTTAAGGGGCTCCAGAGGGATAATTTAAAAAGCAAAAGCACCAGGCTGCTAATTGCACATTAAAGAGACAGGAGCAGCATTTTTTTGGGGTTAACAAATGCTTTAAAGGATAAGTTCACCCTTTGACAAAAAATAATAAGCGCACACTTTTTTGCATGTAAAAAAATGTGTATTTATTATTTTTTGTTTTGGGAGCCTGTAAAGCATTGCACCAGTTATCAGCAAATCACTGATGCCCTGCAGGTCTCCTGCAGATCTGTCAGTGTATTGCTTTGCTGTTATGAAAGGTGAACTTATCCTTTAATGCCTAGGCACCAACGGTATGCAAATATATGACCTTAACGCTAAGCAGCCACATATTTGCGTAACAATTTGCAGACAAGGCTGTGCTTAGAGCGCACGCCCTGCATGCTCCTGGCACAGCTACCGGAGGCTAACAAAAAGCTTCTGATTGCTTCTTGCAATGGGGAGCATTCGGATCATGTGATCAATGTGACAGCCAATCACGGCAGTCACATGATCATAAACCCCGCCCCACCTCCCGTCATCTGAAACCTCTTAAAGGGCCAGGAGGCACTGGCACTAAGAGGTTAGGGGCAATACAGCAGTTTTCAAATCTTCCTTAGTTTCCTTGGTTTTTGCAATATTGAGCATTAACCCATTTTCTATGCACCACTTAACCAAGTGTTGAGTTTCCTGCCTATAAGCCATCTCATCATCTCACATAAATCCAACTAAAGTGTTGTCATCAGCAAACTTCACAGGATGCATGAACATACAGAAAAATAGAGAATAATAGTATTAGACAGTTGATATTCTATTCTCATGGTTTGTGGCCTATTTGTTTGGAAATCCATAATCCATGAGCACAGCGGTGGGTATACATCCAAAGCATTTAACTTCCTCGCTAATTTGTTCCAAAGGCTTCAGTGCTTTCTGCATTACTGATCACAAATACATTAAATCTATCTCCAGGCTGACTTTAATCCTCTCCCCATATTATGCGAGTTAGTAGTTCTGAGATTGGTTTGACTTTCTAATCTGCATTCTTGTTCCAGGTCAGTACTCAATGTATTGAAGCCAAAGACAGCCAGGTTAGGAATTACTCTCAGCTCCCATAATTATTGGTGGTATATCACTGGAGCTAGGTGTGCTTGGTTTTACTAAATGAACTATTGAACTCCAAAAATGAAAAACGTTCTTACGTCTAATCTTTCAGTTTGGTTAGAGTCTTGATGATTGAGCGTATTATACCCCTCTCCTAATTTCAGTCGGACCTCTATCTAAATTACATAAACACTAGTCATTACGTCTTTCGTGACTTCGGAAACCTTGTTTAATCGCTCCTTCAATTTACGAAACCTACATATGGGTGGCGACACGAGTACCTAATACCTAAAGGTTTGTTTATCCGGTGTTTGGTACTCTTATCTTATAGTTGACAGATTATG
>BLSH010493752.1:693731-714365 GCA_018402905.1 Glandirana rugosa
CCGAACCCGGACTTTTTTTGAAAAGTCCGGGTCCGGGTCCGGGTCCCGGACACCCCAAAGTTCGGTACGGACCCGAACTTTACAGTCCGGGTTCGCTCAACTCTAATCACTCAAAGTGTTTTTTCAAGGAGACATAGAAGTGGTATAGTAACGCTGAGAACAGCGTCATCGGCACTGGCCATACTGGTAGAGTACTTGAAACAGCGCAATATGGTACACAGGCCTCGTATGGAGGCCCACTCGTTGGTGGTGAAGTGGTGCTGTTTCGCAGAGTGACTGACCCATGCGTGCTGCAGCTGAAACTCCACTATTGCCTGATGCTGCTCGCACAGTCTCTCCAGCATGTGCAAGGTGGAGTTCCACCTTGTGGGCATGTCGCATAGGAGGCGGTGAGCGGGAAGGCCGAAGTTCCGCTGTAGCACAGACAGGCGAGCAGCAACAGGGTGAGAACGCCGAAAGCGTGCACAGACGGCCCGCACTTTCTGCAGCAGTTCTGACATATCCGGGTAGTTTTTTTTAGAAATTTCAGCACATGCGCCAGGCAAGGGATGTGCGTCAAACTGACTAGGCCCAGAGCTGCTACGAGATTTTGCCCATTATCGCACACCACCAGGCTGGGCTTGAGACTCAGTGGAAACAACCACTCATCGGTCTGTTGTTCAATGCCGGTCCACAGTTGCTGCGCAGTGTGGGGTTTATCCTCCAAGCATATCAGTTTTAAAACAGCCTACTGTCGTTTCCCCCTGGATGTGCTGAAGTTGGTGGTGAAGTTGTTACGCTGACCGGATGAGGAGGTGGTAGAGGAGGAGGAAGCGGAGTAGTAGAAGGAAGTAACAGGAGGCAAAGAGAAATACCCTGCAATCCTCGTGGTGGAAGGACATGCGCCAAACCGCTATCCGCCTCAGGCCCACCCGCCACTACATTTGCCCAGTGTGCAGTTAGCAAGATATAGCATCCCTGCCCGTGCTTACTGGTCCACGTAGCAGTGGTTATGTGGACCTTGCCACAGATGGCATTGCGCACACTTGATCTTGTCCCCGACTTGTTTGTGCAGGGAAGGGATGGCTCGCCTGGAAAAGTAGTGGTGGCTGGGAATCACGTACTGTGGGACAGACACCGCCATCAGGTTTTTATAACTGTCCGTGTCCACCAGACAGAATGACAGCATTTCAAAGGATAGGAATTTTGAAATGCTGGCATTCAGGGCTAGGGATCACGAGTGGGTAGGAGGGTACTTCCTCTTTCTCCCCAGTGTTTGGGAGATGGAAAGCTGTAAGCTTCCATGGGACCGCGTGGAAATGCTTGGGGACGGTGGCGGACATGGTGGCGTTGCTGTCACATCGTCTGTTTGCTGGGTGGCATGTGACACTGGCACTGTAGAGGTGGAGGAAGAGGCTGAGGCAGCAGCAGAAGAGGAAGCAGGAGGAGGCCGAGGCCTTTCTTGGATTTTGAGGTGCTTATTCCACTGCAGCTCGTGCTTTGCATGTAGATGCCTGGTCATGCAGGTTGTGCTCAGGTTTAGAACATTTATGCCTCGCTTCAGGCTCTCATTGCACAGCGTGCAAACCACTCGTGTCTTGTTGTCAGCACATTGTCTGAAGAACTGCCATGCCAGGGAACTCCTTTGAGCTGCCTGGGTGTGCTAGGTGTGCTATGTCCCTGGGTGCGGTGGGTAGTAGCAGGCATACTGTCTAGGGGACAGTCACTCCGCTTTTGCAACCTGCTTCCTCTTTTGCTGTACTGGTGCCTCTGTGCGACCACCACCTCTTCCTCCAAACTGCACACGTCACTTGTATGACCTTCATTCCATGTGGGGTCTAGGACCTTATCATCCTCCACATCATCTTCCACCCACCCTTCACCACTGCCCTCCTTGTCAGTCTGCACACTCTGGAAAGCCGCAGCAGTTGGCACCTGTGTTTGGTCATCATCATCAGAGACGTGCTGCGGTGGTGTTTCCATGTCATCATCCTGAACCAGAAGTGGTTGGGCATCGGTGCACTCAATATCTTCCACTTCTGGGCCAGGGCTATGTGGATGGCCCATGGAAAGCACACCAGCAGAGTCATCAAAAAGCATAAGAGACTGCTGCATGACTTGGGGCTCAGGCTGCTTGGCTGATTTACAAGGGGCTGAGGGGAAAGGCAGATGGCCATGGGGTTCAGGTGCCAACTCTGAGCTTTCATCAAGGGACGGGGTGGAAGACAATATGAGGGAACTGGAGGCATTGTCAGCCACCCAATCTAATATCGCCTGTACTTGTTCTGGCCTCACCATTCGTTGTGCGCCATTCGGGCCTACCATATACGTTGAAGGTTCTATCGGCTACTCGCACCTGAGGAAGGTGTTTCACTTGTGAGTGTATCTGGCACAGATCGACCACATCCTCTCCTTGCAACAGGAGCTTAAGCAACACCACCAACACCAGCAGCACCAGCAGCACCACGACCATGTCCCTTATTTGACCCCCTCCTCATTCTGGACGCAGATGTACCATGTAGCACTATTTATTAATACTAAAAAAAGAATAATAAATTATTATTCTTTTTTTTTTTTAAAACAAGAAAGTTGTAGATGCACAAGAAATGCACCGCTCACACCAGCAGCAGGAACCTCTCCCTACACCAGTATAAGATGATTTTATAACGATAATCTGTCTTTCACAGCACCGACAGGAACCTGTCCCTAATGCAGTATGAGATGATTTTAGAATAATAATCTCCCCCTCACAGCACCGGCAGGAACCTGTCCCTACTCCAGTATGGGATGATTTTAGAACAATGATCTTTCCCTCACAGCACCTACAGCAACCTGTCCCTACTGCAGTATGAGATGATTTTAGAACGATAATCTCTCCCTCAGAGCACCAACAGGAACCTGTCCCTACTCCAGTATGAGATGATTTTAGAACAATATTCTGTCCCTCACAGCACCGACAGGAACCTGTCCCTACTTCAGTATGAGATGATTTTAGAACGATAATCTCTCCCTCAGAGAACCAACAGGAACCTCTCCCTAATGCAGTATGAGATGGTTTTAGAATGATAATCTCTCCCTCACAGCACCAACAGGAACATCTCCCTAATGCAGTATGAGATGGTTTTAGAACAATAATCTCTCCCTCAGAGCACCAACAGGAACCTCTCCCTAATGCAGTATGAGATGGTTTTAGAACGTTAAACTTTCCCTCAGAGCACCAACAGGAACCTCTCCCTAATGCAGTATGAGATGGTTTTAGAACGATAAACTCTCCTTCAGAGCACCAACAGGAACCTCTCCCTAATGCAGTATGAGATGGTTTTAGAACGATAAACTCTCCCTCAAAGCACAAACAGGAACCTCTCCCTAATGCAGTATGAGATGGTTTTAGAACAATAATCTCTCCCTCACAGTACTGACAGGAACCTGTCCCTACTCCAGTATGAGATGATTTTAGAACAATATTCTGTCCCTCACAGAACCAACAGGAACCTGTCCCTACTGCAGTATGAGATGATTTTTGAACGATAATCTCTCCCTCAGAGCACCAACAGGAACCTCTCCCTAATGCAGTATGAGATGGTTTTAGAATGATAAACTCTCCCTCAGAGAACCAACAGGAACCTCTCCCTAATGCGGTATGAGATGGTTTTAGAACAATAATCTCTCCCTCACAGCACCGACAGGAACCTGTCCCTACTCCAGTATGAGATGATTTTAGAACAATATTCTGTCCCTCACATCACCGACAGGAACCTGTCCCTACTGCAGTATGAGATGATTTTAGAACGATAATCTCTCCCTCAGAGCACCAACAGGAACCTCTCCCTAATGCAGTATGAGATGGTTTTAGAACGATAATCTCTCCCTCAGAGCACCAACAGAAACCTCTCCCTAATGCAGTATGAGATGGTTTTAGAACAATAATCTCTCCCTCAGAGCACCAACAGGAACCTCTCCCTAATGCAGTATGAGATGGTTTTAGAACGTTAAACTTTCCCTCAGAGCACCAACAGGAACCTCTCCCTAATGCAGTATGAGATGGTTTTAGAACGATAAACTCTCCTTCAGAGCACCAACAGGAACCTCTCCCTAATGCAGTATGAGATGGTTTTAGAACGATAAACTCTCCCTCAAAGCACAAACAGGAACCTCTCCCTAATGCAGTATGAGATGGTTTTAGAACAATAATCTCTCCTCACAGTACTGACAGGAACCTGTCCCTACTCCAGTATGAGATGATTTTAGAACAATATTCTGTCCCTCACAGAACCAACAGGAACCTGTCCCTACTGCAGTATGAGATGATTTTAGAACGATAATCTCTCCCTCAGAGCACCAACAGGAACCTCTCCCTAATGCAGTATGAGATGGTTTTAGAATGATAAACTCTCCCTCAGAGAACCAACAGGAACCTCTCCCTAATGCGGTATGAGATGGTTTTAGAACAATAATCTCTCCCTCACAGCACCGACAGGAACCTGTCCCTACTCCAGTATGAGATGATTTTAGAACAATATTCTGTCCCTCACATCACCGACAGGAACCTGTCCCTACTGCAGTATGAGATGATTTTAGAACGATAATCTCTCCCTCAGAGCACCAACAGGAACCTCTCCCTAATGCAGTATGAGATGGTTTTAGAACGATAATCTCTCCCTCAGAGCACCAACAGAAACCTCTCCCTAATGCAGTATGAGATGGTTTTAGAACGATAAACGCTCCCTCAGAGCACCAACAGGAACTTCTCCCTAATGCAGTATGAGGTGGTTTTAGAACAATAATCTCTCCCTCACAGCACCGACAGGAACCTGTCCCTACTGCAGTATGAGATGATTTTAGAACGATAATCTCTCCCTCAGAGCACCAACAGGAATCTCTCCCTAATGCAGTATGAGATGGTTTTAGAACGATAAACTCTCCCTCAGAGCACGAATAGGAACCTCTCCCTAATGCAGTATGAGATGGTTTTAGAACAATAATCTCTCCCTCAGAGCACCAACAGGAACCTCTCCCTTAATGCAGTATGAGATGGTTTTAGAACGATAAACTCTCCCTCAGAGCACCAACAGGAACCTGTCCCTTCTCCAGTATGAGATGATTTTAGAACAATATTCTGTCTCTCACAGCACCGACAGGAACCTGTCCCTACTCCAGTATGAGATGATTTTAGAACAAAAATCTGTCCCTCACAGCACCGACAGGAACCTGTCCCTACTGCAGTATGAGATGATTTTAGAACGATAATCTCTCCCTCAGAGCACCAACAGGAACTGTTAGGAATAGACCCTCCAGCTGATGGTGCTGTGGCTCCTTGGGCTGCAATTCCAGTGTCCACCAGCGGATGTCTCCCAGTAATCAGAGGCTCATGAGTCACCACCTGGCGCTTGTTACAGGAAGGATATTTAAACCCTGTTCACCATGTGCTTAGTGCCATGGTGTTTGTCCTCCATGTGCCTCTGCATTCCAAATCCTGAACCCTGTATCTGCAATCCTGTATGCTGTTTCTGGAATCCTGTATCCGGTAACTGCCATCCTGAACTCTGTATCTGGTATCCTGAACCTTGAATCTGCTCCTGGACCCCTGTCTGCAGTCTGATCCTGTCTTACCGGCTTTCCCATCATCTGTTCCTGGTTCCTGCCTTATCCTGCTTCTTGCCCCCTCTGATTGATTTCCCGTACATGACCCTGGCCTGGCTACATTTACAGTTTGGATATTTCCCTATACCTGTTTAGCAGTTTTCACTATTTCTGTTTCTGTGGTTGTTTATACTGCTCTTTATATTAGATGTGCATTTGGATCACCCTTTCACTTATATCTTTAATAAATCACTTATTCATTTTACATTGTGTCTGGTATTCTCTGTGCAGTTCACACATTTCTGGTCACACCAGTTCCTGACATAACACCAAGGCCAGTCCTGACCAGAAGTGACTGCACAGGGAAGCCATCTTGGTTTTGGTAACAATATGCATCCGGAGGAGGTTGTTTATTTTTCTCTGCTGATGACAGAGGATCCTGATTATTGCCGCCAAACATTGAAGGAGTGGACTAGGGATCAGCTTTTGGAATGTATACATCTGGCTCATGTCAGAGTTGATCAGGGCAGTATGTTGTTCAGTGATGCTCAGCCTTTGCTTCAAGTGTGTGCAGAGTTGGCCTTGTCTGGTGGCCCTAGTGGTGGTGATGATTACACCCCACCTTTCAGTTTAAATCAGGTGGTTTCATTGGTTTGGTTACTGGAAGATTGCTCAGCCTTTTTCTTTGAACACTATTCAGCATGTTCCCAACAGGTGCTAAGGGAGTGTATTGATTCTGTGCAATCTCTGGTCAGACAGGCAGTATGTAAATTAGATTTTGTGCAACCGTTATTACAAGCATGGTCAAAAATATTGCACTCGGCCTCTGTCAGCCTGCAACCACCCAGTCCTGTGGCCAGACACCTGGCTGCTGAAATGTCTTTTTCTCCATCGCCCATAGCAACCACAGTTGCAGCCCAATATACCCTGCTACCAACTAAATATCTGTACCCTGTTTCCAACCGCTGCACCTTCCCTGCCTTTAACCCACCTACCTCCTCTCCGCTGTCTGCAACAACCCCACAAAAATCCTCCTCAACAACTGCTCCCTCTTTTTTACCATCCTCCTGCTCTTCTCCTCCATCAGCTGCACCCACTACTTGCAGCCCTGCTTTCCCATACAGAATTGCAGTGGCTAAACCCAAAAAGAAACAGAAGTTTTTCCCAACCCACACAATCCTACCACTATCCAATACTGCCTCCACACCTGCCAATCTGATTCAGTCTGCTTCAACAACAACTGATCTGTTCCAGTTTGCCTCCGCACCAGCCGATTTGTTCCAGTCTACCTCCACACCTGCCACCTTGGTTCAACCCATGAAAATTGGACCCTCTGCTTCCCACCAGCCGGTCTCTATTCCACCTGACTGTACTGGTTCTCTGTCCTTCACCCAGTCTGGCCCTATGGACTCTTTGCCGGCTACTCAATTTGACTTCATTGTTCCTGATGCCCTCTTTGTGGCTGTTCCTGCTGCCCAGCCTGCTGTTCCAGTGCCCACTGCCATGCCTGCTGCCCAGTGTGACAACCCAGTGCCCACTACCCAGTGTGATGACCCGGTGCCCACTGATCCAGTGCCCGATGACCCGGTGCCCGCTGATCCAGTGCCTGATGACCCGGTGCCTGCTGATCCAGTGCCTGATGAACCGATTCCTACTACCCAGTGTGATGACTTGGTGCCCGCTGATCCAGTGCCTGATGACTCGGTGCCCACTGTCCAGTCTGATGATCCAGTGCCCACTGTTCAGTCTGATGATCCTGTACCCACTGTCCAGTCTGATGACCCGGTACCCACTGTCCAGTCTGATGTTCCAGCACCCGCTGTTCAGTCTGATGATCCGGTGCCCACTGTCCAGGCTGATCCGGTGCCTGCCGTCCAGTCTGATGATCCTGTGCCCGCTGCCCTGTCTCATGACCCAGTGTCCGCTGTCCAGTCTGACGATCCAGTGCCCACTGTCCAGTCTGACGATCCAGTGTCCGCTGTCCAGTCTGATGATCCAGTGTCCGCTGTCCAGTCTGACGTTCCGGTGCCCGCTGTCCAGTCTGATGTTCCGGTGCCCACTGTCCAGTCTGATGTTCCGGTACCCGCTGTCCAGTCTGATGATCCAGTGCCTGCTGTCCAGTCTGATTACCTGGTACCCGCTGTCCAGTCTGATGTTCCAGTGCCCGCTGTCCAGTCTGATGATCCAGTGCCCGCTGTCCAGTCTGATGTTCCGGTGCCCGCTGTCCAGTCTGAAGATCCAGTGCTGCTGTTCAGTCTGACGATTTAGTGCCCGCTGTCCAGTCCGCTGTTCCGGTGCCCGCTGTCCAGTCTGATGACCCGGTACCCACTGTCCAGCCTGATGTGCCTGATGACCCGGTGCCCGCTGATCCAGTTCCTGATGAACCGATTCCTACTACCCAGTGTGATGACTCGGTGCCCGCTGATCCAGTGCCTGATGACTTGGTGCCCACTGTCCAGTCTGATGATCCAGTGCCCACTGTTCAGTCTGATAATCCTGTACCTGCTGTCCAGTCTGATGACCCGGTACCCGCTGTCCAGTCTGATGTTCCAGCGCCCGCTGTTCAGTCTGATGATCCGGTGCTCACTGTCTAGTCTGATCCGATGTCTGTCATCCAGTCTGATGATCCCGTGCCCACTGCCCTGTCTGATGACCCAGTGTCCGCTGTCCAGTCTGATGATCCAGTGCCTGCTGTCCAGTCTGATGTTCCCGTGCTCGCTGTCCAGTCTGATGTTCCGGTGCCCACTGTCCAGTCTGATGTTCCGGTGCCCGCTGTCCAGTCTTGCTGGTTTAAAAATAAAAAATAGTGCTACATAGTACATTTGCACCTTGCTGTGCATTCCTTGCACAAAATTAAAAAGTGTGTCAACATTGCTGGTTTAAAAAAAAAAAAAAAATAGTGCTACATAGTACATTTGCACCTTGCTGTGCATTTCTTGCACAAAATTAAAAAGCGCGTCTCCTGTTGCAAGGAGACAACGTGGTCGATCTGTGCCAGCTACACGCACAAGTGAAACACCTTCCTCAGGTGCGAGTAGCCGACAGAACCTTCAACGTTATATGGTAGGCCCGAATGCCGCTCAATGAATGGTGAGGCCAGAACAAGTACAGGCGATAGTAGATTGGGTGGCTGACAATGCCTCCAGTCCCTTCACATTGTCTTCCACCCGGTCCCTTGCTGAAAGCTCAGAGTTGGCACCTGAACCCCATGGCCATCTGTCTTTCCCCTCAGCCCCTTGTAAATCAGCCAAGCAGTCTGAGCCCCAAGTCATGCAGCAGTCTCTTATGCTTTTTGATGACTCTCCTGGTGTGCTTTCCGTGGGCCATCCACATAGCCCTGCCCCAGAAGTGGAAGACATTGAGTGCACCGATGCCCAACCACTTCTTTTTCAGGATGAGGACATGGAAACACCACCGCAGCACATCTCTGATGATGACGAAACACAGGTGCTAACTGCTGCGGCTTTCTACAGTGTGCAGACTGACAAGGAGGGCAGTGGTGAAGAGTGGGTGGAAGATGATGTGGAGGATGATGATGTCCTAGACCCCACATAGAATGAAGGTCATGCGAGTGACATGTGCAGTTTGAAGGAAGAGGTGGTGGTCGCACAGAGGCACCAGCACAGCAAAAGAGGAAGCAGGTTGCAAAAGCGTAGCGCCCGTCCCCTATAGAGTAAGCCTGCTACTACCCACCGCACCCAGGGACCTAGCACACCAAAGGCAGCTCAAAGGAGTTCCCTGTGCTGACGACAAGACACAAGTGGTTTGAACACTGTGCAATCAGAGCCTGAAGCGAGTCATAAATGTTCTAAATCTGAGCACAACCTGCATGACCAGGCATCTACATGCAAAGCATGAGCTGCAGTGGAATAAGCACCTCAAAATCCAAGAAAGGTCTCGGGCTCCTCCTGCTTCCCCTTCTGCTGCTGCCTCGGCCTCTTCCTCCACCTCTACAGTGCCAGTGGCACCTGCCACTCAGCAAACAGACTATGTGACAGCAACGTCACCATGTCCGTCACCGTCCCCAAGCATTTCCACATGGTCCCATGGAAGCTTACAGCTGTCCATCTCCCAAACACTGGAGAGAAAGAGGAAGTACCCCCCTACCCACTCGCGAGCCCTGGCCCTGAATGCCAGCATTTCAAAATTCCTGGCCTTTGAAATACTGTCATTCTGTCTGGTGGACACGGACAGTTTTAAAATCCTGATGGCGGTGTCTGTCCCACAGTACGTGGTTCCCAGCCGCCACTACTTCTCCAGGCGAGCCATCCCTTCCCTGCACAAACAAGTCGGGGACAAGATCAAGTGTGCACTGCGCAATGCCATCTGTGGCAAGGTCCACATTACCACAGATACGTGGACCAGTAAGCATGGGCAGGGACGCTATATCTCGCTAACTGCACACTGGGCAAATGTAATGGCAGGTGGGCCTGAGGCGGATAGCAGTTTGGCGCATGTCCTTCCGCCACTGAGGATTGCAGGGCATTTCTCTTTGCCTCCTGTTGCCTCCTCCTCCTACTCGGCTTCCTCCTCCTCTACCACCTCCTCATCTGGTCACCGAAAACACCTTCACCACCAACTTCAGCACATCCATGGGGGAACGACAGCAGGCTGTTTTAAAATTGATATGTTTATGAAAAACCCCACACTGCGCAGGAGCTGTGGATGGGCATTGAACAACAGACCAATGAGTGGTTGTTGCCACTGAGCCTCAAGCCCGGCCTGGTGGTGTACGATAATGGGCGAAATATCACAGCAGCTCTGGGCCTAGCCCTTGCCTGGCACATGTGCTGAATTTGGTGGTGCAGAAATTTCTGAAAAACTAACCAGATATGTCAGAGCTGCTGCAGAAAGTGAGGGCCGTCTGTGTGCACTTTTGGCGTTCTCATCCTGCTGCTGCTCGCCTGTCTGTGCTGCAGTGGAACTTTGGCCTTCCCGCTCACAGCCTCCTATGCGATGTGCCCACAAGGTGGAACTCCACCTTGCACATGCTGTAGAGACAAGCAATAGTGGAGCTTCAGCTGCAGCACGCACAGGTCAGTCGCTCTGCGGAACAGCACCACTCCACCACCAACGAGTGGGCCTCCATGCGAGACCTGTGTACCATATTGCGGTGTTTTGAGTACTCCACCAACATGGCCAGTGCCGATGACGCTGTTCTCAGCGTTACTATTCCTCTTCTATGTCTCCTTGAAAAAACACTTCGGGTGATGTCACGGCACAGGAGGAAGAGGAGGAGGAAGAGGGGTCATTTCCACAGTTAGCAGGCCAGTCATTCACAAGTGGCTCGGAGGGTGGGTTCCTGCACCAGCATAGGCCAGGTAAAAAATTTTCAAGCCAGTTCTGGAGGATGAGGAGGACGAGGATGATGATGATGAGGAGAAACCGTGTTCACAGCAGGGTGCCACCCAGCGCAGCCTGTGGGCATCACTGGACCGTGGCTGGGGGGATACGGAGGACACAGATGATACACCTCCCACAGTGGACAGCTTGTCTTTGCCTCTGGGCAGCCTGGCACACATGAGCGAGTATGTGCTGCAGTACCTGCGAAACGACAGCCGAGTTTCCAACATTGTAACTTGTGATGATTACTGGGTGGCCACCCTGCTGGATCCCCGTTACAAGGACAACGCGCCATCCTTAATTCCCTCACTGGAGCGTGATCGGAAGATGCGCGACTACAAGCGCACACTGGTAGACGCACTGCTGAGGGCATTCCCAAATGACACCGGGGGGCTCAGTGGAAGCACAAGGCGAAGGCAGAGGAGGAGGAGAGGTCACCAACGCAGCTGTGGCACCGCCAGCAACTCGGAAGGCATGGTTAGCATGGCCGAAATGTGGAAAAGCTATGTCAGCAGCACGCCACAACAAACAGCATCACCAGCTGATAGGCAACGTCTTAGCAGGAGGCAGCATTTCAGCAACATAGTGGAACAGTATGTGTGCACACACCTACACGTACTGACTGATGAGTCTGCCCCATTCAACTTCTAGGTCTTTAAATTTGGCACATGGCCTGAGCTTGCCCTTTATGCCTTGGAGGTGCTGGCCTACCCTGCAGCCAGTGTATTGGCTGAACATGTTTTTAGCACGGCAGGGGGCCACTGTCCACAGCCAACGTGGACAAGCTAATGTTTATTAAAATGAACCAGGTATGGATCCCACAAGACTAATCTGTACCTTGTGCAGAATAGACATTTATACCGGCCTCACACAGCCATTGGTATACTTAAGTGAACTTATTATTATTATTTTTTTTTTTATAGATCATAAGTCTTTATTGGAATTTGTAACACGAGAAACATGAAAAATAAACCATGGTACATTTTATATATAAAAAGTGAACCCGGGCTAGAATTCTGGGTTTGTCTGCATGTCGTTATCTTTTTTTTTTTTTTTAATATGTCTCAATATTTTGGGGGCTACCCCAATTAGAAAAAAAAAAACAAACAAACAAAAAACAGTGTTGGCTACCTCCTCCTCCTCCACTGCCACTTCCACCTACACCGCCACTGTCACCGCCTCCTCAACCTCCTACTCCACATCCACCTCCTCCTCCAATTTTTATTTTTTTAATGTGATTTTAAGTTATTTCCCTATCCAAATTTGTTTGCAGGGCACTTGTCCTACTCTTACCCCCATTCTGCTGCCTTTTGCAGCCCTCTAGCCCTTTCCAGGACTTTTTTAGAGCCATTTTAGTGCCCAAAAGTTTGGGTCACCATTCACTTCAATGGGGTTCGGGGTCAAGTTCGGGGCCGAACTCGAACTTTTTTGCGAAGTTAGACCAAACCCGCCAAACCCCGAACATCCAGGTGTCCGTTCAACTCTAGTGGTGAGTTCTCTCCCTGTCACCATATCTTTCCTGTAAAAAAACTATAAAAAATATTGCGCTATCCTGAAATGGTGAAAAAAGAGGAAAAAAGGAAAACTAAAGCAGCTAACACAACAAAACTTCCAGTTTGTGCAGAAATGTGAACCAAAAAGTGTAGCGCTAAAAAAACACAGTATATATTACAATGTAACACTATAGTGAATAACAACCGAAATAAAGTCCAAAATAAAGAAAAATGTGTTCAATCCGATCAAGACATCCGAAACATTAATCGTATATCTTCAAAGATTGTAGAAACATTGCATCATGTGTTGTACACCACCAACAAAAGTGTAAAAGGTACTCTTACCAGCGATAAGGGGAAAATGCGCGTGTAGTTAATCCCACATAGACATCCTCTAGGCTCCTGTGTGGCTCCAGTCCCACCGTCTGTTGAGAACTCCCCGGCGGTCCACAGCCAGGATATCAAACTCCAAAACGGATACAGCAATCTGTTAGGTGATTCAACCTCCGACCAGGAACTCCTGCAAGTCTCCAGCTAGGTCTCAAAATCCGACACCACCATGCAACAGTATGCCCTATGATTCCATAGATGAATCGAGGGACCACCACTCCATTGTGACAATGGAGTGGTGGTCCCTCGATTCATCTATGGAATCATAGGGCATACTGTTGCATGGTGGTGTCGGATTTTGAGACCTAGCTGGAGACTTTCAGGAGTTCCTGGTCGGAGGTTGAATCACCTAACAGATTGCTGTATCCGTTTTGGAGTTTGATATCCTGGCTGTGGACCGCCGGGGAGTTCTCAACAGACGGTGGGACTGGAGCCACACAGGAGCCTAGAGGATGTCTATGTGGGATTAACTACACGCGCATTTTCCCCTTATCGCTGGTAAGAGTACCTTTTACACTTTTGTTGGTGGTGTACAACACATGATGCAATGTTTCTACAATCTTTGAAGATATACGATTAATGTTTCAGATGTCTTGATCAGATTGAACACATTTTTCTATATCTTTCCTGTACTCTTCCTCCTTTTCCCTCTCTTCCCTTTCCCCCCTTCTTTCTTCTCTCCTTCTATACTTTACCTCACTTTTCTACCCTTCCTTTGCTGATCTTTTTCTCGGGTAACAGTACCCACCTGTTCTCTGGGTTTTTAATACAGGTCTTTCACTAGTGTTGTTTAGTTTTAGTTGTTTCTCTTCCGCCATGAGATCAAGTCCCTGCTGACATACCTGCTGCATGTAGGTTCTTTCTCACAGCGGGCGGAATTCCCGCCTTTAGCACCACAGTTCGGTCTCCTACACCTAACTCTTTGGATAATACTCTCTTTTATCTTTAAGTCCGTGAGGCCTACCGGCTCCCTCAGGATTGAGGGTCTCGCCCTGGACAGTTTTTCTAGTGGTCTCTACTAATCCCATGGCTGCCTGATGGGGGGGTGGGGCAGGGATACATCTTTCACCGTGGCACAGTTTGATCATGCACCCCTGCCGAATGCCCCCCCCTCGTCGGGGGGCAGCCTAGGGGCAGGCCTTAGGCGTGGAGGACATAAATTATTTTCACTTTTATATGGCTGATATTACAATGTATGTCTGGGTCCACTTGTCCTGGACCTCATTGTGCAGTACTGTCTTTGTTATATCCATGTAATATTTTTCAAACTCAATAAAAATCTATTGAAAAGAAAATAGAATATAGAAAGCATAAAATATAGGATATAAGACTTCTGGTTCTGGCGCCACATGAGCAGGGAGTGAGAGACGATGGCTCCGGAATGAGCGGCATAGAAAACCCGCTACACACCATTCTCGGGCACAATCGTTCTCTCCCTCTGCCCTGACACAGTCCCGGTTGCCACAGGTATGGACCGTTTCGTCCTGCACGGCGGCTCCGCGTCCACAGCGGCCCCCTCTCCGTCCATCTCACACACAGCCAATATGGCCGACGGCCAGCTTACAGGGGAGAGCGCGGCTCCACCTACACTGCAGCAGCAGGCCCCACTAACAGAGCCAGATGATAACCAATATGCCAGAATAGCCCAGGCTGTGGCTGCTCTCCTCTCTCCCACTATCACCACAACGGTGGAGAGAGCGGTCGCTGCTGGTATGCAGCAGATCAAAAAAGAATTAAGTGAGCACACTAAGAGGCTGGGAGAGTTAGAACGCCGGCTATCAGATGTCGAGGACGAGATGCAAGCCTCACAGGCAAGCGAACAACAGCTATCCAACACACAGCATTACATCTTGGATAAATTAGATGACATCGAAAATAGAACCAGAAGGAACAACCTAAGAATAATCGGACTCCCCGAATCCTTCAATAATACAACGCTGCCTGACTTCTGTGCAATCCGCTTACCCCAAGCCCTAGGCTTAACGGGCACCTGCACGGTCGAACGAGCACACCGATTGGGTCCCCCCTCCAACGATCGTCGCACTCCCTGGCCGGTGATTGTGTGGTATCTGAATTATGCAGATCGGGTCGCACTTGTCCGCTTGTTCAGAAATGCCAAATCTCTACAGGTGGAGGGACATAAACTGCTTCTCTTCGCAGACTATTCCCAGGAGGTATCCGGACACCGCAAAGCTTTCCAACCAATTTGCTCTGCTCTATACCAGAAAGGAGTCAAATTTACCCTGGCATACCCTGCCATGCTTCGCTTTACGGATTCAGCGGGTGACGCCAAATCCTTTTCGCACCCCGAAGAAGCAGCGAACTACCTGCACACTTATCTACACATACCAATGGATACACAACAAGCCCCTGTGCCTACCCCTTCTCCAACTAACAGAGATTTGTGCAGCATCAGGAAGGACTCTCCGAAGAGGCCCCGATATGCTAACAAAGCTAAGTAACGGTAGCCTGCCAGGTGTACCCCCTTCTACTGCACACCCTGCTGGTATGACTTCAGGGGAACCCCCCTACGGCACCACTTCACGGCACTGACTAATTGTCCATCTCCAGCTATGATTACCACATGGCTATCTGCCTGGTTGTTTCTTTTTTTTTTTTTCTTATATAATATCTGCACCATAGCTAGTTCCAAGGTGCCATGTGAAGTTGTTTTACATGCTTCCTTTGCTTAATATGCAACTGATTCTCTTCTATTCCCTCAGCACCTACACAGCCTCCCCGGAGATCCTCTGATGCTGCAATTGATTGCCAAGACACCCAATAGGCCGCACCTCCTCGGGTTTACATTACACTCGGGAGCCAACCCTTCTTACCTCCGCCCGTGCTCGGGAGAATCGGAGTATCTCCGGTAACGCTGTCCTGGTAAAAGGTCTCTCATGTGGAAAAAAGAGAAGTCGCTAGTTTGTTTGCTATGTTCTCTGATTTTATTTTTTTGTTTTTACCTATGTGGGATCTTACGCCCATCCATGCCCACGCAAGCAAAGTTTTCAAACCAGAAGCTCGGCTATCCCCCCGGTGACCATCGTCCCTTGGTGCCTCCTCCCAAACCTCTTGAAACCTCATATATCTCTGTTATCATTTCTCTTCCCACATTTGACCCCCCCATAAAGCTAGTGTCCTGGAGTGTTAAATAGCTAAAATCAGCACATAAACGTATGGCCATCCTACGCCACTTAAAACCCCTTAAAATGGATATTGCGTTTCTACAAGAAACACACCTCGAGAAGAAGGATTTCTTCCGTATGCGTAAACTTTGGGTGGGCAATGTATACGGCGCTCCGGCGGCGAAGGGTAAATCAGGAGTCCTTATATTTACACATAGCAACCTCTCACACGAAGTCCTCTCGGAAGAGAAGGATGACGAAGGCAGAATACTGATTATGAGAATCAAGCTGCCCACTAAGGAAATGACCCTCGCCAACGTCTAGGCTCCCAACTCCCCCCAACTTTCTTTCAACTCCTCACCGCTAAACTTGCTCCCCATCTCCATCTCCCTATATTACTAGGGGGCGATTTTTATAGTGATGCCCCTCCAGGAGGACAGATCACGCCCCGCACCTACTCTTGATACTCAAATACCCTCCTCTGCAACCCCCCTAACTCATTTTGCGGAAACTCTCCATTTGATAGACCCTTGGAGGCTTGCCCACCCTATTGCCAGAGAATACACATTCTTCTCCCACCCCCACTCGAGCATGTCTAGAATAGACTACTTCTTCTGCAATCCTTCTATGCTTCAATTCACTTCCGACCCCCACATTCTAGAAATTATGATCTCTGACCATGCCCCTGTATCCATGACCCTGTCGGGTCTGGATTTGCTAAAGCCCGTCAGACACTGGAGATTCCCCTCCCACTTAGCCAATGACCAAGACCTGATAACCACCCTAAAAACTACTTGGCAGGAATATCTGCAGGACAACGCAATACACTCCCACGACCCCTGCCTCCTTTGGGAGGCAGGCAAGACGGTCCTCAGGGGCAAAATCATAGCCTACACATCTGCCCACAAAAAAAAAGCAGCAGAAAAATATTTTGAAGCCAGTGCCTCCCTACATGAAGCCCAAGCCCGTCTTAATATCTCCAACCCCCCTGAACATAGGAAACTCTGCAGGGAAGCCAAAGAAACTTTTGATTCCTGGGTCATAGTCAGAGAGCAATATCTCCAGTCCTGCCATGACCTCCAGCTCCATAAATTTGGGAACAAGGCGAGCAAACTCCTTGCCCGTTTTTGTAAAGGCCGCTTTACCCCAACACATATAACCACCCTCAAACGGCCAAATGGTTCCCTTGCCCAAACACCGAAGGACATCAATGCTGTCCTACAAGACTTTTACACTAGGTTATATGGCGATGACCCGATCAACAATCTGGCTGCCCAACTCTTCTTGGACCGTATCTCCCTACCTCAGATTACCCCATCTCAATTAGAAACACTCAATTCACCAATTATAGAGCCGGAAATAGAGCTAGCAATAGCCACATTAGCCTCAAACAAGGCCCCGGGCTCTGACGGGTATTCCTCTGAATTTTTCAAAGCCCTCAAGACAGACCTTACACCTACCCTAGCTACCCTATACCAACGCATACTAGAAGGTGGCCCATATCTCCCCTCTGGCCTCCAGGCCCACATGAAATTAATTCCAAAAAAAGGCAAACACCCCATGGATCCGGGCTCATATCGCCCCATCTCACTGCTCAATCTAGATTCTAAAATCCTATCAAAAATAATGGCTACATGATTAGCGTCCATCATGCCCTCCCTGCTACACCCAGCACAGGCGGGTTTTACCATCGGCCGCACCGCCGCATCTAACATACACAAATGTTATCAGTTCTCGAACATGCCAGGGCCAACCCAGCCAGCGACATAGCTATCATAACCCTAGATGTCAAAAAGGCTTTTGACAACATCAGCTTCCGCTGGTTGGGATTGGTCCTGCAGAAATTTGGGCTTGAGGGCCCCTTCTCACACCTCATCGAGGAAATGTACTCTGCACCTTTTGCAAATGTGGTAGCAGCAGGTCTTATTTGAGACAACATCCCCCCACACAAAGGAACCCGCCAGGGATGCCCTCTGTCCCACCTTCTGTTTAATTTGGGGATCAACACCCTCTCCCGCTATCTCACCTTCCACTCCCAGATCCATGGGGTACGAATAGGCCAACAAGAGATTCGGACGACTCTCTTCGCTGAGGATGTACTGATATTCTCCTCTGATCCTTGTACAGATCTCCCCCACATCCATGACATTTTCAGTCATTTCAGAACCTACTCAGGCCTACAAATAAATTTTTCTATAAGTGTGGTCCTCCCTCTCCTTCATTCTAGACCACCGGAATGGGCCTCCAACTCGGCTTTCCAATTAGCCAAACACCACATTACCTACCTGGGCGTTAAAATAGGCAAGACACCAGCCTCCATCTACCATCTAAACTTTCCCCCTATAATAGCCAAAATGACAAGCGAAATGGAAAACTCGGCCAACCTTCCCCTATCCATGATAGGCAGATGCCAACTTTTCAAGATGGTCACTTTCCCCATGCTCCTGTATCCCCTTCAGACCATCCCCCTCCTCTTGAAACATAAGGACATTCAGGCTATACATAGATCTCTGACTACCTTCCTTTGGCGGGGCCGCCGCCCCAGAATAGCTCTTGCAAAACTCATTCTCCCGAAACAAGAAGGGGGCAAACCCCCCACATATTCATAACTACAACTTGGCTTGTCTCCTTAGAGTGGGCATGGATTGGTTATCAGGCACTTCCAATTGCTCTAACTTTAATCTGGAGGAGCAAGTGGCAGGCTCAGTGGGATTGGCTGCACTACTACACTTGAAACTTCACCGCCTCCCGGCGGACCTGAGACAAAACCTTCTGTTCAGAGATACCAACATTACTTGGAGGGAAGTGAGGACCAAATCCAATCTCCCTTCCACTGTCTCCAGTTACCTTCCTATATTAGGTCACCCCAATTCACTTCCCCAAAACGTTTTGCAGCCTTCTCCATCTGGGCCTCCCATGGCCTCACCAAGCTGGCTCAATGAATTGATCCCTCCTCCGGCAAATACCCTCCCCTTCCCAGTACTAAAAGCCTGGTACGAACTATCCAGCAACCATTTCATACATGTCCAACAGGCAGTAAGTTTTGCGGTATCTCTTCATCCCAATAGACTGACACATTTCAAAACTTCATTCATGGATACCCTCTTAGTTAACAAAACAACCAAAATTGCAGACATCTACAGAGCTATCTCTACCAACCTCCCTAACCCATGCAAGAACGACCTAGCCCATAAGTGGACCAAAGAATTTTCCTCATTGGAATCCGGAGATCTTGTCCTGGCAGGCTATAATACTGTAAGGAAGCATATCACAAATTAATTTTGAAGGGAGCAACAACTCAAAGTTCTTCACAAGGCCTACATGCCTTTTTCAACTTCAAAAACTACATCAAACCCCTTTCATTGCCCTTGGTGCAGCCTCCATAAACCATCTCTGAAACACAGGCTTTGGGACTGCCAACCCATCAGTGAGCTCTGGTCTCAAGTAGAAACAATGGCAAGCAAAGTAACAAACTACCAACCATCAAAAGACCCTCTTCCTCTACTCTTTGGATACCTCGGATGCCCGGGTCCAGCAGCCCAAACTGACGCTACACTACGATTATCCAAACATTCCAAGGCGTGGCTTACCTCCTGTTTTATGGTCACCAGAAGAGTTATCCTACGGCAGTGGGCCTCCTCGTTACCACCATTGCTCTCCATGGTCCAAAGAGACCTATCTGATCTTTACCACAAGGAGCACCTGGATACATTGTGCTACTTTGCTGACAGGGACAATTTCCATAGCAAATGGGATCCTTATATGGCCTACTCTTCCTCACCAGGCGGGGATCCGAAACGACTGGTCCCCCCTCACATGGGCAATGGATGAGATCTAGCCCCTCTCCCCACTCTCCTCATCTCATCGCACCACCTGGGAACACTGATCCTCTGGACAGGAGGCACCCTATCCCTCCTCCCCTCCCCACTTCCTCTCTCTACAGCCTTTCTACGAGCACTGGTACACATCCATCCTGCCTATCAATGTGATCGTTGGACTTTCCAAATCGAGTCCGACCTAAGATCACCCTCACTTCCTCCATTTTTTCTCCATGTTTTTGCTTGTTGTGATGCATCTCAAAAGATGGTCCCCCCACTCACCTCAATCACCTCCTTAGTCTCCTGCCAACACCCAGCAGAGACTCTCCGTCGAGGACCTTATTTTCAAAATTTTCAAAACTTCAAAGACTTCCAATACTTCCACTTGGCACCACCTATGCTTTTTTTAATGTCTTCTTCCTTGCGGGCATTGTCTTACAGCAACTAAGACTACCACATAGGGTTCTGTGTTATGGACATGTCCATAGTTTACTTGTCCCTTTTGTATGTCCCTTTTGTATTGAATTGACCCCCCCCCCAATCCCATACCCCCCCCTGGATACACCATCAGAATCAACGACATTCTGTTACGGGCGTTCCTTCTTCTGTAATTTTTTTCGTATCCACCACGGTTCACCTTCATAACCTTCAGAAACTTCAAAACTTTTAAAACTTTTATTCCAGGAGCTGCCTCTCAGAGACGACCCACAACCGTCCTCTGATTCCTCCACTAACTCCACTCACCCCCCTGGTAGAAAACTCTACGTAGTGTTGTTCGTTTTTGTACCTCTTTTTTACCTCCTTCACTCCCACTAGAATCCAGCCTGAGCTAAACCTTTCAGGTTGCTAGTGTAACTATCCGTCCTACCTACACATGGTCACGAGCATCTTTCCGACATCTCTCTC
>BLSH010493752.1:714375-732168 GCA_018402905.1 Glandirana rugosa
ACCCTACCCCCCCAGTTAAGTTATGTTTTCCCTGTTCATTTGATACCTGTACAGGTATTGTGTCTTGCTCTCAGTAATCAAGTATGTACTTGCCTAGACGGCTCAAACTCACACTTACATTCATTGTACTTGTAAAAATTTTCCAATAAAATATATATAAAAAAAATATATAGGGTATAAAAAAGGTAGTCTAGAACCCCCCCAAATTCCAATTCATTTTTAAACTGTAATGATATTAGCCATGTTCCTCCCACATTCCTAAAGTGAAACCCTCCAGGAAAGGTTGATAACTGATGGAACTATTTAAACCCGGTGGCATGGTGGCCCGTAGGGCCACAATCCATCGGGTCTCCCCCTGTAGGAGTGCCTTATCCCAATCACCACCTCGGTTGTTCTTGTGAATATGGTTCAGTATTAGAAACTCAACTCTTGGAAAAGATGTGTTGTGAGTATCCCTTACATGTCTGCCTAGAGGGAGATCAGGGTTACACGTTTTCATACTTGTTATGTGTCTTGAGGCTCTCTTGTAAAATTCTTGTGTGGTCTTACCCACATAAAAGCCCCCACAAGCACAGGCTAGTAGATATACCACCCCTACTGTTGTACAATTGGCAAAATGCAATGATTTGTATATTTGTCCATTTGGTAATTTGGTGTTCTTATTGGTGTTCATATAACGGCAAATTTTGCAACCACCACAATTGAAGGTTTCCCTTCTTTTTGCATGGATCGCCCCTAAATTCACCCATGTATTCACTATGGACTAGGTAGTCACGCAGTGATCAGGATCTCCGGAAAGTGATTGGGGGATTTTTGGGTATTAGAGGGGTTAGGGTAGGGTCCATTAGCAAAATATGCCAACATTTTGAAATTATTTTTCTAATTTTACCATCGGTAACTTGGTGAGAGGGAGCTGGAGTGAGCAGGTGGGACATCATTCCCTGCTGGTCGGGCAAAGACGGTCTGAGTGCTGAGAAGTGGTGTGGAATACCTAATTATCCACTGTCTGGTGCTTCCCCTGATCACTGCTAGCGTGACATGACATGTTTCTGAGTATAATGTGAGGGGGGAGAGTTGGGAATAAAGCTGGGTTTTAAATTTAATGCACGATGTGGAGCCTTTCCTTATCTCTCCCCTGCTATTAATCCTTGGAGCTACACTGATTCTGGTGGGATATCTGATGGAGGAATATCGTCCAGGATTGCCTTGTGTATGAGTCTGCACATGCTGTGTTTGCCGAGCATGAGAATGCAAGGCAAATCGCTCTGGTGAGTGCAAGTCTATGTGGGTGGAGGTGCACCTGTCTCTGTCAATAAAGTGTGGTGAAAAGATGGATAAAGATTGTTATAGACACATTGGTGGAAGGACTATATGGACTCTCATACATATATATTATTTTAATCTGATTTATCTTAGTCTTATAAGATGGTGTACTAGCGATAACACCTCAAGCGATATTTGTTTACATACCTGTCCCTCATTTGAGTGACAGGTCATTTTATATTAATAAACTCAAAATACTGCGCTGAATAACAAAATTACTTAAATGAATTGTAACCAGTAAAGTGTTGTACAAATAATAAGAAATATTCAAGTACGTGAATATATAAAGATTGCAGCCGCTATTTATAAAAGTCCAAAGCAAAATAAGTGAAACTATAAATCCATAGTCCTATAAGCAGCGCAGCTGTGTGTAAACAAAACACCTCTAAAAGAAAATAGCAATGATAATGGTATAGTGCAAGTGCTATAACAGTCCATAAAGTGAACTCTTCAGTGCAAAAAACCAGACTTCAACGGTTGAATCCTCCACCTGTGTCACCACGTGAATAAACTACACACACTGAGGCTCACCAGAACATTGAGGGTTAATCAGCCCATCAAGATAGCCTGTCCATTCACTCCATCCACTGCTTATTATATCCGTATTCTGGTAAATCTGCTTTAACAGACTCTTGCTGTCCCTTCAGCTCCCCGAATGCTCATACAGGAGACAAGCAGAGAAAAAAAACTCCCATAGTGTATCACTTAAAACATTAAAAATTTTAATAGTAAAAGTGCGCTTACATAAACTTGGAAGTTACAAGCAGATAGCCTACATCTGAGCTGTCCTCCCCGATCCGTGGCTCGATCGTGTCCATCCACCAACTCCAGATCTCCGAGTTGTTTACGTCACGTTCGGATCGCCAACACGTTCGGGTCAGACTAGCTCCGTCCAGGTCGTCGTATGGCCACGCCGCTGATACGTTTCGTCACTTCCGACTTGGTCACAAGGGCTGGCCATACGACAAACCCTCCCTGCTTAAGTATTAGCTCAAATCCACCACTAGGTGGCGGCAGCGTATCAAAATGATCAAAGGCGAACTTACCATCAATTTTCAATGATAGAACCCAAGTATGTGGCAAATCAAAATTAATTCCATCCCCTGGGATCAATACTACATGGTAGTTCAACGATTACGCCTCAAAAAGCCATACTTATAGGGAAATAATACAAAAAATTCCCCTAAAAACTGAGGAACAAAACGAAAACCTTATTTCGCGTCCTCCATTCTTCATAATCCATAAAATTTAAACATACGAATAGGCAATGGTTATACAAGCTATTACAGTATTATAACACATCCATGCACTATTCATACAATAAGTGAAACCTAATATACACTAAAAACTTTTAAAAATAATCAAAATTGAGTGGGGGGTTAAACTGGCCTATTCAAACAGTGATATCACACAGATATACACGCCAATTGCCTAAATATTAATTAATAACGTCTGAGGATAATTATTGGAACACCTTATTACTGGTCAGCGCTGACCGATCAATCAATAGGAGAGATATCATGGAATATTAGGCCACTTTATGGGAGATGTTACACATGAGGGTGGCACCATCCCTGTTACTCATAACATTAACCACTGGTCTATGCATTGCTCAAAAAGCAATTCAAGTCCAGGTCAATATTTAACCCATGCGGATTTAAAGTCTTTAAAAGATGGATCCATCGTGTCTCTTTCTTTGATATTTCCCAGAAGGTTGAACAGAAGGTGTTTGTCGCCAAGGCTTTGGAGTTTTGCCTACGGCACAATTACTTCTGGTTCCAAAACACCTACTATGCCCAACTCAGTGGAGTTGCCATGGGGGCTAAATTTGCTCCCAGTTTGGCAAATCTTTTTATGGCTGAATGGGAGGATAGATATGTATTCTGTAATCGGAAACCTGAGTTGCGTTTTTATCTTCGTTTCATAGATGACCTGTTCCTAATTTGGGAAGGTTCTTTGGAATCTCTGGAACAGTTCATTGGGACACTTAACGATAACCGCAACAATATAAAATTGGAGCACCAATATAGTGAAGTAGAGATCAATTTCTTGGATTTGACAATATACAGGAGTGGTGATGCCCTTGCCACTAAGGTTTTTTTCAAACCGACCGACCGCAACAGCTATCTGGCAATCGGTAGTGGGCATCACCCCTCCTGGTTACGTAACATTCCAAGGGGACAGTTTACTCATGTAAGGAGGAACTGTACCACCACTGAGAACTTTTTGGAACAATCAGGAATGGTGAGAACCAAGTTTGTCCAAAAAGGATATAGACCTGAGAAATTAGATGCCGAAATGCAAAGGGTACTGGAGACCCCAAGGGATGATCTATTAGAGAATCAACCGAAGGCAGATTTTAAAAGTAAGAACAGTGAGTGGAGCTTCATATCTGACTTCCATGGACAGTATAAGGAAGTGGAGAAGATCTTTTCCAAGTATTGGTACATTTTAAAAATGGACAAATCCCCGGGACTGGTTCTCCCTGAAAGACCCCACTTTATATATAGAAGAACACCAAGCTTTGGTGATACCCTGGTGGAGAAGATCCTGAATCCCTTTTTTAGTAAGAGTGGGACAGCATTGTCACCCGATAGGAAAGGCTTTAAAGCATGTGGGAGGTGCAGAGCTTGCCGAATGATGGGGAATGATAATGGTGTACGTCAGGAGTTTTGTTCCACGAGTACGGGTAGACAACACTTCATAAAACAATTTATAACGTGTGACACCACGCATGTGGTATATGTACTCAAATGCCCCTGTGGGTTAATGTACGTTGCACGCACAAAACGCCCGTTGAGGGTTAGAATAGGAGAACATGTGTCAAATATAGTGAAGGGCTTCAAATTTCATAGTGTGTCCTTACACTATAGACAGGTACACAATAGGGATCCATCTAGCCTACAGTTTTGGGGAGTAGAAAAGCTGCTACCTAATTGGAGAGGAGTTAATAAAGTGAGGGAAATATCAAAGAAAGAGACACGATGGATCCATCTTTTAAAGACTTTAAATCCGCATGGGTTAAATATTGACCTGGACTTGAATTGCTTTTTGAGCAATGCATAGACCAGTGGTTAATGTTATGAGTAACAGGGATGGTGCCACCCTCATGTGTAACATCTCCCATAGAGTGGCCTAATATTCCATGATATCTCTCCTATTGATTGATCGGTCAGCGCTGACCAGTAATAAGGTGTTCCAATAATTATCCTCAGACGTTATTAATTAATATTTAGGCAATTGGCGTGTATATCTGTGTGATATCACTGTTTGAATAGGCGAGTTTAACCTCCCACTCAATTTTGATTATTTTTAAAAGTTTTTAGTGTATATTAGGTTTCACTTATTGTATGAATAGTGCATGGATGTATTATAATACTGTAATAGCTTGTATAACCATTGCCTATTCGTATGTTTCAATTTTATGGATTATGAAGAATGGAGGACGCGAAATAAGGTTTTCGTTTTGTTCCTCAGTTTTTAGGTGAATTTTTAGTATTATTTCCCTATAAGTATGGCTTTTTGAGGCGTAATCGTTGAACTACCATGTAGTATTGATCCCAGGGGATGGAATTAATTTTGATTTGCCACATACTTGGGTTCTATCATTGAAAATTGATGGTAAGTTCGACTTTGATCATTTTGATACGCTGCCGCCACCTAGTGGCGGATTTGAGCTAATACTTAAGCAGGGAGGGTTTGTCGTATGGCCAGCCGTTGTGACCAAGTCGGAAGTGACGAAACGTGTCAGGGGCATGGCCATACGACGACCTGGACGGAGCTAGTCTGACCCGAACGTGTTGGCGATCCGAACGTGACGTAAACAACTCGGAGATCTGGAGTTGGTGGATGGACATGATCGAGCCATGGATCGGGGAGGACAGCTCAGATGTTGGCAATCTGCTTGTAACTTCCAAGTTTATGTAAGCGCACTTTTACTATTAAAATTTTTAATGTTTTAAGTGATACACTATGGGAGTTTTTTTTTTTCTCTGTTTGTCTCCTGTATGAGCATTGGGGGAGCTGAAGGGACAGCAAGAGTCTGTTAAAGCAGATTTCCCGGAATACGGATATAATAAGCAGTGGATGGAGTGCCTGGACAGGCTATCTTTATAGGCTGATTAACCCCCAATGTTCTGGTGAGCCTCAGTGTGGGTAGTTTATTCACGTGGTGACACAGGTGGAGGATTCAACTGTGGAAGTCTGTTTTTTTGCACTGAAGAGTTCACTTTATGGACTGTTATAGCACTTGAACTATAACATTATCATTGCTATTTTCTTTTAGAGGTGTTTTGTTTACACACAGCTGCACTGCTTATAGGACTATGGATTTATAGTTTCACTTATTTTGCTTAGGTCATTTTATATGTTAAGAATCAATAAATGGTTGCATTTTATATATAGTTTGGTGCTGTTACCTTCATAAAGTCCCACTCAGGGGGTATCCTGGTTTTCTTGTATATAATAACATTATAGGTCCTCTTATCCCAATCCTGTCCATAATAACATTGCAGGTCCTCTTGTTCCAATCCTGTCCATAATAACATTACAGGTCCTCTTACCCCAATCCTGTCCATAATAACATTACAGGTCCTCTTAGCCCAATCCTGTCCATAATTACATTACAACTCCTCTTATCCCAATCCTGTCCATAATAACATTACAGGTCCTCTTATCCCCAATCCTGTCCATAATAACATTACAGGTCCTCTTACCCCAATCCTGTCCATACTAACATTACAGGTCCTCTTACTCCAATCCTGTTCATAATAACATTACAGGTCCTCTTACCCCAATCATGTCCATAATAACATTACAGGTCCCCTTCCCCAAATCTTGTCCATAATAACATTACAGGTCCTCTTATCCCAATCCTGTCCATAAAAACATCACAGGTCCTCTTATTCCAATCCTGTCCATAATAACATTACAGGTCCTCTTATCCCAATCCTATTCATAATAAATATATAACATAAAATACTGCTCTTCTAGAAGGTGTAAGTAAATCAGCAGCTAGCACTTCCAAATGACCAATTGTATAATTCCAGAATAGAATATATAGTGCAGCGCTTAAAACAGTGACAAAAGATACAAAATTAACAAAATTAATGTGTCATAAAACCAAATATAAAGTGCCAAGTGTCCAAAGTGTCCAGAGTGATAATCCAAGCAGGAAACAGCAATGTTCCGGCTTCAATGCTTCAATAACTTCAAAATATAAAAATATACAAATATAAAGCATCCGTGCTGTATATACAGGGGTCTATGTCATATGTCTTGATTATAGACCATACATTTAGAAGTCCCTGCTGTGTACCACAGTGTGTGGTGTGACCTCCGATAGTGTTCACCAAGTGAAAATCCACCACCGAATATACAAAGCGCTTACCAGAAGGTAGGGAAATTTCACGTATGGATAAAGATGATTTAATATCCAACTGAATGGTCCACCATCATCCTTATAAATTACTTCATCATCATTAATCTCATCAAATTGGAGAAATTATAGCGTTCCACTCCAGAGCAGTCAACAAGGAACTCCAAATGGTAATAGCATCCAAATTGTAAGTCAGACCATAAAGAAAATTAAAATCTCCATAATGTAAAATCGTATGACTTCTTTTAATAATAAAAAGATTAAAAACACTTACACAATGAAGACATATGCGGGCCTTTTGAACATAGAATCGTATTGCAATGACCACGGGGGGCAGAAACCCTACGCGTTTTGTCTTAATAGACTTCTTTTGGGGTGCCCCCCACCCGAGTCATTGCACATATATATAGAAATAATGGCATTAATTAGACCGTATCCCCACATCCGGCCTAACAGGAAGTCCGGTGTCACCATTCCAAAGATGGCGTCACGGCATGCTTTCCACGCCTCAGTTTGAGAATAACAAACTAGGTATACTAGTGAAATGTACCAACATCATCTCTTAATTGATATACAATATATATAGGACAAAAAGACATCACTACTGATGACAAGACTACTGCTTTTCCGGCGGACCACTCAGTATTTTGTATATCAATTAAGAGATGCTGTTGGTACATTTCACTAGTATACCTAGAATGGGATGTGGCATTCCTAGACCAATACATTAGAGAACAGATGGTCCCCCGAAGTCTTAGGTGGGAAATCCACACTCAACAAGGCAAATTGGAATTAGATGTGTGGTATAAGTACTATAATGAAACAGGTATCAAATCACTTAATATTTCTATACTATATATATTTATATATTCACCGGAATATCTATCCCTATCTACTAATTTGAAGAATCATCTGGAAAAAGAGGAGAGAGATCAAAAGCTAAAATAGCAAAAGAAATATTCAAGAGATGTCGAAGATTATAAAACCGTCGTGTCTTTAAATGGCAAATTAAACAGCTGAATTCCACCCCTACAGTAGAGGAGATGGATCAAACGACTGACCAGGATGATCCGGGTGAAGGAACATCTGGCTATAACGCCTTGGAATATCCTCACAGGGAAGGTAGATCAGTTACCAGACCCCAAATCCAAGGAGTAAATGAAAGGACTAACAGCTACCATTCCCCATCCTGGCACCAGTCTAATGGTGGCAGAAGAGGGAGGGGAAGGGGAGGCGATCAAGAGGCCCCCAATTTGGGCCCCCCCATAGTAGACAAGAAGTCAATTATGATCATGGACAGTCTACTATGGTGAGACCCCATGGCAAAGGCCAATACGATTCAGGACCATATAGTCATTTGCCTCCACGTTCTCCACGGTATCCCATTAATACTAATAATAGGTTCTCCCCCTTGAGATAATTTACATATAATGAGCCTTACCCAGACATGAGAAGGGATCAGGAATATGATAATCAGAGTAGGTCCCCTTATAGATACAATCAAAATGTACCTAATCCCGGGGTTTTCCCAGGGCCAACCAGGGAGGCAAAAGAGAACCAGACACAAGAGAGCCTCCAGAGGGGGGGGGGGGGTTCAGAGGAAAAAGACCAAGGAACTAGGTGGCACTGGGATCTTAAATTTAAGTCAGGCTATCCTTACCAATGAGGAGAGTAAAATCTTAAATAAAGGTTTCAAATATGTACCCCCCAAACGATTTGATAAATTCAGCACCTTTTTAGAAGTCCACAAATACATTAGGAAGGTAAACATACAACTTTACCTGATTACCAATCCTACTATTAGAACCGTCCGGACGGATGTTGATAGCATTGTACATTTGGGATTGGCTAATCCCTCCCTATTTAACCCTCCTGGACCTATAGCTCCTTCAATAAGTGTCTTTAAGGATTTGGTCTTAAAAGACCTTGACAAGCTGGAATTAAGAAAAACTAAGACTCAATCCGATCTCAAGAGAGGTTTTGAAAGTTTGTGCGATAGGAAAGATCTGATCATTCGCCCGGCCGATAAGGGGGGCGCTTCTGTGGTATTGGACAAAAAAGATTATATCGCTGAGATGCACAAAATATTGAGTGATACACACACTTACAAAGAATTGTCATCTAATCCAACTGCTAAATATAAAAATGAACTTAGCAATATTATTGACAAAGGGTATCAAAAAGGTATTCTGGATAAGAAAGAGAAGAATTACTTAGTACCGGTGGCCCCAAGGATCCCGGTGATGTACTATTTGCCTAAGTTACATAAGGATGCATTACATCCGCCGGGACAGCCAATTATTAGCGGGATTGACTCTGTCACATCCAGAATTGGGCAATATATTGATTTTTACTTACAAACGTCCGTCAAAAAGATTCCATCGTTTCTAAAAGACACTAAGGATACAATTTGTTTATTAAACAATATTACAGTTCCTGAGGGATGGTTGATTGCTACAGCGGATGTAGTGTCATTGTATACATGCATTTCACATGATTTGGGGCTACAAGCCATGAACCATTTCTTATTTCGGGATGAATCAATACCTAGGTTTCACAAAGTTTTTGTTAGAACTGGTTGTCTTCAGCACTTGACACAATTATTTTTGGTTTGAGAATAGATTTTACCTGCAAGAAAGGGGTGTTGCTATGGGGGCCAAATTCGCCCCTAGTTTGGCGAATCTATTTATGGCCAAATGGGAGGAGGATGTCCTCTATGCATACAAGAGACCTGAACTTATCTTATGGGCCAGATATATTGACAACATCCTCCTTCTATGGAACGGTACACCGGAGTCCCTGGCAAAGTTTTTTCTAGAATTAAACTCGAATAATAGGGGAATTTCCCTTACATATGAGTTTAGCAATAAAGACATACATTTCTTGGATTTGTTAATTGAAATCAAGAATGGCCTTATAACTACAAAAACATATTTTAAACCTACAGATAGGAACGCCTACATTTCAACGGACAGCTGCCACCATCAGGCATGGCTTAGATCTGTCCCTCGCAGCCAGTTTTTACGACTGTGGCAAAATTGTTCTAATATTAAGGATTTTCAGGAACAATTCCTAGTCCTCAGACAAAGATTTTTGGATAAAAGTTATTATGCTCATGATTTAGATTGTGAAATACAGCACACTATGGACATTGACAGGACATCACTACTTGAAGAAAAAATAAAGACCCAAGAGGAGGATAGGTTTAAGTGGTCATTTTTTACTGTTTTTTCTTTACAACATAAACAAATAAAAAATATTTTTAATAAACATTGGGGAATCCTCAAAAATGTCTGGATCCTCGGCCCCCTCCTACCAGAAAAGCCTAATGTAATTTATAGGGGAGCCCCCTCTTTGAGAAATCGATTGGCTCCTAACGTTGTGGATCCCCCCAAACAAATATCGATGTTCCATAACTTGTTTTTTTTCCATGCCGTAGATGGCGAATATGTAAACTCAATCTAAGCCAGAATAGGAAGATTCTGGAGTTTTGCTCCACTAATACTGGACATAAGTACAACCTTAAACATGTCTGCACATGTGAGACAAAGAATATAGTCTATCTTTTGGCCTGCCCATGTGGCGAGCAATATGTGGGAAGGACCATAAAAACATTTAATATTAGGGTGAATGAGCATATTACTAATATTATTAAAGGCAAGACAAAACCATATTGCTCCTAAGCATTATTTACGCTACCACAATCGGAATCCTAGGGGTACTTTATTTCAGATCATAGATAAATATACTGCCCCCTGGAGGGGGGGCAGTCAAACGGGGAGTATCCCAATTAGAGACCTATTGGATATACCAGTTGAAGAGTTATGCCTCTTTTGGGCTTAACGTTGACTGGGATATCAATGCTTTCATTAACAAAGACTGATGTATTATGTGGACTGTTGAAGTTTTTTTACAATTTTTTTCAGACTTTTTATTTTTGCAGATTATAGGTGCTTATAACATATTGATCTTAGTTCTATGAATTTATTTACTTATTGAATTCTATATTGTAAGGGGAGTTTGGTGTTACATAAAGCAGGCGCAATTTTTATTGACCCACCAACATTAATAACAATAATATTATTGTCGCCCCTATCTTTCCAGTTTACTCATTACTGGACGTATACATCTAACATTAAGTATTATGCGTACATTTGAGTTGTTATTTTTAATAGTCCTCCCCCTTTTTGAAATATATAAACTTTTTACATTTTTTAATAAATACATTTCTTTTAATATATATAATTTTTTTAATATGCAAATGTATTTATTTATTTATTTTTTCTCATTAATTAAAAAGTAATTTTTTTGGTTGCCAATGAATTACACATATTTTACCATTTTTTCCTTGGATGGAACGTTTCAGTTTAATATGCTCCTACCATCATTCGGTTTTTGGGCGCATGCGCCTGCCATTTAGATCACCTCTTGATGTTTTCTTTTTTTTATTAAGGACGGGCATACTGACGTCTATGCCGTGCTTCCGGAAATGACGTCGTTGCCAAGCGTCTGGACATGACGTCGTTATACCTGTGACAGCACTACTTTGATGACCTTCAGACGTACGTGAATGATGCTTGGCATCCATGACGTCATTGCCGAACGTCCGGACATGATGTCGTTATCCCTTTGACAGCACTACTTTGATGACCCTCAGACGTCCGGGAATGACGCTTGGCGTTCCCCTTATATGATTGGACGTGGCTGTGGCCCATGATGGTGACGCTGTCTCTGGTTTTTGTTGCATACATCTAGCAAAGCGACCAGAGGTGACATGGACGTGGAAGGAGTGGCGCACGATGATGATGTCTTTTTGTCCTTTTGGTTTCCCTTTTTTTATTCCCATACAATTAATAAGTCCGGTTGAAATACAATATTGATTCTTTCTAGGTATACACTCCTATGGGGTATCACCCTACTGCTTTTCCGACGGACCACTCAGTATTTTGTATATCAATTAAGAGATGATGTTGGTACATTTCACTAGTATACCTAGTTTGTTATTCTCAAACTGAGGCGTGAAACGCACACCGTGACGCCATCTTTGGAATGGTGACACCGGACTTCCTGTTAGGCCGGATGTGAGGATACGGTCTAATTTATGCCATTATCTATATATGTGCAATGACTCGGGTGGGGGGCACCCTAGAAGAAGTCTATTAAGACGAAATGCGTAGGGTTTCTGCCCCCCCTTGTCATTGCAATACGATTCTATGTTCAAAGGGCCCGCATATGTCTTCATAGGTGTGTTTTTAATCTTTTTATTATTAAAAGAAGTCATACGATTTTACATTATGGAGATTTTTATTTTCTTTATGGTCTGACTTACAATTTGGATGCTATTACCATTTGGAGTTCCTTGTTGACTGCTCTGGAGTGGAACGCTATAATTTCTCCAATTTGATGAGATTGATGATGATGAAATAGTTTATAAGGATGATGGTGGACCATTCGGTTGGATATTAAATCATCTTTATCCATACGTGAAATTTCCCTACCTTCTGGTAAGCGCTTTGTATATTCGGTGGTGGATTTTCACTTGGTGAACACTATCGGAGGTCACACCACACACTGTGGTACACAGCAGGGACTTCTATATTTATGGTCTATAATCAAGACATATGACATAGACCCCTGTATATACAGCACGGACGCTTTATATTTGTATTTTTATATTTTGACCTTATTGAAGCATTGAAGCCGGAACGTTACTGTTTCCTGCTTGGATTATCACTCTGGACACTTTGGACACTTGGCACTTTATATTTGGTTTTATGACACATTCATTTTGTTAATTTTGTATCTTTTGTCACTGTTTTAAGCGCTGCACTATATATTCTATTCTATTCATAATAACATTACAGGTCCTCCTATCCTAGTCCTGTCCATAATAACATTACCTTTCATTCGGGGGTTTTTCTTTCCCTGAAAACAAATCATATAAACCCATATTTCACGTGTGCTAAGTAGGACCTGTGAACTTTAATGGGGAGAATTTGGATAAAGATTAAGAATCTATGGGGGTAATTGCCATCTTTAAAATATTTATCCAAACCAGCCTAGTAAAATGTTACTTTTCCCATTGCTTCAGATCTTCTCTAATACCTTGTGAAAGTGGTTTAAAACTGACTTTGAATAAATCCTGTATCCTAGTAGTCAACTTAATTGCCAGATAAGTAATAGGGGTTTCCTGACACTTAAAAGGGAACGACACCTCCACAGACTCACCTTCCGATTTTGTTACATTAATGGGGAAAATCACTGATTCGCCCATATTAATTTTAAGATTGGTAAGGTCTTGAAATCTCACAAATTCTTTAAGTCCTTCTAGAGGTTAGGCAGAGTCATACGTAGTGTGGTAAAAAAAATTGTCTGAAAATGCAGAAAGCTTGTGCTCTGTTTATCCCACTGTGACTCCAGAGATGTCTGGATTAGCCCTAGTTTACATGAACAATGCTTACATCATTAAAATGAACAACAAGTGGGATAGAGGGCATCCCTGATGTGTCCTGTTCATGATAGAAATGCCTGATGAAAAAGGTATTGTTTACTTTCATTATTGGGACGGGCGAGCGGACGGAGTTAGATAACTTCATAAATTGGACTGGCTCAAATACGTTTAACCTGAAGTTTACAATGGAGTATACAAGTTTACAATAGAGCTATAGTAAGAAATGAAGAAGAAAGAGAACCTTTAACAAAACCAAATTGAGATCTTGTGAATCTCTTTTATTCACTCACTGAAAGCCAAATGATAGGGAACTAACTCATATCATTACTCATTTTTCACAAATCCATACCCAAATAAACAGAATTTGCAAAAACACTGGTATCTATTGAAAGATGATGCAATAGTGGCCAAATACATTGGTGAAAGACCTCAAATACCTAGCCATTGGGCAAAATCCTTACGTGATCTTCTTCTGCATAGTCACCTAGTGGATAGACCTTCCACAACCCTATGGGGTAATAAATGGAGAGGGACTGTGGAAAATGTAATTTTTGAAGTTGAATATGGAAGAGCAAAACAGTCTATTTATCAAACGGACAAATGTGGAACCCTAGAGAGTTGTTAAATTGTCAAACTATAGGGGTAGTATACTGCATGGAATGCCAATGCAAGGCATTATATGTAGGGAAAACGAAAAGACCCTTCCAGAAATGAATTTGAGATTATGTTTATGAAATAACTAATGGAAAAATGGTTTTAGCTATTAGCCATCATATAGGCCTTTATCATAATTTTGACCTAGGGTCTATGAAATTTTTTGCACTCGAACATGTGCTGGGATCCTCAAGGGGTGGAGATATAGATAAACGCCTCCTATAATTGGAGGCAAAATGGACTTTCCAGCTGGGGGTGACAAAACCCCAAGGGTTAAACGAACACCTCAGTTTCAAGCCCTTCCTATAAATATTCTATATCTGTCCCCCAGAATTGGTCCCAATATAATTGACAAGCTGTGTTATTGTGATCAGGATCTGATTTATATTCTAACTATGTACCTGATCTTTTCAATGTATTTACATGGAATTTAGCGATGGTTTTGGGAGATGCATGTTTGCCCCTCAAAATGTTTTTAGGTTTGTGGGGTTGGCGGATTGGCCTTTCTGTACACAGCCCATGGGGTTAACTATCCCTGAATGTGAGAATCCTCGACCCTATTTGGAAAGGCTGGTCTATCCTTATCATTGTGGATAGAGGTCTCCAACATGTGGGTGATTAGGATTTTGATGGTACTATAGACTAGCTTTATGAAATTCAGTTATCTATGGGTATTCAGAGATGTGGGGGGGGGGACACCTTTGGGAGTTTATATATGCTGGCCCATTAATAGGGTCCGTAAAAGCATAGCAGTTCGGTTATGTCCACGGGGTATTTTTTTGCAGTCATATAATATATATATATAATTTGTCTGAGCTGGTAATTCTTTTGTCTTTCCACTAGATGCCATCTGAGCTTGAACTTTGCCCTACTATGCTATTTGACACATACCCAACTTGTGACTGTTGGACTGATGCTTGTTCTCCCCATTGGAAATAATCTCTGCATTGCTGTTTTTCTGCCCATGTTTGTTAATATAAATTGCTAAATGTCCTTTGTGTGCCTGTTGGTTTTTGGATTTGTGGTGGGATGGGGTGGTATTCCCTGACCTCATCTGCCTTTCCCCTCCTTCCACTATCTGGAGGGTGGGGTAGGACTGTGGGAGTGCTGGGTGATATGTGGCTGTTGCCGCACATCCAATCATTACCGTGCATGTGCAATAGTCGGTGCATGCGTGATATGCATGGTGCCGGCGCATGCCTGGTAGCACATTCTGCCTGCCGGGGCTGCGTCTGATGATGCCAGAGAGAGGGGTGGATCCAGGAATGTTGCAAAATTTTGCCCATTTAAGCCAGACACACACACATATTCCTCCAGGTGATCTGTATGGATGCATATCTCTCCGGTCTTTATATCACTTGGGCAACTCCTTTGCATTTGTTTCTCCTTATTTGCAGGTATGTTTGGTGACTATTTATTTCTCCCTGGCCCATTTTTGCAGTATCTGGTTATATATATATATATTTTTTTTTTTTTTTCTTTGTGGGGTATTGCCATTGGTGACGTGGTACCTATGCTCTCTGCAGTGTTTCCCTGGATCCTTGGGGCTATACACATAAGGGGGATTTACCACCTAAGATGTTGCATCCATTTTTGCAGACACATTTAGGAGACACATGTAAGCAAACTGCCATGTGCATTATGGTCAGTGTATAATGTCTCAGTCTCAGTTTTGGCTATGTAAGATTGAGGAGATTAGTACCAATCCTGGATTTTTGACCACACTAGTCCTCGTTTCCTGGCGCTTGCTCCCTGATTTGCGGGGTTGTTGCCTGCAGCCTGTCTATTTCTGTGCACCTCTTGGTATCTCTGACTGGTGTCAGAGTGGGGGGGGGGGTGGCTATATGCATTTCTCCTAACATTGCCAAATGTCCTGCTCTCATGTAAATTGTAAGTCAGTGGACAATCAATAAAGTAAATTAATAATAAATACTCATGTTTTAAGGCACTGTGTATGTATATATTTTTGTTTTTTCAGTTGTTCCAAACCACACATATCCTCTGAAACCCTCGAAGAAGCCATTTCAGGCGAAACACGTGAGACCAGGGCACGTTATCATTCCCTGCTGTAACATTGATTTTACTTCAAGGTGCTTGTTATGGTTCTGGCTATATGTGTAGGAACAATCATTGTGATTTTAAGGGGTTAGACCCCCTGTATATCTTTTTTACCATTTGTATAATAAATACTTTTTTATCCTCAATTATGTATTTGGTATAATGTTCTCTATTCACTAAGGGATGTGGTGCTGTCGTTTTCAGCCATACTCATATATATATATATTCTTATTGTTAACTTTCACTCAAGCTAAAGGTGCAATGTAGAGTGCAGAGATCAAGGTCTGAGTTTTCTTCTCTAAGCCTAATGTATTCAGGATTGAGGGTTTAAAAGTCCAATCAATCTTGTTGAAGGCTTTCTCTGCATCCATGGACAGGATCAGGCAGGGGATTTGATGTATTCCCACCCAATAAATAAGACTGATAGCTTTTTAATAATTATCTCTACTTTCTCTACTTGGTGTAAAATCTACTTGGTCTTCGTATATTATTGCTGGTAAATATGTTATAATTCTATCAGCCAAATTCTTTGCAAGGATCCTAATATGTAGATTTTGCAAAGAAATTGGCTTATATAATAGTTCTGGCACAGTTCTGTAGGGTCCTTCCCTTCTTTGGGTAAAACTACCACGAGGGCCACCAAAGTGTCTCTAGGGATGTACCCCTTCCTTGCCAGCGAATTAAAATGCAAAGTCATGCAAGGTAGAAGGATATCAGGATATTAAAAAAAAAATATGCCTTAATGAAACTGTTTGGGCCCTTAAAGGTTAAGTTCACCTTTGTTCACCTTTTTTTTTCTAAATTCCAGCTTACCAATGTACCAATATAGCATTCATGTACTTTTTTGCAAAAATAGAACTCAGTATGCAAATATTTCAGCGCAAAGGGGTATGATATCATGGACTAAAAACCAAATAGTAAAATGCAAGCTTAACACTTTAAAGGCAATTCATAAACCTTGCAACATAGAATCAAATAAAAACAGTAGTGCAGCGCAAACTACAGTCCATATAGAAGAGGAACTCTCCCAATGTGAATTGTGATGTTAAAATCCAAAACTCATGCAGGTGAAGATAATGTGGATCCTAATGCCACCACCACTAGTAGCCTCTCACCTCCTGGATGCGACTGCAAAGGTCAACCAGCAAATTCCTTGCGAATCCAATGGAAAAGGTGTACCCTCGATTACTGTAATAAGTTGAAGCTCAGATCCAGCCTCTTTGCAAAATGACCATATACGGCAGGGAGACGGTGTCAGGCCACCAGGTGTCCTACATTGGAAAAGATTCTGCCGAAATTCCAAGATTTCTTGCTTGCAAATATGGTCATTTTGCAAAGAGGCTGAATCTGAGCTTCAACTTATTACAGTAATTGAGGGTACACCTTTTCCATTGGATTAGTAAGGAGTCCCTATATGGGACACGAGGTCTTCATCGTTAACGGTGTCTGTAATTTGCTGGTTGACCTTTGCGGTCGCATCCAGGAGGTGAGAGGCTACTAGTGGTGGTGGCATTAGGATCCACATTATCTTCACCTGCATGAGTTTTGGATTTTAACATCACAATTCACATTGGGAGAGTTCCTACTCTTGTTCGTTTCATTAACTGACATCTAAAATACCTTTCGAAACTGTAAAAACGTTTTTTAGTTTATTTTTGTCATCACGTCGCGTTTGATGTCAAGTATATCTTCTCCTTGAGAGGGTTACACTTAACACTACAATTTTAGGTTTTGAGTACGTCCACTTCTATTACACCTAGGATTACGGTGGTGGTGATCATCGGAGAGTGGAGGACCTACGCTGGCGTTTCCAGTTGGTCGTTTAATGTCTGTGGCAATTGCTACTTCTGGAGCACAGGGTATATCCCTGAGGAATGATTAGGTTACCTTTTCCACATGGGAGTTAATGACATTATTCAACTTCGAGTCT
>BLSH010493752.1:737201-757648 GCA_018402905.1 Glandirana rugosa
CACAGTGAAATTTACTTTGGCCCTTATTGACTTGTAGACAAGACGTTTGTAGACATTTCAGACACACAGTGAAATTTACTTTGGCCCTTATTGACTTGTAGACAAGACGTTTGTAGACCTTTCAGACATGACACACAGACTTTACAGATGTTTGCAGAACAGATGTTCAGTTATTCCCGGTTTCATTTAAAGTGACACATAGACTTTCCAGATGTTTGCAGAACAGTAGTTCAGTTAGTCCCGGTTTTATTTAAAGTGACACACACAGTTTCCAGATGTTTGCAGAACAGTGATATGGGTTCTCCCGGCTTATTTATACTTTTTTGACACAGTTTGAAGATGATTTTAGAACAGTTATATGGCTTCTACCGTTAATTAATACTTTTCAGACCCAGTTTGAAGATGGTCCACATCCACCTCCATTTTAAATTTTTTTATGTTTTTATTTTTTAAAAATGCTTTTAGTTATTTCCCTGTCCCCATTTCTTTGTAGGGCACTTGTCCCACCCTTACCCCCATTTCCTTCCTTTTGCAGACCTCTAGGACTTTCCAGGGCTTTCTTACAGCCATTTTTGTGCCTAAAAGTTTGGGTCCCCATTGATTTCAATGGCGTTCGGGGTCCGGGACAAAGTTCGGGTTCTGTCCGGACCCGAACCCGGACTTTGTCCCGAAGTTCGGCCGAACCAGCAGAACCCGGACTTCTAGAAGTTCGCTCAACTCTACCTGTGGGTCCTGAGGAAGCGTTGTGACAGCGAAACACGTAGACCCCTCCCGAGGACATACATCGAAAGTGTGATGAACTACCTTGTTACAGCTTTTTATATGAGGTTTACAAATGTTACATAAAAATTTTAATCATTATTCAATAAAATTGTTAACTTTAAGGTGAGTTGGATGTCATATTTGGTGGTCACCAGTGATATATTCAAAGTCCCATTTAACTAGAGTTCTGTTACGCTATGCATATTGGAATGATATCCTGTTAGACCACATCCAAGTTAAGTTACAACACTGCACCAAACAAACCTTTGTTAATATTTTCATTTGAGTACAGTGTTGCATGATAGCGCAATTGTCATTCAAAGTGTGATAGCGCTGAAAGCTGAAAATTGGCCTGGGCAGGAAGAGGGTGAAAGTGTCCGGTATTGAGGTGATTAAATAAACCATTTTCCCTGTTTATTGTCTTCTTTCCTTGGGGGTACCACAGTGTTGGGACCACTCTCGCTGTATACCTAGTCCACAGCATTCTGCTTCTGTCACTGAGATTCACAAGGTGCTTTTGTAGTATACCAGTCTCTCTCTCTTTGTCCTATACTATAGCTCTGCTCAGCCAGGCACACTCCCGATGCTAATCTCTCACTCCCAGGTGTACTAGAAATCATGTTAGAGGACACAGCCTGACCTAAAAGGCATTTTGCATCTCGCTCATAGTCCACTTCAGACTGTCAAGGAATCAGGGCAACTACAGCTGGTTCTTCCGGGTGTTGAACTTCCTCACCTGGGTTTCAGCCCTGTTAGGGGCCCTTGGCCTTAGCTTACTACATATGTATTACTGGAGTGTTTGGCTTCCATGTCCCATCTCACTAGGCTCCTAAATTACTACTGGAAGATTTCCTCCTCCACTATTTTGAGACAGAGCCACCTAGTGGTAGACTAGCTAACTGCACCTGTTAGCATGTGGAAGATTCCCAGGTGCTGGAGGTCACATAAGTAGGCTGTGAAGTTGCTCCACTGCACACATAGGGAATAATCACACTCTCCTAATGGTATCTTCCAAACATATTCAAAAAACCCAGTAGCATTATAACACTCTGTACACTCTAGAACTCCTTCCAGTCTGATATTATTTCTTTCTGTTTCAAAATTCTGTTTTACGAATCAGCAACTCTGTGAATAGTAACTCTTATTTTGGACTGCATAGGATGCACAATATCTTCCAAATTAATGTTTTACCTTTCAGAGCCAGGGTTCACTCTCCAACTTTTTACACAACTTGATGAATAACATCAAATCTTCTCTCATGACATGCAAGTCCTGATAATTAAGTATTACAAGTTTGAATTGCTCTATACACAACCTTTAAAGCAGGGATATGCAATTAGCGAACCTCCAGCTGTTGCAAAACTACAAATCCCATCATGCTTCTGCCTCTGGGCTTCATGCTTGTGGCTGTCAAAGTCTTGCTATGCCTCATGGGATTTGTAGTTCTGCAACATCTGCAGGTCCGCTAATTGCATATCCCTGCTTTAAAGGATAAGTTCACCTGGTAACATGTTACATCCATATTTTGTCACCTCCCCGATACCATGTTTTGATAGCTAGCGGGGGCCACATCATTCATTCACAGGCAGACAGATACACAGACAGTCTGCATGACTGTGGCATTACATCAACAATCTGCTGGTCATGGGTGCAATGCTTTGCAAGTCCCTAACAAGAAAATAAATAAATGCATATTTTTTAACCTGCAAAAAAATGTGCATTTATTTTTTTTTTGTAAAGGTGAACTTATTCTTTAACCACTTCCGTACCGGGCCTTTTCTGGCACTCTTCTCCTAGATATAAAAAAGGGATTTTATTAAAACTTACCGTAAAATCCTTTTCTCTGAGTTCACTGACAGACGCAGCCCGTCATTGACAAGTGGGTTATATGCACATCCTACCAGGAGTTGACTAGGCAAATAGAAAGAAAGCAAGCTGGCCCCTCCCAGGGGGCCGTCCTCTCTCTCCCATATAACCCCCTGCTCTGCATAGCATATCAGTTTGTAAGAAGCCGTACAAACCCAACACAGAGGGGTGGGTGCTGCGTCTGTCAGTGAACTCAGAGAAAATAATTTTACGGTAAGTTTTAATAAAATCCCTTTTTCTCTTACGTTCACTGACAGACGTAGCTCATCATTGAGAAGTGGGGATGTCCCAAAGCTGTGTCAGTCAAGAGGGGTGGGTAAACGACAACAACTGTACCCAACAGAATCCTCTCAGGAGGCGCCAGCAGCGCCTACACCGCCGCCTGTAAAACTTTACGGCCAAAAGCAGCATCCGCAGATGCTGACACATCAACTTTGTAAAACTTAGCAAACGTGTGCACCGAGACACAGGTAGCCGCCTAGCATACCTGTGACACCGAAGCCTGGTGTCTGAAAGCCCAGGAAGTGCTAACTGCCCTGGTAGAATGAGCTGTGACTGGAAAAGTGGGTACAGTGCCCTCTCAGGAGCAGGTTGTCGAGGTATGCTACCACAGCAATGCCTCTCTGCCTCAACAGCGCCAGCACCGGAGCCACCAGCTTGGTGAACACCCGAGGAGCCGAGGCCAGACCGAAGGGAAGTGCCATGAATTGGTAATGCAGATCTCCCACCGCAAAGCGCAGGAAGCGCTGGTGCCCCCCCCTTTTTGGGTACCACAAACAGGATGGAGTAGAAGCCGCGGAATCTTTCTAGTGGAAGTACCGGCACAATTACCCCTCGTGCGGAGAGCGCCTGAACAGCCCCTAGAAGAGCCCCCGATGCCCCTGAGGGAGTCTCAAGTTCGATGGGAAGAACCTGTCTGGAGGTAGAGTGCTGAACTGTATCCTGTACCCGGAAGAAAGGACACCACTTCCTGCACCCACCGGTCAGAAATGCGGGCAGTCCACCTGTCTGCGAACCCCAGAAGACGGCCCCCCACCCGAGAACCGAGTGGGGGCAACCCATCATGCAGAGGAGGACTTCTTCTCTGTCTTTTCGCTCTTGCATTGCTAGGGTTGTTTACCGGCCCCTGCGGCAGACTTGCCGGGCCTCGACCCCTTGCCTGCTGCACCGGGGCACGAAGAAACCTCTTCTGACCCGAAGAAGTAGGACCCTGCTTGCGACGGAACACCCGCCGCCTGTGCTCCGGAAAAAAAATACTCTTCCCTCCAGTGAAATCCTTAATGATTTCATCCAACTGCACCCCAAAGAGCCGACCACCCTGAAAAGGAAGATCCGTAAGGCCCTTCTTAGACGCGTGGTCACCCGACCATGAGCGTAACCAGAGTACTCATCTGATAATGACTGCAAAAACAGACATTTTAAACAACATGGGGAGCAGGTCCAGAGCTGCGTCACACAGGTACCAAAGACCCTGAAACAAATGGTCTGCTCTCTGCGACGCCTCAAGCGTCCTCCCGCAGACCAAGTCATTCTGCAGCTCCGTCGTACACTCGGACAGAGATTGCGCCGCCATGGCTGACGCCAGGGCCGGCCTCATGGCTGACTCTGCCAGCAGAAAAAGTGCTTTGGACACCGCCTCCGTCTGCCTATCAGCTGGGTCCTTAAATGAGGGAGACCCCTCTAAGGGAATGGTCGCTGCCTTATTCAGGCGAGCCACCGGAGGGTCCACTGCGGGGGATGCCCACTTCTTCACAAAGCTATCCTCAAATGGGTAGCGTATAGCAAAGCGTTTTGGCAGGGCAAAGGAATTCTGCAGAAGCTGCCATTCCTGATAGACCAGGTGGTCAAAAAATTGATCATAAGGATAGGCCTTAGGGGACCTGGGTGGCCTAGCAGACCCGCAAATGTATGCGGACTCCTGCGACTCCCCTGCTTGGTTAAGTCGCAAAGACACACGGATATCGGCAATCAGTGCGGCCACCAGTGCCTTCTCGCGTGCAACCAAGGCCCCCTGGTCTTCTTTGCCTTCCGAGGAATACAGCTCGCCCTCTGAGAGCTCCACGGGGGTCCCCGTGACCCCCGAGGCCACTTCCGGTTCAGACTCTTCCCCCGATGAAAGAGGGGGAGGCAGACGCTTTTTAGGGGTCCCCTTAACCCTGCTCGGCCCCACCTGGGGAAGGAATTCCCCAAATACTGCTCTCAGCTGGTCCAGGGACACCAGGGTCCCCAGCGCAGGTTGCGCTACCGCTGACACCTCCTCAGAGGGAACCGCAGGGTCATCCGCCATCGTGCCACCGGACCTGACAGGCAGAAAAAATGCTCTGACACTTCCACAATGCAGCCCCACCACCACCCCACAGAGCAACCAGGGAGACCCCAGGAGGACTGCACCCACCGCTACCAGCACCCCAGGGAGAGCCCAGCTATACTTGCTGCTTGTTGCCTCACAAGCGATGCGTCCCAGTAGGAGTGCTTAGTGACCGCCAGTCATAGAGCCTGTGCCGTCTGTGCCATCCACGCTGTCCCAGGGTGAAAGAGGAAGCAAACGGCTAACAGCACGTTTTTCTCCAGGCACATCAAACATGGCCGCCGAGCAGGCACAAGAGGCCCAAGCCTGCAATACAGGCAAAATGGCCGCCGCTCAGCACTAGAGGGAAAACCCCAAGAAAATGGCCGTGGCAACGGCAAAATGGCGGTTCGGAAGAGCGGGATGCGGTGCGGGAGAGGGGGGAGGGGGTGTAGGAGGGGGGCGAGAAACCCCCAGGGGATGCTCTAGCCCAGCGAAACACTCTCCACCGGCCGGCTCAAAATTGCTAAAGTCGCCAAGCCCCCCCGCACCCCTAGGGGTGGAGGGAGGGGGTCACTCACCAGTCCGACAGGCGTAGCGGGTAGCCACCCGGTTGCAGATCTTCCTCCCACTGCCGGAGAGGGATGCTGTAGGCCACAGGCCCCTGGACGGGAACCAGGTCCGGTCACTGTGCGCAAGTGGGGGGTCACCCACTGGCCTCCCGCACGGAACGGGCACGATGTGACGGGCCCCGCCAAGGCTAAGGCTAGCTCACATCGGTCAGCCGTGCTGGGGAAATTGCAGGATTCTAGATATCCTCTATGCCCCAGCCGGCTTCTTGATAGCAGTCTTCATCAGATAGATTGAAAAAAAGTAAATAAATAAAAAAGCGGTAGCAAAAAAGATGAACCGCAGGTCCCATAAGGGAGCCAGGTCTAAATCCTTGCACTAGGCACAGAAAACTGATATGCTATGCAGAGCAGGGGGGTTATATGGGAGAGAGAGGACGGCCCCCGGGGGCCCGCTTGCTTTCTTTCTATTTGCCTAGTCAACTCGTTGGTAGGATGTGCATATAACCCACTTGTCAATGATGGGCTGCGTCTGTCAGTGAACGTAAGAGAAATCATCATTTTTTTGTTAGAAAATGACTCTGAACCCCAAACATTATATATATATTTTTAGCAGAGACCCTAGAGGATAAAATGGCGGTTGTTGCAATTTTTTATGTCGCACGGTATTTGAGCAGTAATTTTTCAAATGCAATTGTTTTGAAAAGAAAAACAGTTTCATGAATAAAAAAAAACAGTAAAGTGAGTCAATTTTTTTGTATAATGTGAAAGATGATGTTACACTGAGTAAAAAGATATCGAACACGTCATGCTTTAAAATTGTGCACACTTGTGGAATGGTGCCAAACTTTGGCACTTAAAACTCTCCATAGGCAATGCTTTCAATTTTTTTACAGGTTACCACTTTTGAGTTATAGAGGAGGTCCAGCGCTAGAATTATTGCTCTCACTCTAACATTCGCCTCACATGTTTGGTTTGAACACCGCTTACATATGCGGGCGCGGCCTATGTTTGCGTTTGCTTCTGCGTGCGAGCACGAGGGGATGGGGGCGCTTTAACATGTGGGCCCTGTCGAGGCTTCCCAACAAAGAAACTTTTGCATGAACGACATCATTAGAAATTATTTGAGGTTTATTCTTCATAACATAACATAAGCAAAACAAAACTCACATAGTAACACATATGCTAACATATGGTATGGCTTCAGATGTCAGTCAGGAGGAGGAAGAGATCTGACAGGTGTTCACATCATGTCTCCAAGAGAGTAGGCTTCCATCTCTTTCATTACTTCTCTCCCTGCTTAACCATTCAAAGTCACAAATTCTTATACTGTTTGTAAAGCTGACCTAAACAGTTTGAGATAAGTAACACTTCTCTACATATGGTTCTAGTCTATAGAAAGATGACTCATCCTACCATTGCTTCACATGAGATTCGAAATAGAACTACTCATGTAACCAAAATCTGCTGTCCTGTTATTCTCAATCTCATATGAGAATAATCCTCAGAATTAAAATTGCTTCATTACAATGTATATAATTTAAATATTTCATATATTCCAAATATTTCATAGATTTCAGAGACCGTTATCATTCAGAATGATATTTAAACATCATAACTTCCAACAGGCCCCAACTAGCCAACCAGACTTGTCCATCATTGGCTTATGGTTTAGTTGTTGGAGGTTTTTTGTCAAACTTCCTGAAGTTTAAACTTTGGCTCTTCTCACTGAGAGCCCACAAGTGAGTTAGCCTTGTGTTTGTTTACTTCCTTTTACTCGGGGAAAATCTCTCGGTTTCAGAGCTATCGATTAGATCTTCAGTCCTGCAGATGGGTGGGCGTGTCTTAAAGTGGTACTGCACTGTGTTATATTGCCTTTGTACTGCATTACCTTGCTTATTGATAACTTCAGTTAACGGTTTTCCTTTGCCTGTTATACCACTTTATTGATATTAATAGAAGCTATTCATTTATCCCATCAGCGTGTGTGAATTATTCCTTTGTGTGACAGCCAGAGAGTTACCTCAAGGTATTTTAGTGGTGTCGGCAGGGGTAGTGCTCTGCTCAGGGCTCAGTGGTGAACAGGGAACCCAAAATATTCAGTGGCTCCTGTGGGGGTAGAGCTACATCTCCTTAACCACCTCCCACCCAGCCACTGTATATATACGGCCGGCTGGGAGCCTCACCATTCTGACTGGACGTTCATTTACGTCCTGCAGAACGGGTGCCCGCAGCGCGGCCCCGCGGCGCGCTGCAGCTCAATGCTGTGATCATTATGATCACAGGATCCAGCCGAGCAGAGATCGGGATATGGGTGCCGTGATTGGCCCTCCCGATCATGTGACGGCTGTGTCCAATCACAGCCGTCACATTGTAAACAGAGACGCACGTCTCTGTGTCAGTCCTCCCCCCCCGAGCTCCGTGAGAGCCCAGTGCGGGGGGGAGGGGGGAAGCTGCAGCTATGTGACAGCTCTCTGCATGAAAATGATTTCATACAGAGAGCTCTCACAGATCGCCCCCCACACACACAGTGCACCGAGCACCACTGATACCCCTGTCCCCATACACATCAGTGTCCCCATAAAACAGTCCCCAAAACATCTGTCTGTCCCCATCACATCTGTCAAAGTCGCCAAAACATCTGTATGTCCCCGTCACATCTGTCACAGTCCCCAAAACATCTGTCTGTCCCCGTCACATCTGTCACAGTCCCCAAAATATCTGTCTGTCCCCCATCACATCTGTCACCATATACAAAATATCTGTCTGTCCCCATCACATCTGTCACCATACACAAAACATCTGTCTGTCCCCATCCCATCTGTCACCATACACAAAACATCTGTCTGTCCCCATCACATCTGTCACCATAAACAAAACATCTGTCTGTCCCCATCACATCTGTCACCATAAACAAAACATCTGTCTGTCCCCATCACATCTGTCACCATACACAAAACATCTGTCTCTCCCCCATCACATCTGTCACCATACACAAAACATCTGTCTGTCCCCATCACATCTGTCACAGTCTCCAAAACATCTGTCTGTCCGCCAACACCAAATGAACCCCAATTTGTGTTATTTTTACTAAAGAAATGTAGCAGTATCATTTTTTGTCAAAATTTATTAAGATAAATTACTTATTTGCAAAATTTTATAACAGAAACGAAGAAAAATGCATTGTTTTTGAACATTTTCAGTCTTTTTTAATTTGTAGCTCAAAAAATAAAAAACACAGAAGTGATTAAATACCACCAAAAGAAATCTCTATTTGTGTGAAAAAAATGATAAAAATTTCATATGGGTGCAGCGTTGCGTGACCGTGCAATTGTCATTCAAACTGCAACAGCGCTGAAAGCTGAAAATTGGTCCGGGAAGGAAGGGGGTTTAAGTGCCCAGTATTGAAGTGGTTGAATACACACAGAGACTCTACAGAAAGCACACAGATCACCTAGACCCAAGCACTGGGATAGGCACAGGTACTGCAGCACAGTGGCAGGGAGAGCAAACAATTCTCCCAGCAATCTTCCAGGGGTACACAGGCATTGGATAGCACGCTGCTTCAGCTGCCATGCAGTAACTATACTGGGCACAGTGCCACCAAATAGCACAACAAGCAAGCCCAGGATGATACGCAGGGATATCCTCACTGCATGCCTGCTCACATCCAGTTGCAAGCCATGCCCCCAATTTTCTCTTTTTAATGTTTGTTGGGGTTTATTTTATGTTGATGTAGCCACTCTTCCCTAGGCAAGGGTGACTATTCAAATTTTGTGAGGCTGGTGGTAGACAGCCCATGATGATTTCTATTTCATTCACTTATTTGGTCTTCCCCTAAACTCAGTGTTGTTGTTGCATTTCCCTTTTGCCAAAAAGTGTCACCAGTACCCCTGGAAATAGAGTGAGATGCCGCAGTAATGCTGAGTTATGAGTATGTTCCCTCTGACCAACCAGTAGAAGGTGTATTGATGCAGGTGCATGCTGGGGGAGTGTATAAATATTTGGAGTGGAGCTTGGGAGTTCTTTCTTTCCCTAGGCTTTGACCTGGGGAGGTGATGTTAATTTATCTGGCCTTTAGTCTGTGTGGGGGGTAGTACATGCATTGTGCTGAGGCCTGGAGTTAGGCTAGATGTGATCTTTCTGCCTGATCGAGGAGGAACTGAGCCAGTATTAAGAATCAGGAGGAGAACCCTGCTGGAGGAGGGAGCCAGGAAGAGGCCGGTGATTCTCTTAGGAGGATACACAGAGATATGGGAGAATACACAGAGAAGTCTTCTAGTCAGGTGGAGGTGCTATTTACAGTGTTGCCAGTGTCAGCTTAAAGTGGTTGTAAACCTAGTTACACCACTTTTACCTACAGGTAAGCCTATAATAAGGCTTACCTGTAGGTACCGTGAATATCTCCTAAACTTGCACAGTTTAGGAGATATTCACTATATCTGCATGTGCCGACGTCATTGGCACATGCGCACTGAAGAAACAGCCTGCTCTCGCCATTCATTCAGGTCCCGTTCCATGGCCAGCTGCTTCCGTGCACATGTGCGGGAGTGATGTCATCTCGGCTACGGACAATGTGGCGCCGGAGCCCGCAAACCCGAAAATAACTCCAGGAGACATGTCCCTGCCAGTCACAGCAGTGTGTGGGGATTGCTGCAGTATTTCATAATGAGCTAGTACGCGATGCATACTAGCTCATTATGCCTTTCTCTTGCAGGTTTTTTTTCTTGTTTTTTGGGGTTTTTTTGCATTTACAACCACTTCAACAGTCCTTTATACTGTACAAGGTGAATGCAGATCTGAAGCCTGTAAGTGTTGCTTTGGGAACTTGTGACTCATATCCCTCTCTCTTTGTGTGTCGAGCAATATAATCTTTAAAAAGATACTTAAAGTCACTGGTGCCCATTGTTTCCCATAACCCTATTTTTAGTCACGGACTCAGCCTGGGATAAATGTCAGCCCACCCTGACAATGGGGGTCCCTATCATGTTTCTGGGGGTGAGGGGGTGCTACATTGAAGAGATTAGATTCACACCTTGTATTACATTATTCACATTCACACCCATAGATAAAATAAAAATTAGGAAATTAGGCATATATAGCGGCATCATGACTGCTGCTGCCAGACTCATCCACTTTTTCAGTTGCTCTGTGTTTGCTACTCCTCTCTGCCAATCCCTCCACTGGCTTCCACTCACCCAACAAATTAAATTTAAAATACTAACAACCACTTACAAAGCCATCCACAACTCTGCCCCCAGCTACATCACTAGCCTAGTCTCAAAATACCAACCTAATCGTCCTCTTCGTTCTTCTCAAGACCTCCTGCTCTCTAGCTCCCTCACCACCTCCTCCTTTGCTCACCTCTAGGACTTTTCCAGAGCCTCTCTGATCCTATGGAACTCCTTACCCCAATCTTTCCGATTATCTTCTACTCTGTTAGCTTTCAGACAATCCCTCAAAACGTTTCTCTTCAGAGAAGCCTATCCTACCCACACCTAACAACTGTATTTTCACTTTCTCCATCTGATCATCCCCGACAGTTATTACCTTTTGTTCCACTCGACCCTCCCTTCTAGATTGTAAGCTCTAACGAGCAGGGCCCTCTGATTCCTCCTGTATTGATTTGTATTGTAATTGTACTGTCTGCCCTAATATTGTAAAGTGCTGCGCAAACTGTTGGCGCTATATAAATACTGTATAATAATAATAATAAAACAGTTTGCCAGGTTTTACCTCCCACAGATTTCAGTGGGATTTGTTTCTAGGTTTTGGATCGCTAATCTTGAACAGAATTTGCTAACCCCAGATTGAATCTAGGCAGATAAACTCATTCCTTCTGGTAAACTGATTTCTCTTACATGGATATTTTGTAACCAGAAAAACGTTTCATAATGTTTTACTGTTGGAAAAAAAAGCTACACAATAATTATTAATATTGTCATCTTACCGCTTTCAAAATTGCTGCTTTCCAGTGTAAAAGCCTGAATCTTGACATCCTTGAGGACAACGCTCACCTCAGGACTAACCCTCAATATGGATTCTTCATGGGTAAATGAATGCTCAAGTGGGGTAACCAAGGCTGCTTTAAACGAATATCTACCTGTGATGTTCACCTCTGTAAAACAAAAAGAGACATCTGAACATTACTACCAAGTGTAGGAAGACAAATGGTGTATGATGGGGGGATGGTATACACAGGACATGGCTAGAGCCGGTATACAAAGAGAACAATGTTATACCTGCCTAGACTAATATACAAGTCAACCCAACTGAGCATCATGAAGGCCATTACCCAAACAAACAATGAAAGCAATACAAGTAGAGTTAGCAAAGAAAATGGTTAGAATCCTGCCTAGATTAATGTGTGGACAGAAAGCTGAGCTCAGTTTAGGCCATGACACCATGAGCCCACTGATTATAGTCATGACTAATGAAAGTGGATAAATGGATGAAAGCAACAAGACTAAGACCGGTGCTCAAGAAAATAATGTAAAGCAAAGATACAACCTAAAGGTATTGAAAACTTATGCGCCACAGTAATGTATTTTTTGTTGTTTTGCAGCTGCTTCTGTAGCCTATGTGCAATAGTAGAAATGTATGCAATATAGGGATATGTAAGAGTAGGAACAGGATTAAAGTCCTGTTTTAACAGCGCTTGCCTAGTGTAAATATTCACTCTCTAAATAGTAGATAACCATTCAGTACTTTGCATACATATGTGTAAAATTTTAGCAAATTGCCAGTAATATAAAGTGCCAACAGTGAAAAATTTTGTGCAAACCAGTGCAAAATATCTGTGCATAAACCATCAATTATGTTATTTGATATAAAATATAACAGTCTCTTGATATAAAGTGCATGTGCAATCCGGTGCAAAAAGGTGACTTCTTGATAACTTTGTTGTTTCATTCATCCAACATAGAGTCCATACTTTTCAAACTCATAAAGTGCTCATGCTGTGCCTTGTGCAAAATAAGAAGTTCTTTTAGGGTATTCTACCCTGCTTACCAGATCCCAATGACTCTCCACCCGTACGGTGTGGAGAAGTCAGTGCGCGCTTGTGGTCTACAATCCGACCCTGGATATGTTGTCCTTCTCTGTATACACACTCTCGTCTCCGCTCCCACAGGTGTTATATGTAAAAGGAAAGATTTCTCATCGCGTACCTCTTAAAATCTCTTTTATTGGCCCATAATCACAGTACAATCCATTCAAAGAAATAACTGTGAGGGTTCCGTGACCGCCGTGATTCTGCAGTAACAGTTTGCGTGTCACCGGAACATGGCCTGGTGTCCCTTGCGTTCGAACTGACGCGTTTCATCACTTCCGCAACGTCTTCAGGACCTCTGAAGACGTTGCGGAAGTGACAAAATGCGCACTGACTTCTCCACACAGTACGGGTGGAGAGTCATTGGGATCTGGTAAGCAGGGTATAATACCCTAAAAGAACTTCTTATTTTGCACAAGGCACTGCACGAGCACTTTATGAGTTTGAAAAGTATGGACACTATGTCGGATGAATGAAACAACAAAGTTATCAAGAAGTCACCTTTTTGCACCGGATTGCACATGCACTTTATATCAAGAGACTGTTATATTTTATATCAAATAACATAATTAATGGTTTATGCACAGATATTTTGCTCTGATTTGCACAAAAAATGTTCACTGTTGGCACTTTATATTACTGGCAATTTGCTAAAATTTTACACATATGTATGCAAAGTACTGAATGGTTATCTACTATTTAGAGGGTGAATATTTACACTAGGCAAGCGCTGTTAAAACAGGACTTTAATCCTGTTCCTACTCAAAGATACAACCTGTATGTGATTACAGTGTCCACGCTAAATACTGGGAGTAGATGATCTTAGGTAAAAACCAGGAAATTAATAAAATGCTGAGCAGGAGATGGACTAGAACACAAGGATACAGTACACAAGGACCAGTGCTGTACATGGATAACATTGATACTTGCACAGAAATTATTAGGATTAGCTATGGTGAGCACATGTCAACAACGGGGAACATGACTATGGGTGTTATAAGAATATCCTACACTGACCACAACTAGAACAAATACAGAGGTACTCAGTGCTGGGTTTAAAAGGTCAGTTTACCCAAAATAGTATAGGTGGAGCTTTGTCACCCCTGATTTCTAATATGTCTTGGTTCTTCCAATAGTGAGATCTCGTTGATATAATTTCTTGCTCTGCTCTGGTCCACAGCATAGTTTGGGTTGTTCCTACTCACTTTTTGTGTTCTAGCTCCTCCAGTAATACTCTCTCTATTAGGGATCTGAACACCCCCCGGATCGGCTCGCACCAAAACACTGCGAACAGGCAAGAAGCTTGTTTCGAATATGTGAACCCTATTAAAATCAATGGGACTCGAGCAGGAAAAATCAAAAGTGCTCATTTTTAAAGCTTATATGCCTTTTTATTGCCATAAAAAGTGTATGGAGAACCGGTTACTGCCCTAGAGGACATTAATCAATGACAAAAAAAGTTTAAAAAAAATATTGTTTTTTCAGGAGCAGTGATTTTAATAATAATTAAAGTGAAAAAAAATATATATATTTCTTTAACCACCAAGGATTTACCCCCTTCCTGACCAGAGCACTTTTTGTGATGTGGCACTGCGTTGCTTTAACTGACAATTGCGTGGTCGTGCGACGTTGTACCCAAACAAAGTTGACGTTCTTTTTTTCCCACAAATAGTGCTTTCTTTTGGTGGTATTTGATCACCTCTGCGGTTTTTATTTTTTGTGCTATAAACAAATTATAGCGCAATTTTGAAAAAAAAAAACAATATTTTTTTACTTTTTGCTATAATACATAACCAAAAAAAATTTTAAAAAACAAATTTCTTCATTAGTTTAGGCCGATATATATTCTTCTACATATGTTTGGTAAAAAAATCACAATAAGTATATATTGATTTGATATATATATTGGTTTGCACAAAAGTTATAGAGTCTACAATCTATGAGAATTGATTTATGGTGTTTTTATTTATTTATTTATTTTTACTAGTAATAACGGCAATCTGCGATTTTTAGCGGGTCTGCGATATTGGGACCATTAACATTTATATAGCGATCAGAGCTATAAATAGCCACTGATTACTGTATAAATGTTACTGGCAGGGAAGGGGTTAACACTAAGGGCGATCAAAGGGTTAATTGTGTTCCCTGTCAATATGTTCTAACTGTGTGGGGGCTGGGATGACTCAGGGAGGAGAGAGATTTATTTACTGGGAACATGCGATTACTCTCCTTTTCCCTGTCAGAACGGGGATCTGCTTGTTTACATTCACAGATCCCCGTTCTGTCACTGCAGGGGAGCGATTGCGGGTGGCCGGCAGACAACAAGTTCGCCCTACCTGATGATTGGCTCCCCCACTAGCCAGTGAGCGGTGGCACACACAATACACGCTCCCGCACCTGCCATCAATTGACGGCGATTCACGCAGGAGAGCCCACATATCGCCGTCAATCCACAGTGGTTGGTCGGCAAGACATTTAATATTGTGCCTGGGGGGTCCCCATAGTCTGCCTGTAAAGTGGCGCATCAGCGTGCTGTTTAGAACAGTGCCTCCGCAAACTTACATTTGTAAAGGAAAAATTGTCATATAAAATCGCTCACGGCTGTAATGTATTGCCAGATCCCAGCAATATAGATCAAATATCATTGGAAAATTTTGTGTGGGGGTCCCCCCAAAATCCAAACCAGACCCTTTTTTTAAATTTTGGTGCAGGGTTTATTTATTTATTTAATTTATTTATTTATTTGAGGTACTTATATAGCACAGTGAATTAACGCAGTGCTTTTACATATACATTGTACATTGACATCAGTCCCTACAATCTAAGGTCCCTAACTCACATTCATACATACACATACTAAGGCCAATTTAGACAGGATCCAATTAACCTATCAGCATGTCTTTGGAGTGTGGGAGGAAACCTGGGTACCCAAAGGAAACCCACACAGGCACAGGGAGAACATGCAAGTTCTGGCAGATAGTGTCGTGGTTGCGATATGAACCAGCGACCCTTTTGCTGCTAGGCGACTAAACTAAACTGATTGCACTATATTGTCTGAACTTTATCCTACGGGGGCTGCACTCTATAAAATTGTAATGACATGCCCCAGACAAACAGGTGCAGAAAAATTGGGCATTGGGTGTTGGTGGTGGCAGAACACTAACACCTAGCAGTTACTCTTGTTGGAAGCAGGAACAGGCCCTGCAGTTGTAATTTATTTTAAAAACTATACTGACATGCCCCAGTCAAACAGGTGCAGAAAAATTGGGCCTTGGGTGTTGGTGGTGGCAGAACACTGTAACCCCTCGCAGTTACTCTTGTTGGGCGCAGAAACAGGCCCTGCAGTTAAAAATTATTTTAAAAATCATAATGACATGCCCCTGTAAACCAGGTGCAGAAAAATTGGGTCTTGGGTGTTGGTGGTGGCAGGACACTGTAACCCCTCACAGTTACTCTTGTTGGGCGCAAGGTGTTGGTGGTGCCCTAAACAAAAAATATTGTTGGAAGCTAGCATCATCAGGATTCAGGACAGGAGGAATAGGATAGGCAGCATAGGCAGTCTTCAAGGGATCCCAGATCCCTAGCAAATTCAATCAGTTGAATCAGCATCAGGGGCTTGAAAGCTGCTGATACAGGACTGATTCATTTTTATAAATGTGAGCCTATCAACCGAGACTGTGGACAGGCGCACTCTTTGATCGGTTACAAACCCTCCAGCAGCACTGAATGTCCGTTCAGAAAGCACGCTGGATGCAGGACAGGCCAGTAGCTCGATTGCATATTGAACAAGTTCCGGCCAGTGGTACATCCTCAAGACCCAGTAACTCAGTGGATGCTCAGTTGGAATGGTCTCCAAGTCTTCTCTTGCCCCTATATATTCCTGCACCATATAATGCAGATGCTGATGATAGTTGCTTGACCCTATCAGCCCTGGGCGCTGAGGACTGAAAAATTGTTTAAAGGCATCGGTCAGCCGGCCACCTTCTCCAACGCTCTTCCTCTGACTGAAGGAAGCTTCAGAAACACTTTGTCCAGCAGCAGGAAAAAGTAAACTCCCAGGGTCTGGAAAGGCATTGCAAAAACTTATTTTCAAGCTATCCTGAAGATGTTTCATCCTCTGCTCTCTCTGAGAAAGCAGGATGAGCTCTGCAACTTTACCCTTGTAAAGTAGATCAAGAAGGGTTGCCACCCAGTAATGATCCCTCTCCTTGATACCATGAACCCTAAAGTCTTTTTGCAGGCTTTGCAGAATCAGGGAGGCCATGCAGCGTAAGTCTGAGCAGACATAAAAGTCCTCTGGGTCACTGAGGATGCCATTATCAGGAACTACCTCCTCCCAGCCACATACAACTCCTTGGGTTTCTGGAGACTGAAAACCATCCCTTGAAGACTACTGTGTGTTATCCTCTACATTAATGCTGACACAATCCTCCTCCTCCTCCTTCCTGTGTGTTTGGTGGCCCTGCAGGAATGCTATCTGCATAAAGAGGGCCTTGAGAGGAAAGGGAGTCCTCCTCTTCCTTCCTCTGTTCAGCCTCAAGTGCCCTGCCCATGATTCCACAAAGCGTGTGCTCCAGCAGGAAGACTAGAGGGACAGTGTCACTGATGCATGCATTGTCACTGCTCACCATCTTTGTGGCCTCCTCAAATGATGACAGGACACTGCATGCATACTTGATCAGTAGTCACTGGCGTGGCAAAAAAAACAAGCTTCCCTGAGCCTGTCCTGGTGCCATACTAACAGAGGTACTCATTGATGGACCTCTGTTGTGTGCAAAGCCACTGCAGCATTGCCAATGTTGATTTCCACCTGGTGGGCATGTCACAAATGAGGCGGTTGGTGGGCAGGTTCAATTCCCACTGAATGTCAGTCTGCCGAGCACTGGCATTGTAGGACCTGTGGAAATGACCACAGACTTTCCAGGCCTGCCTCAGAATATCTGGCAGGCCTGGGTACCTGGTCAAGAAATGCTGCACCACCAAATTCAGGACGTGTGCCAAGCAAGGAACATGTGTGAAGTGTCCCTATCGGAGGGCAGAGAGAAGGTTGGTGTCATTGTCACATACAACCATTCCTGGCTCAAGCTGATGTGGCATCAACCACCTCTGAGCCTGCCCCCGCAGAGCTGATAGAATCTCTGCCCCTGTGAGGCTCCTGTCCCCTAGGTAGACCAACTCAAGCACCATATGGCATCTTTTAGCCTGACTGGTTGCATAGCCCTTAGAACGCTTTGCGAGCACTGCTGGTTCAGAGGACACTGCTGCAGAAGAGGCCACAGAGGAAGAACTAGAGGAGGGGGTGGAGGAAGCTGATGTGACAGAAACAGCACCAATTTTTGTAGGCGTGGTGGCGGAACTAGCTCCAACACTGAACCCTGTCCTGCATCCTTCCCAGCTGCCAGCAGAGTTACCCAAGGCGCTGTGAAGGAAAGGTAACGTCCCTGACCGTGTCTGCTGGACCATGAGTCAGTGGTAATATGTACTTTATTGCTGACAGCCCTGTCCAAGGAGGCCAAAACATTGCCTCCCACATGACAGTAGAGCGCTGGAATGACCTTATGTGAAAATACATGTAATAAATGTCTACCAGCAGAAAAGGGAGCAGATTGAGTGCTAGCAACTCGGCCAAGCTAGCATTTAAACGCTGAGCATGTGGATGGCTGGGACAGTATTTTTTTTACAGTTCAGCAACTGGGGTAGGGAAATTTACCTACTGACATCAACTGGTGGTGTACTGCTAGCAGATTGGCTGCAAGTACCATTGCTAGACCTTCATTCCTCTCAGTGCAGGCTTTTAAGAGGACTGGAGGTATAGTAGGGGTTGAGGTCACTGATGAGGAGGAAGGAGTAGTCCGGCTTGTTTTATGATGTGGGTCTTTCAGGTGTTGTTGCCAACGGACTGCATGGCAGGTTGTCATATGTCTTGTCAAGCATGTAGTGCCCAAGTGGCTGCTGTTCTGTGCTGCACTTGATCCGCTTCAGACATAGATTGCAAACAGCAACGGTGCGATCTATTGCACAAGTGTTGAAAAAAGCCCACACCATTGAAGTTTTGGAAGTCAGTGGGGAGTTAACAGCACCCTGCACTTGTGGAGCTCAGTGGTGTGATGCAATAGGGTGGCTGCCCTTAAGCTGGCTCCTGGAGAACATCCTGCCTCGTTGGAGTTATGCCTCCTCCTCCTCACTTTCCTCCTCTCTCTTCTCTCTGGCACCCAAATACAGTCAGTGTCCTCATCACCCCCTCCCTCCTCGTCACTGAAGCAAACTTGGCAGAATGCTGCAGCTGGGGGAATATGACTGCTAGTTTCCTTCTGTGGCACCCCCTCTCTCTAGGCTCATGTTACTCCCTTCCTCAACCTGGGAGCCAACATCGAAGCCTTCAAATTGCTGCGTATCCTCCATCAGCATGTAACCAACACTATGGTCGAATAATTCTGGTGACTCATCCGTGCATGATGGGGGGGCTACAGAAGGGCAGCTGCGTTGGAAGACAAACTAGTATGAGCCTGGGTGACAGAGTATGAGGAGGATGAAGACGGCTTAGTTATCCACTCCACCAACTCTTCTGCATGTTGTGGCTCAATACCGAGTCCAACAGCAGAAAAAAAGGACCAGTGTGACCCGCCTGCAGAGGATGCACCATGTCCGCCACCACCACTTTTCACTGTAGACACAGAGGCTGCTTGTCCTCTTTTAGTGGCCTGGGAGCATCTGCCTCTCCTTGGTGGCCTTGCGGACATGATGGGGATTTTTTTCAACAACACACTAAACTGTACTATATACTATACACCGCCGAATGCACTATATATATAGTCTACACTGAATGCAGCTTGTGTATATATATATATACAGTCAGGTCCATAAATATTGGGACATCGACACAATTCTAATCTTTTTGGCTCTATAGACCACCACAATGGATTTGAAATGAAATGAACAAGATGTGTTTTAACTGCAGACTTTAAGCTTTAATTTTAGGGTATTTACATCCGAATCAGGTGAAAGGCGTAGAAATTACAATGGTTTGTAAATGTGCCTCCCACTTTTTAAGGGACCAAAAGTAATGGGACAAGTGGCTGATCAGCTGTTCCATGGCCAGGTGTGTGTTATTCCCTCATTATCCCATTTACAAGGAGCAGATAAAAGGTCCAGAGTTCATTTCAAGTGTGCTATTTGCATTTGGAATCTGTTGCAGTCAACTCTCAATATGAGATCCAAAGAGCTGTCACTATCAGTGAAGCAAGCCATCATTAGGCTGAAAAAAAAAACCAAACCCATCAGAGAGATAGCAAAAACATTAGGTGTGGCCAAATCAACTGTTTGGAACATCCTTAAAAAGAAATAATGCACCGGTGAGCTCAGCAACACCAAAAGATCCAGAAGACCATGGAAAATAACTGTAGTGGATGACCGAAGAATTCTTTCCCTGGGGAAGAAACCACTCTTCACAACAGCTGGCCAGATCAAGAACATTCTCCAGGAGGTAGGTGTGTGTGTGTCAAAGTCAACAATCAAGAGAAGACTTCACCAGAGTGAATACAGAGGGTTCACCACAAGATGTAAACCATTGGTGAGCCTCAAAAACTTTGTGAAGTCTTAAGTAGGACGACGAAAACAGTCGTCAGTGTAGTAGTTATTTATTTTCTCTTGGTCAAGGTAACCGTCGGTATGTACGGGTACGGTACTGTGATGGTGGTGGTACGAAGTGACTACTCCACCATACGAAATCTAGTACTCGTCAAGGAAAGGAAGAGGTATGAGAAGAGAAGGGTAGTGAGACCATGTTCAACTAGAACCAGAGTAGACAGGTATCCTACAACAAGGTCTTGACACTTCCGAAAAAATCTACAACAAACCGTTTGAGATTAGACCGGAAGGTCAAAAACTCCGAGTGGTTACCAAATGTAGAACA
>BLSH010493752.1:775232-792050 GCA_018402905.1 Glandirana rugosa
ATATATATCGAGTAAGTCACATATCATATATCTCAGGCAAGTCCGTCACATTCTTATATATATATATATATATATATATATATATATATTTTATACGACGTAAGTCACATATGATATATATGTCGAGTACGGACTCTATATACTATACACTGAATGAGCTATATATATATAGTATACACTGAATGCAGCATATTATATATATATATACTATATACTGTACATATATATTCTTACACTGCCTGTATATACTCTGCACTAGATCTATGTACTACACTGCCTGCACTGCCTGTATATACTCTACACTAGATCTATATATTGCACTGCCTACACGCCACTAACTAAACTAGATAAATGTCAGTCTCCGGTCTCCACATTCACACACTACACGCGGCCGCTGTTCAAGCGGCCTTATAGAGTGTGGGGCGTGGACGGAGACCCCTGAGACATGATTGGCCAAAGGCACCCTGCCTTTTAGCCAACCATGGCTCTCACAACAGAGTGCGCTGTGATTGGCCAAAGCATGCAGGTCATGTGCATGCTTTGACCAATCAGCCGGTGGCATTTTATGCGGTCTAGCAAAGCATTATGGGGCACGCGAATTTGGCATGAATGCCCCATAATGTTCTTTGGGCGAACGGCCAAATAGCCAATGTTCGGGTCAAACTTACGTTCGACTCGAACCGACTGTTCATCCCTACTCTCAACAATATAGAATAAATATTACACCCAGAAGAGATAGACACAGAAGGTGTAACGATCAAGGAACTCAGCAAAGGGATGGTGGGAACCCCTCATAATGGACACATCAGGTGTACGGGCCCGGGAACTCAGTGCAGGGATGGTGGGAACCACTCATAATGGACACATCAGGTGTGCAAACCCAGGAATCCAGCTTAGCGAAGGTGGAAACCCTCATAGTGGGCAAAGCAGTGGTTCAGACTCAGGAAGTCAGCACAGGGATTGCGGAAACCCTTCATAGTGAGCACAGCAGGTTTTCAAACATGGAAACTCAGTGTAGGCATTGTTGGAACCCCTCATAATGGGCACAGTAGTGTGTAAAGCCAGGAACTCTGTGCAGGGATGGTGGAACTCCTCCTAATTGCACAGCAGATACACAGACTTGGAAACTCAGTGCAAGTGTTATGATAACCCTTTCAATGGGTACTGCATGTATGCACACCTTGGAACTTAGTGCAAAGAACTTACTAATAGAGATCACAAGAGATAAAAGAGACTGTCAGGGGTTTTAAAGTGGTATTAAACCCAAAACTAAAAATGTAATATATTGCAGCTTACTGATCATCAGATGTGGTGGCTGCATTCATTTTCCCTTTTTAGGCTTTTTCTGCTCTTTCCTGTATTAGAGTGGCCCCACTCTGGGTGGAGGAGCACGGGGCAATTTTAGATAACAGCATTGTTAGTCTGGGGGGAAGGGAGTGTTAGACGGCCTAGACTAGATTTAAACACTCTAACAAATTGAAGCTAAACTCCAGCTAATAATGTAAAAAGCTAAAAAACTAAAAAGTCAGTGCTACAGCTAAAAATCGCCCGTTTGGGTGTTTGCTGAACACCTGGATTTGCGGGACGCTTAGAGGGATGTTTGCCTGCCGAGCACCCCACAATGCACTGTGCGTTGGCACAGTGCATTCTAAGCCCTGATTGGCTGAAGCAATGCACCCGACCGCTGGCCAGGTGCAAGGCTTTGTCCAATCAGGGCACAGTGAATAGTTGGCTGACCCGAGCAACCAGCCGATATGTCTGCTGACTGGCCGGAGTCCCAATCAAAGCCGGATTCGGCTTTGATCGGGTCTCCGATGTAGTAACCCGGAAGCAGCATCACAATGTCACTTCCGGTTTACTCAGCTGAAAACAGCGCAGATTTTTAAAAAAAAGACAGTATCCTAAACACAGATTTTGGCATTTTGAATACTTTGAAGTGCAGAGGCGGGGTTTGGGGGTCTTTCATAAAAAGTACCTGTCACTGCCTATTACTGTCACAAGAGATGTTTACAGTCCTTGAGACAGCAATAAAAGTGATCAGATTTTTTTTTTTTTTAAGGAACAGTGACAAAATAAGAAAAAAAAATTAAAGCGCCCCCTATCCCCGCGTGCTCGTGCACCAAATTAAACACATATGTAAGTCGTGTCCGCAAAATGTAAACAGCGTTTAAATCACACATGTGAGGTATCGTCGCGGCCGTTAAAGCGAGAGCAATAATTGTAGAAAAAGACCTCCTCTGTAACTCTAGACTGGCAACCTTTTTAAATGTTGCCAATGGAGATTTTTAAGTATCTTAGTTTGTAGCCATTCCACCATGAGTGTGTGCGATTTTAAACCGAAGCATGTTAGGAATCCATTTACTCGGCATAACATTATCTTTCACAATATGCAAAAAAATTGGGCTAAGGTTACTGTTTTCTTATTTTTTAATTCAAAAAAGTGTATTTTTTCCAAAAAAAATGCTTTTACAAGACCGCTGAGCAAATATTGCGTGACATAAAATATTGCAACGGCTGCCATGTTATTCTCTAGGGTCTTTGCTAAAAAAATATTATATGTTGTTTGGGTGTTCTAAGTAATTTTCTAGCAAAAATACTGATAAACAACAAATGTCAGAAATATGCTTGGTTTTGAAGTGGTTAATAAAGGATTGTCAAAATCTGTGTATGTGTGTGTTTTTATTTCTTTTTGAGGCTTTTTTTTGGTGAATGAGTAGGTGTACAGTGTACCCCATACTCATTCACAGGGGGAGGCCAGGATCTGGGGCCCCCTTGTTAAAGGGGGCTTCCAGATTCCGATAAGCAACCCTGTCCGCAGATGCATACAACCACAGCCCAGGGTTGTGGGGAAGAGGCCCTTGGGGTGGGGGGGGCAAAGCCCCCATGCCCCTAAGCAACCTCCCCATGTTGAGGGAACGTGGCCAGGTATGGTTCAGGAGGGGGGGTGCTGGCTCGCCCCCCCCTTTCCTGGCCTGCAAGGCTGCATGCTCGGATGAGGGTCTGGCATGGATTTTGGGGGGACCCCATACCATTTTAAAAAAAAAAAATTTGTGTGGGGTTCCCCTCAAAATCAATACCAGCCCCAAAGGGGAGTCCAGGAGTCTGGGAGATGGAGCAACCGGCTTATCTTCCCAGTGGCAAATCCACAGTCTGGGAGTGAAAAAACCTGCCTCCCTCTCCAACAGTTAGCCAGAGTGGATTATGTGGGGTCCCCAGCAGAAGCGCTGGCAACAGGGCAGAGTGCTGCTGGCCTCTGTCCTCAACTAACTCCCCACCTGTATATTCCAGAGATGCTGGGCAGTCATCCCAGATCCCCAACAACATGATGGAGTGAGCCCAGCCACCCTGTCTTCTTTCCAGGGGCTGACAGGACTCCAGGGCCCATTCACACATTTCCCCAGTGGCGGGTATGTTCTACAAGAGAGGCAGAGGTTGGCTGGGTAAGTAATGATCTGTTTGAGACAATTTGTTTGGGGTACTGTGTGGGAACAGGTTTTGGGGACTGGAACTACAGACTAACTTTGAAGTTAACCCGTCTGGGATCTCCTCCTGTGTTAGTCTACTGCCGAAAGGGGAGAGATGTAACGGGAGTCACTTTGGGTGGGGGGGGAGGGGGGGCTTGGAATCCAGCTTCCCTTGGAGAGGTTGGGAAACCCTTGCTTCAGCTCTCCATGCCCCTCTTATGTGTAAGTCTCAGTGTCCATTAAGTATCTGTCAATCATTTTTGTGGTCACCCTGTGCCCCTAATAGACACAGGGTGACCCAAAAAATGATGTACAGTTACTTAATAGACACTGAGAATGTGGTTTTGATTACTTCAAATGGGACATTGTATGAGCTTTGCCTCATAGCCTGTGGTAGATGGTTGCCATGCCAACTGCAATTCCGGATTGATCAAAGCATTGCTTAGATGTGGATTCCATGGTTAATTGTTAATTGGAAAACCTATTGTCTCTCCTAGCAAACCCTTGAGGGATGTGTTTATACTTGTAAAATTGTGTATTATACTTTTGGAGTTTGATGCAGGCAGTGTGACCTGTAGTGAGATCCTGATTATTCTCATTCACCTATTGTTTCTATCTGGTGGCTAATTAGACTTAACTCTTAGGCTCCATGCACACTGCAATAAAAAAACATTGATTCTACAGGCGCCTGATTTTTTTTTCATCTGCCCGTAGAAGCTCTATTCTATGGGTATTTGCACATTATCAAGTTTACAGGCATTTTCGTACTGGGACGTTAAAAAACCTTTTGGATCACGTTTTTAGAAGTTTAGGAGCTGTAAAAACGTCAATCCTAAACTCCTCTAAACTCCTCTAGACGAGTGGTACTCAACTCCTGTCCTCAGGACCCACTAACAGGCCAGATTTAAGTATTACCTTGGGGAGATGCAGACTAGAATACTGCAATCACTGAGCTGCAAATTATATCACCTGTGATGTAAAATTCAAAATACTAACCACAACATACAAGGCCTTCCACCACACTGCCCCCAGCTACATCTCCAATCTCATCCGCAGATATCACCCCAATCGTCCTCTACGCTCCTCCCAAGACCCAAGACCTCCTTCTCTCTAGCTCCCTTGTTACCTCCTCCCATGCTCGCTTACAGGACTTCTCCAGAGCCTCTCCCATCCTCTGGAACTCCCTGTCCCAGAAAGTCCAGTCAGCTCCAACCCTGTCCGCCTTTAGGCGATCCTTGAAAACTCACTTATTCAGGGAAGCCTACCCCACCTCCACCTAAGACCCGTGCTTGAGCCACCTCTATCAGATCATCCCCTGCAGCCATTACCTTTTGTACCACCTCCCCCTCCCTCTAGATTGTAAGCTCTATGAGCAGGGCCCTCCTATTCCTCCTGTATTGAACTCTATTGTAATTGTACTGTGTCCCTTCTTTATTGTAAAGCGCTGCGCAAACTGTTGGTGCTATATAAATCCTGTATAATAATAATAAATAATAATAATAATGTATTTAATTTATCCTGCAAACCTGGCCTGTTAGTGGGTCCTGAGGATAGGAGTTGAGAACCACTGCTCTAAATTCTTGTGAATGTCAAGTTTCAGCATTTTTTTTGTTGTCAATGTCCAGCACTTCCTGGCTTTACAGAAAATATCTGCTGACCATGTCCATTGTTTATGCAAAAATGTCTGTAAACTCAAATGCTCATAAACTCACCTAAACTTTGTACAAAATGCTCTCAACTGGCGTCTTTTATGCCACGTTTTTCCAGCTAAAGTGCAGACGTTTTTTTCAGCTCCTAGTGTGCATGGAGCCTTAAGGCTCCTCTATGATGGAATTAGCCATGAGTAAGCTGTTCCTTGTTAGCTAAACCATTGTTTGATGTTTTGGGTAAATATTTGGGTCATTGTTAATGTGGCGAGTGACCTCCTTCTCAAGTGTATAAAAAAACCTGTATTCGTATTCAAATAATGTTCCATGTTCATATAAGCTATTGTCGGCTGCTCTTGTACAACCGGCTATGATTTCTGTTACCTATGTGCAGACTGAAGGAAGCGGTATACTGACAGCAGCACTCTGTGAAGTGGAGTGTGGGAACCGGTTCCATTACATTGGTGGCAAGCAGTGGGACGGGGTCCTTTACATTCGGCAATTTTTTTTTTCCCAAAAAAGCTTGCACCCGGGAAAATCAATTTAAATGTCATTTTTTTCTTTATATATGTTAATTTTGCTGCAGCAAGACCCCCAGGCACTACAGTCAGGTCCACAAATGTTGGGACATCGACACAATTCTAATCTTTTTGACTCTATACACCACCACAATGGATTTGAAATGAAACAAACAAGATGTGCTTTAACTGCAGACTTTCAGCTTTAATTTGAGGGTATTTACATCCAAATCAGGTGAATGGTGTAGGAATTACAACAGTTTGTATATGTGCTTCCCACTTTTTAAGAGACCAAAAGTAATGGGACAGATTAACAATCATAAATCAAACTTTCACTTTTTAATACTTGGTTGTAAATCCTTTGCAGTCAATTACAGCCTGAAGTCTGGAGCGCATAGACATCACCAGACGCTGGGTTTCATCCCTGGTGATGCTCTGCCAGGCCTCTACTGCAACTGTCTTCAGTCCCTGCTTGTTCTTGGGGCATTTTCCCTTCAGTTTTAAGTCTTCAGCACGTTAAATGCATGCTCAATCAGATTCAGGTCAGGTGATTGACTTGGCCATTGCATAACATTCCACTTCTTTCCCTTAAAAAACTCTTTGGTTGCTTTCGCAGTTTCGCTTTCATTGTCCATCTGCACTGTGAAGCGCCGTCCAATGAGTTCTGAAGCATTTGGCTGAATATGAGCAGATAATATTGCCCGAAACACTTCAGAATTCGTCCTGCTGCTTTTGTCAGCAGTCACATCATCAATAAATACAAGAGAACCAGTTCCATTGGCAGCCATATATGCCCATGCCATGACACTACCACCACCATTCTTCACTGATGAGGTGGTATGCTTTGGATCATGAGCAGTTCCTTTCCTTCTCCATACTCTTCTCTTCCCATCACTCTGGTACAAGTTGATCTTGGTCTCATCTGTCCATAGGATGTTGTTCCAGAACTGTGAAGGCTTTTTTAGATGTTGTTTGGCAAACTCTAATCTGGCCTTCCTGTTTTTGAGGCTCACCAATGGTTTACATCTTGTGGTGAACCCTCTGTATTCACTCTGGTGAAGTCTTCTCTTGATTGTTGACTTTGACACACATACACCTACCTCCTGGAGAGTGTTCTTGATCTGGCCAACTGTTGTGAAGGTTGTTTTCTTCACCAGGGAGAGAATTCTTTGGTCATCCACCACAGTTGTTTTCCATGGTCTTCCGGGTCTTTTGGTGTTGCTGAGCTCACTGGTGCATTCTTTCTTTTTGAGGATGTTCCAAATAGTTGATTTAGCCACACCTAATGTTTTTACTATCTCTCTGATGGGTTTGTTTTGTTTTTTTCAGCTTAATGATGGCTTGCTTCACTGATAGTGACAGCTCTTTGGATCTCATAATGAGAGTTGACAGCAACAGATTCCAGATGCAAATAGCACACTTGAAATGAACTCTGGACCTTTTATCTGCTCCTTGTAAATGGGATAATGAGGGAATAACACACACCTGGCCATGGAACAGCTGAGCAGCCAATTGTCCCATTACCTTTGGTCCCTTAAAAAGTGGGAGGCACATATACAAACTGTTGTAATTCCTACACTGTTCACCTGATTTGGTAAATACCCTCAAATTAAAGCTGAAAGTCTGCAGTTAAAGCACATCTCGTTTGTTCCATTTCAAATCCATTGTGGTGGTATATAGAGCCAAAAAGATTAGAATTGTGTAGATGTCGCAATATTTATGGACCTGACTGTATCTTTTAAGGAATTTTTCTTTTTTCTTTCCCTTTAAACATCATTAAAATCACTGCTCTTTAAAAACAATCTTTAAAAATGCATTGATATATGTCCCCCGGGGCAGTATCCAGGCCCACAAAGGATGAGGAGTAGGAGAGATGGAATATAGAATAAATGTACATTCCAACAGAGTGCTTAAAGTGGTTGTAAAGCTCAGACATGAAATATGAACAAAGCATATCCCTCTATAGTGTGTACTTGTCTCAATTAGGAGCACTAAGTGTCATTTCTGTCTGCTGCCTCATTCTTCTGCTATTCAACATGGGTCACTTCTTAAAAGTTTTCCTGACACCAAGAGAAAAATGGTGACCGGGGGGTGGAGGGCTTTAGCAGCTTGACAGCCTCAGCTCTGTTCCTTGTGCAGTGTGGAGGGGGTGTGTCTCTTCGCTCCAATCAGCTCTCAGCGCTCTTCTCACTGAGCTCTGCAGAGTGTCATTTCAGTTCTCTATCCCTTTTATTGAGCTCTCACACAAGCTTTAAAAAAACAGTTTTTTGAATGGATGTAGATAAGAGAAAACTGTAGATAAACAGGCACAACTTATGTAGGAGGATTTTGGGGGCCATTTTTTCTGAGTTTAGTAATAGGAAAGCCATAGCTGTGTCTGGAGTGATTGTGACGCAAATGATTGAAGATATAATGGGAAAAATGAATGCCTAGAAGGAGGAAATTTTGGGGCACATTCACCAAATGTGAATCAAAGTTACCACAGTCTCTCCAAGATGTCAAGGGGGAGAAGGGAAAGATACCAGTGAGTCAGGCAGGATTTTAGTACCACCTTTGGATCAGCTTAATGGAGGATTCCCAGTGGGTCGTGCATTTTGAGTTTGTAAACAAAATATGTGAAGCTTTACTCCACTGTGAAGGAAGGAAAGTTTGGGAAAGTTCTTGTTCCCATTTAAACATAGAACTAGTTTTAGTTATGATCCAAAAGACATTCAACATGCTATAACAAAGGGATACGCCTTTGATACATTTATACTTGTTGTAAAAGACCAGGAGCTCATGAGGAAGAGAATGGTATCCATTTGGTCATAGAGATTTACCCTAATTATTATTGGCCAAGTTAACGCAGAAAAAGGTAATTTGCCCAACTTTCCTATTTATAGCAACAACTTTGGATGCATGGGATAAGATTCACACTATTGCATCTCCACAAACCCTTTCGGTCTGCAGAGAAATCCCGTTACGGATCCCAACCATAAAAGTAGAACCATGGCTGCAAAGTATTATCTTTACGTACAAGGAACTTTTATCAAGACAGCCTAAAACTACATCTTAAGCACACTTTCAAATACACTATATTAATGCCAAACATCCCAATTTACAATATAAGGTCTATAGTGAAATCTGTAAATACTTGAAAACCAATTTTAACAAGCCTAAAGGTTTGTCCTGGTTTTATTCCACACTCCATCATAGAGGGAAGCTTACTAAGACCTCAAATGTGTTTTCCAGGGAGACACAATGTGGCTGATTTACTAAAGGCAAATATACTATGATATATGGAACCTTGCAAGGTCCTGAGTTTGCTTTCAAAGTGTGTGTAGCAGAGCATTATAATTAGAATAATGAATGTGCTCCACCACGCACAAGGCTTAATAACCAGATATAGTGATAATAAATGGGTCGCTGCTTACTGCATAAACCAAATACCGGTATATAAGAATTAAATAGTCATCAATAGTATACCAACAATATTCCACAGCGCGCAAACAAATCTTCAAAAATAGTATAAAATAATAGACATATGTACACAAAATTTGGAGACAAAGCCCCTATCTGACATTTGTTGCTTACGTTGAAATCCGTATTTTTTGCTAGAAATTACTTTGAACCCGCAAACATTATATATATATATATATATATATATATATATATATATATATTTTTAGCAGAGACCCTAGAGAATAAAATGGTGATCGTTGCAATATTTTATGTCACACGGTATTTGTGCAACAGTCTTTCAAACTCAATTTTTTTGGGAAAAAATACTTTTTTGGAGAAAACACTGTCATAAATTAAAAGAAAAAAAAAACAGTAGAGTTAGCCCATTTTTTTTATAATGTGAAAGAGGATGTTGTGCTGAGTAAATAGATACCTAAAATGCCACGCTTTGAAATTGCGCACACTTGTGGAATGGCGAAAAGCTTAAAAATCTTCATAGGCAAAGCTTTAAAAATGTCTACAGGTTACTAGTTTAGAGTTACAGAGGAGATCTAGTGCTAGAATTATTGCTCTCACTCTAACAATTGCAGCGATACCTCACATGTGTGGTTTGAACACCGTTTACATTTGTGGGTGCGACTTACATGCGCGTTTGCTTCTGGGCGTGAGCACAGAGCAATGGGGCGCTTTAATTTTTTTTTCTTCTTTTTTTTTTTTACTTTTACACTGTCTCTTTAAAAAAAATAATGTCTGATAATTTTTATTGCTGTCACGAGGAATGTAAACATCCTTTGTGACAGTAATAGGCGGTGACAGGTACTTTTCAAAACACCAAAATCTGCGTTTTTTAATACTTGGGATTTTTTAAAATCAGCGCCATTGGCAGCCAAGTAAACCAGAAGTGATGTGATGACATTGCTTCCAGGTTACTAGATTGGAGACCCAATTGAAACTGATTCTGGACGTGTTGGCTGGTCGAATGGGTCTCCTGGTGGGACGGGAGAGCCCGAGAGAGCTGTGGAAGGCAGCGGGAGTCCCCTCCCACTCCTTTAGGATAACAGCTGAGTGGCTTTTAGCCACATTGGTAGTTATCCTAGGAAAGCACACCGCTGGCTCTAAAAAAACGGTAGGAGGGTGATGCCTGCAGCTGCAGGCATCACCCCTGCACAACCCCTTCAAGCCAAGGCCGCATATTTGTGTACACTCGGCGTAAAGGGTTATGTGTTAAAATATATATATATATATGTATACGCAAATAAATAAGTTCAAAAAGAATAAGACACACACCACTGTGAAATCTTGTAAACAAAATGACACCTTGAATCCACCACCAAAGTGATAATGTGTGCGCTATTCCCTTAGAAATAACACTCACCAGAGCCAGGGCTGGCCCTACCATGGGACCCAGGCGGCAAGTTGAGAGGGGCAGCAGAGCAGGTCTGCCAGAGCAGGGTCGCCACTACCTACACAATCCGCAGACTCAGTGAGAGTGTTGTGGCCTGTCCCACACAGCCGCGGCGGCACTCTCACTGAGTCTGCACTCGATACCTCAGTGACAGCCAGAGCCCGGAAATCTGTGCGAGAGCTCCTTGCTCCGCACATATGATAGAGCCGGGAGTAACTTTATCACATGAGCTCCTGAGCAGGGGTGGGGCCAGGTGAGTGCAGGCCATGGAGGAGGGGAGGAGGGGAGGGGGGGTCAGGGAGAAGTGTAGAGAGTCAGCATACTGATCAGCTGATCCAGCACTGAGATCCCTCCATCTTCCACTGACACCTCATTCCTGCACAGAGTGATCTGGAGGGGTGACAGGGACAGTCTGGACAGGAGGAAGGAGAGGGAGGGACCATACACAGCACAAGGAAGCTCTACATATATTACACTAGCTTGTCTGTATACCCTGGTAGCTTGTCTATATACCCTAGTAGCCTGTCTATATACCCTAGCCTGTCTATATAGTCTAGTAGTCTGTCTATGTACCCTAGCCTGTCTATATACCCTAGTGGCCTGTCTATATACCCTAGCCTGTCTATATACCCTAGTAGTCTGTCTATATACCCTAGTTGCCTTTCTATATACCCTAGTAGCCTGTCTCTATACCCTAGTAGCCTGTCTCTATATCCTAGTAGCCTGTCTATATACCCTAGTAGCCTGTCTATATACCCTAGTAGCTTGTCTGTATACCCTAGCCTGTCTACATACCCTAGCAGCCTGTCTATATACCCTAGTAGATTGTCTGTATACCCTAGTAGCCTGTCTATATGCCCTAGCAGTCTGTCTATATACCCTAGCATGTCTGTATACCCTAGTAGCCTGTCTATATACTCTAGTAGCCTGTATGTATACCATAGCCTGTCTATACACTAGCAGCCTGTCTATATACCTAGCATGTCCATATACTACCCCTGCCTATCTATATACTACACTAGCCTGTCTATATACCATAGCCTGTCTATATACCATTCTAGCGTGTCTATATACCACTCTAGCCTGTCTATATACTACCCTAGCCTGTCTATATACTACACTAGCCTGTCGATATACCCTAGCCTCTCTATATACTACACTAGCGTGTCTATATACCCTAGCCTGTCTATATACCATAGCCTGTCCATATACTACCCAAGCCAGTCTATATACCACTCTAGCGTGTCTATATACCACTCTAGCCTGTCTATATACTACCCTAGCCTGTCTATATACTACACTAGCCTGTCTATATACTACACTAGCCTGTCGATATACCCTAGCCTGTCTATATACTACACTAGCTTGTCTATATATCTTAGCCTGTCTATATACTACACTAGCCTATCTACATACCCTAGTCCAGTGTTTCTCAACTCCAGTCCTTAAGGCGCCCCAACAGGTCATGTTTTCAGGATTTCCCTCAGATGAAACGGCTGTGGTAAAAACCAAGGCCGTGAAACTGATCAAATCACCTGTGCAAAATAACGCAAAGCCCGAAAACAGGACCTATTGGGGCGCCTTGAGAACTAGAGTCGAGTAACACTGCCCTAGCCCGTCTATATACTACAATAGCCACTAACCTAGGTTCACACTTATGTGTTTACTGCAAAATCTGACTTCCTGATAAATTTAATTTTAGTTTTAATTATCATGATTGAACATAATGGATGTGGGGGCCTTTTGGTGAGTGTGAGGTTTATTTTTTTTGAGGGGGGGCATCATTTCATTCTTGCACCCAGGCAGGACAATATCTTGGGCCAACCCTGACCAGACCAAGTTGCCACCCATTCTCATCAGTAAGCAATAGCTCTCCTTTAGCCCTGGTTTACATCGGGGCATTTTGGCAGCAATTGGCAGCAATTGCCAGCAATGTCACCATCCGAAATGTTGCAACGCTGCATTTGCTGTGCCGCATCAATTTCCAAAAGTAGTTTCTGTACTACTTTTGGCGTATTCAGGTGCGATTTCCATTGACATCTGTACAGCAACCCGCACAGATGTCTCTGAAATTGCACTTGAAGTCAGGATTGACATGCGAGAATGAAATGGCGCACCTTCAGCTGAACGCGCACCATTTCATTCCTGCACCAATGTGAACCTAGGCTTAGAGAAAATCCAAATCGCCTCTCCCCTTTCCTTATGACTTTAGATCTCATAAAGTATATGTAGAAAGAAGAGGAAGCTTCCAATAGTGTATTACGTCAAACACCAGATTATTTATTTAATTAAAAGATATCCACTCAAATTTTAAAACATTAAAACAAGCATGGTACATAAAAGGGAGTGCGGTAGCTGTCCTATAGTAGTCTCGCCACCTCCACGCTGGTGTGACCACAGTTCGAACCTTGCCACTCATTCTCCCATTGTAGTCACATCCGGTTGCCGCATAACCACACCCCAATATGTTTCGTCATATCCGACTTCATTACAGGTGTCAGGCCACCTGCCATCAGGCACCGCTAGGGTTAGGGGTGCACTGCTAAGGTTGTGGACCCTTAGCTGAGTGCCGCGAATGGAGCTCTGGGTGGTGCAGGAAGCAGGACCACTGGAGCACTGACACTGATTATGCAGGGAGCTAGAGCATAGGTTTCCCCAGGGAATGGATTCTAAGAGCCAGAAGGTGTTTACCAGAGCCTCTAGTGGTGAGGATGGACTTGGCTGCAACTGGCTCCAGGTCGCGGCCTCCAGGGTCTCCCAGCTCATGCTCACGGCTGGCTACTAGTGGATAGAGAGAGGAAGCAGCAGTACAGGACAACAAGGAATAGTCAGTAGGATAGCCAAGAGTCAGGCCAAAGAGCAGACAGGGACAGATAGGAGAGCACGCCAAGATCGGGGTAACCAGCAGGCAGAAACAGTCACAAAACAAGCCAAGGTTGGGGTAACAAGCAGACAGGAATAGTCATGAACAAGCCAATGTCATTTTTTTCCCTCCACGGTTTCATGTGACTTGTTGTTGCTACAAGGTCTCAGGTGTGAATAAGGAGCAGCTGTGTTAAATTTGGTGTGATCGCTCTCACTCTCTAATACTGGTCACAGGAAGTTCAACATGGCACCTCATGGCAAATAACTCTCTGAGAATCTGAAAAAAAATTGTTGCTTTACATAAAGATGGCCTAGGCTATAAGAAGATTGTCAAGACCCTGAAACTGAGCTGCAGCATGGTGGCCAAGACCATACAGCGGTTTAACAGGACAGGTTCCACTCGACCAAAGAAGTTGAGTGCATGTGCTCAGCGTCATATCCAGAGTTTGTCTTTGGGAAATAGATGTATGAGTGCTGCCAGCATTGCTGCAGAGGTTGAAGGGGTGGGGAATTAGCCTGTCTGTGCTCAGACCTTAAGCCGCACACTGCATCAAATTCGTCTTCATGGCTGTTGTCCCAGAAGGAAGCATCTTCTAAAGATGATTCACAAGAAAGCCCACAAACAGTTTGCTGAAGACAAGCAGACTAAGGACATGTATTACTGGAATAAATAAATACGTTTATCTTGGTCTCATCAGACCACGGGACATGGAATCATGTCCTGTGATCTGATGAGACCAAGATAAACTTATTTGGTTCAGATGGTGTCAAGCGTGTGTGGCGGCAACCAGGTGAGGAGTACAAAGACAAGTGTGTCTTGCCTACATTCAAGCACAGTAGTGGGAGTGTCATGGTCTGGGGCTGCATGAGTGCTGCCGGCACTGGGGAGCTACAGTTCATTGAGTGAACCATGAGTGCCAACATGTACTGTGATATACTGAAGCAGAGCATGATCTCCTCCCTTCGGAGACTGGGCCGCCGGGCACTATTCCAACATGATACCGACCCCAAACGCACCTCCAAGATGACCACTGCCTTGCTAAAGAAGGTGAGGGTAAAGGTGATGAACAGGCCAAGCATGTCTCCAGACTTAAACTCTATTGAGCATCTGTGGGGCATCCTCAAATGGAAGGTGGAGGAGCACAAGGTCTCTAACATTCACCAGCTCTGTGATGTCATCATGGAGGAGTGGAAGAGGACTCCAGTGGCAACCTGTGAAGCTTTGGTGAACTCCATGCCCAATAGGGTTAAGGCAGTGCTGGAAAATAATGGTGACCACACAAAATATTGACACTTTGGGCCCAATTTGGACATTTTCACTTAGGGGTGTACTCACTTTTGTTGCCAGCGGTTTAGACATTAATAGCTGTGTGTTGAGTTATTTTGAGGGGACAGCAAATTTACACTCTTATACAAGCTGTACACTCGCTATTTTACATTGTAGCAAAGTGTCATTTCTTCAGTGTTGTCACATGAAAAGATGTAATAAAATATTTATAAAAATGTGAGGGGTGTACTCACTTTTGTGAGATACCGTATATATATATTGTAGCAGGGCGTCCCAGAGAGAGACGGGAAAATTCCTGTTTTGGGTTTATACATCTCCCAGGCTCCTCTCATACACGCTATGCACAGGTGTCAAACTGGTGGACGTCCAGCTGTTGCGGAACTACAAGTCCCATGGGGCATTGCAAGGCTGACAGTTACAAGTATGAATCCCACAAGCAGAAGCATGATGGGACTTGTAGTTCCACAACAGCCGGAGGGCCGCCAGTTTGACACCCCTGCGCTATTGGATCTCTGATCCACGATCCAGTTTGGGTCTTGGTCCTGTCCCCCAGGCCAATTTATGCTCACCAGACAGCCAGTGCTCTTTGCCTGGGAACATCAAACAACGCCTGTCTGTCAGAGCAAGAAGTTGGTGAAAACTTACAAGTAGAGTTGAGCGAAGACTTGGATGTTCGGGTTCGGCGGGTTTGGCCAAACTTTGTAAAAAAGTTCGAATTCGGCCCCAAACTTGACCCCGAACCCCATTGAAGTCAATGGTGACCCAAACTTTTGGGCACTAAAATGGCTCTAAAAAAGTCCTGGAAAGGGCTAGAGGGCTGCAAAAGGAGGCAAAATGGGGGGTAAGAGTAGGACAAGTGCCCTGCACACAAATATTGATAGGGAAATAACTTAAAATCACATAAAAAAATAAAAAATGGAGGAGGAGGTGGATGTGGAGTGGGAGGTTGAGGAGGCGGTGACCGTGGCGGTGTAGGTGGAAGTGGCGGTGGAGGAGGAGGAGGTAGCCACTAGCCAACACTGTTTTTGTTTGTTTTTTTTTTCTAATTGGGGTAGCCCCCAAAATATTGAGACATATTAAAAGAAAAAAAGTATACCAATGGCTGTGTGAGGCCGGTTTAAATTTCTATTCTGCACAAGGTACAGACAAGTCTTGTGGGATCCATGCCTGGTTCATTTTAATAAACGTTAGCTTGTCCACCTTGGCTGTGGACAGGCGGCTGCGCTTGTCTGTGATAACGCTCCCTGCCGTGTTAACCACTTCCGGACCGCCGTACGTCGTTTGACGGCGGCCACTTTGAAGTGGGATACCGTTGTTATGGTAGCAGATAGCTACCATAACCCCGGTATCATTTTTTTCTGCAGGCGATTCCCTGCAAGATAAAAGTGATCTTAGCGGCGGATTCGCCGCGAGATCACTTTTATCAGCGGCGGGAGAGGTGCCCCCCCCCCTCCCGCCGCTTTCCGGTCATCTCCGCCGCTTACCGGACCCGCCGGCAGCGGCGGAGATGATCGGGTCCTATCCCTGCAGTGTCCGTGTGCCGAGTGAGCGGCTGAAGCCGCTCACCCGGCTCCATAACAAGGAGTTTTTAGTCCCCAGATCTCATATTTTGGAGGTCCTGGCATGCTTTTTTCTATTACAAGGAATGTTTACATTTCTTGTAATAGGAAAAAAAGTGATCAAAAAATTTTTTTTTTTTAAAAAACCCGCCCTGAATGCATACGCAAGCGAAGACACGCGCTCGAGCGTTCCTGCCACGCGAAATTTAAAAAAAAAAAAAAAAAATTAATACATAAAATGAAAAATTAAAAATAAAAATGTTGAAAAAATTTTTTTTTTTTAAAAAACTAGTGAAAAAAAGGATAATGTTCTTTACATTTGTAAGGAACATTATCTTTTTTCGTACGGTCCTGGAGGTTTTATACTCTAGACCCCTGATTTTTGAGGAACAATACCTCGGCCCACTCGCCGAAGTCGGCGAGTGAGCCGTGTGCCTGTGACGTCCCTATCCTGGGCTAGTAGAGGCGGCGACGGCCGCCCAGGCCATTCGCCGCCTCTACTGGCCTTTCGCCGCCCTCCCCCCCCCCGTGGAGAGGGCGGCGACTATTTTCACTAGAGCGCCGCTTAGGCGGCGATTCTAGTGAAAATAGAACGTCCCTTAGCGGACGTCTTTTTTTACTATGGCCCCAAT
>BLSH010493752.1:792060-803314 GCA_018402905.1 Glandirana rugosa
AAGGCATAAAGGGCAAGCTCAGGCCATATGCCCAATTTGGAGACCCAGAAGTTGATTGGGGCAGACCCATCAGTCAGTACGTGTAGGCGTGTGCACACATACTGTTCCACCATGTTGCTGAAATGCTGCCTCCTGCTAAGACGTTGTCTATCAGCTGGTGGTGCTGTTTGTTGTGGCGTGCTGCTGTCAAAGCTTTTCCACGTTTCGGCCATGCTAACCCTGCCTTCTGAGGTGCTGGCGGTGCCACATCTGCGTTATCGACCTCTTCCTCCTCCTCTGCCTTCGCAGCAATGTAGACGCACTTTTTATTTTTGTGCAAGAAATGCACCGCTCACACCAGCAGCAGGAACCTCTCCCTACACCAGTATGAGATGATTTTATAACGCTAATCTGTCCCTCACACCAGCAGCAGGAACCTCTCCCTACACCAGTATGAGATGATTTTAAAACATTAATCTGTCCCTCACACCAGTAGCAGGAACCTCTCCCTACACCAGTATGAGATAATGTGACATGCAGCACTACGTGACTTCAGCTTATATAGAGGTTGGGTCACATAATGCACTGGCCAGTCACAGCCATGCCATTAGTAGGCATGGCTGTGATGTCTTCTAAGGGCAAACAAGTGAAAATCTTGTTGATTGGCTGCCCTGCAGCTATTCAAAAGCGTGGAAAAATACCCGAACTCCGAACCTGGACTTTTTCTCAAATGTCCGGGTTCGGGACACAGACACCCTAAAGTCCGGTACGAACCCGAACTTTACAGTTCGCACAACTCTACTTACAAGTTGTATACATGGAAGCTGACAAGCTGTGGACTTGCTCAGCCTGGTAGGACCTGTATATTTTGTATAGTTAGTGCCGAGACACAGCTAGGTTTTTGTTTTGCTATGTTGGTTTTCTGAGACACTGTATAGCACCTGTATAAAAAAGTTGTAAATACCACAAATAAACACCGCAATTTGTCACTACCTCACTGGATTTGGTATCTGTGCCTGCGAGACTGTTTATCCCAGGAAGCTTTGTACCTGCAACCTGTTCCCCAGCTTACATATGGTGGAGGATGCAGGCAGCTGTAGTAAGTTACTACTTAAAGGGCCAGAACCTGCAGTGACTAAACATGGAGGAAATCTTCAAACAGTTGATGTTATCTAACGCTGCACAGCAGCAAGCAAACGCTGCACAACAGACAGCCAGCACTATTGCACAGGAGCAAACAAATGCGATGTGCTAATATCCTTTGGTCAAGCCAAAGTGGTCATATAGCGGACCTTGCCAAGTCTGTGTATAATTTCATCTACCCTGGGCATTGAGTATGTGTCAAACTTTGTCACTGCATTAAGCTCTGTGAAGTCATAAACCTCCAAGTACCATCCGGTACTGGGACTAACACAATGGGGCTAGACCAGTCACTATGAGATTCCGCAAGGCATCCTTTTTTTTATTTAAATATCTTTATTAAAGTTTTTTTCATTTATACAATTGTAAGAAAAGATAAAAGGCATTCATTATTCCACATCACATTTACCAATAATATGTTCCATGCTTCCCTTCTCTTCCCTGCTTTTACTGATTTTATACCAATCTATCATTCTAGGCCCCCAAAAAGGGAGGATGGAGAAGCATGGGGGGAACGTAACAACAACACAACACAACAAAACCCCCCCCCCCCCCCCCCCGAAATACAAGAGAGAGCGTGGTAGGTACTGCTGGGAGACTCCCATACAAACTTTAGTGCTCAATTCATGATTCACTTGATTCCAAACCATAAATTCGTCAACATTTTAAATCAAAAACCACTCATGTGTGTCCATTTGGTGATAAAAAAAAACTCAAATAAACACCCCCCAGTGTTATATGAGGAGATTATCTCCATCTTAATACATTGTGAAACTCACTTCCCCTATCTGGATGCTACCACCCCTTCTGCTCAATTCCTAAACTTCCACATTTAATCAAAGTGCATCCTAATCTTCACCATTACATATACAGTGTATTCCCTTCTATTCCACCCTCCTCCCCCAGCTCCTGAAATAATGATCCCTTGTCCCTCCGGTGGACCCCCCACTCCCTACTGGAAAAAAAAGAAGCAAGTTCTCTCTCTCCCTCCTCGCCCCGCACCCGTCTGGGGGACCATATTCTGGGTCCTCCGCAAGGTCATTTCCACCTCTCGGTTTTACCTACTCTTCCGATATTTCCGAAGAGTGGTACATCCAGCCTGCCCATATCTTTTTAAACCTCTCGTGTTGATATCTAACCATGTGTGACCACCTTTCAGCCTCCATAATTCTGTCCACCCCCCTCTTCCAGTCCATCACCGTAGGACAGTTAGACTGTTTCCAGAATCTGGACATCAATATCTTTGCTGCATTCAATAAATGCGGTGTGATACTCATTTTTTAAAATTTGGTGGATGATGGCATTCCATGGAAGAGGAAGTGCAGTGGGGTGAATTCTATTGGTCTAAGAGTCAGCTTCCTGATCCAAGGGGCCCAAAAGGGTCTGATCTTGGGGCACGTCCACCATATATGGAGGAACGTGCCCTGCTGATCGCATCCCCGCCAACAGCAGGCATCTGCCCTTGGGAACATCTGCTTTATACGTACTGGCGTCCGGTACCACCTCAATAAGAATTTGTATGACATTTCCTGTGTTTGTGAACTTATGGAGATGCAGTGTGTTGCTTTAATCATCCTTTGAATCTGCGTAGTTGTAAGTTTAATTTTCATCTCTCTTTCCCATTCCCTTATATAGTATGGAATTGTATTATTTTGCACGCTGAGTATCAATTTGTACATTCTGGGCAATAAATGTCTAGGTTCTAAATGGTCGACACACATCGATTCAAAATGTGTAAGGGTATTCAAGGGCCTCACTTGGTTCTTTAGTTTACTGAAAAAATCTACCATTTGCCGGTATCTCCAGTCGTCCAGCAGCCTCCCCCCAAGGGTATACTCTAGTTCCCTCCGCATTAATAATCTCCCCCCTGGGGCAAATTTTGCGCATGTAATGTTCCCTGCTATGCAACAGGCCCGCGTATACTGGCTCCTCACCCGGGGGAAACCAGGTTTACCCACTTAACGGGGTCAAGGGGGACACCAGGGGGGGCAAATATGCCCAATATATTCAACCTATCCCACACCACCAAAGTTGACCGAGTCAGTGGTGATGTCCACTCCGACAACCCCCTTGACCGGCCGGAATCCAAGGGGCTCCCGCCAGGTTCCTACCTGCCAGTGTTTTTTCCGGAGGTGCCCAAGGTTTGTCAGGAGGGTCATGGCACCAATTTAAAATATGAACCATGGCCATAGCCTTATAATAAAGGGATACATTGGACATTCCTACCCCTCCCTCCAACTTATGTCTACACATTATGCCATATGCCAACCTCGGATGCCTGTCCCCCCAAACAAATGTCTGAAATGCCCTCCTCATCCGTTTAAAAAAACTAGGTGCGAGCGCTATCGGTACCGTGCGTAATTTATAAATTATCCTTGGTAGCACATTCATTTTGAGAGCGTTTACTCTTCCAAACCAGGTCAATGGGTGTCCCCTCCATTTCTGCAGGTCTCTCTCTTTTTCCAAAAGCAGGGACCCATAGTTAAGGTCATAAAGGAGCTTTGCATCTGATGTGACCTGTATGCCCAAATATGATAATGAATCTACTTTCCATATAAAAGGGAAGGTTTGTTTCAATTGAATATCCAGCCCTGGAGGGATATGATCTGGCATCAGCACGTATTTTTCAAAGTTTATTTTAAAATTAGATAACAAACCAAACCTTTGCACTTCTGCCATCAATTCCTCCAGGGAATCCTGGGGCTTAGAAAGATAGAACAGCAGATCATCTGCATAAGCTGAAACCTTATGCTCCGTTAATCCTATGCGTATCCCTGCTATCTTCTAATTTTTCCTGACCATGCATAAAAAGGGTTCCAAAACCAAATCGAACAACAACAGGGATAGGGGACACCCCTGCCTGGTCCCATTACTTATTTCAAAGTATTCTGATAACCCATAATTCGATCTCTCAGGCCCATCTCCCTCAGCACCCCAGACATGAAGGCCCAGTCCACCCTATCGAATGCTTTCTCAGCATCCATCAAAAGCATTACACTCGAGGCTGGGCACGGTCCCTTCCACAGCCAGTGGATCACATGGAGGGCTCTTATGGTGTTATCACTGGCTTCTCTACACTCCACAAAGCCCGCCTGGTCCGGATGGATCTGCCCTGCCACGAGTCCCTGCAAAGGGCCAGGACCTTCACCAAAAATGTAATGTCTGAGTTGAGAAGGGAGATGGGTCTGTTTTTGGCACAGTGCTGGGGGTCCTTCCCCTATTTGGGGAGGACCGTCAGGAAAGCAGACAGCGCCTCTCGCGATAGGAGGTTATCGCCTGATATAGAATTAAGATAATTGTACAGTGGGCCTATTAATATATCTGAGAATTTTTTATAATATGTATTCGTGAGCCCGTCTGGTCCGGGGCTTTTACCCTTCGGTGAGATGGCTATGACCCTACTTAACACCTCCCTGGAAATGGGCCTTTCCAATTCCTCCAGGACCGAGGATGGCATTGCCGGTAACCCTGACTCCTCTATGCATGCCCGAATTGCCCTCTTCCGTTCCTTATCCATCCCTCCCCCTGGGCCTAGACCTGGGCCTATATTATACAGGGTTTTATAGAATCGCCTAAATTAAACAATCGCCTAAATTAAACAATAGCAGGTAGAAGCCATATCTTTGTTTTTAGAACAGGGATATGGCTTCTACCTGCTATTGTTTAAGTTTCACACACAGTTTTCAGATGATTTTAGAAGAGGGATATGGCTTCTACCTGCTATTGTTTAAGTTTCACACACAGTTTTCAGATGATTTTAGAACAGGGATATGGCTTCTACCTGCTATTGTTTAAGTTTCACACACAGTTTTCAGATGATTTTAGAACAGGGATATGGCTTATCCCGGCTATTGTTTAAGTTTCACACACAGTTTGCTGATGATTTTAGAACAGGGATATGGCTTCTCCCGGCTATTGTTTAAGTTTTACACACAGTTTGCTGACGATTTTAGAACAGGGATATGGCTTCTCCCAGCTATTGTTTAAGTTTCACACACAGTTTTCAGATGATTTTAGAACAGGGATATGGCTTCTCCCGGTTATTGTTTAAGTTACACACACAGTTTTCAGATGATTGTAGAACAGTGATATGGGTTCTCCCGGCTAATTTATACTTTTTTCACACAGTTTGAAGATGATTTTAAAACAGTGATATGGTTTCTCCCGCTAATTAATACTTTTCACACACAGTTTGAAGATGGTCCACATCCACCTCCATTTTTTATTTTTTTATGTGATTTTTGTTTAAAAATGCTTTTATGTTATTTCCCTGTCCCCATTTCTTTGTAGGGCACTTGTCCGACCCTTACCCCCATTTTCCTTCCCTTTGCAGACCTCTAGGACTTTCCAGGACTTTTTTACAGCAATTTTCAGAACTTTTAGTAAAATTACCAAAACCCGAACCCGGACTTTTTTTGAAAAGTCCGGGTTCGGGTCCGGGTCCCGGACACCCAAAAGTTCGGTACTGACCCGAACTTTACAGTTCGGGTTCGCTCAACTCTACTCGACAGTTGATGAGCGAACATGGTTCAGAAAAAACTGGCCCACCATCAGCAAGTCTATCCTTGATTATGTGGACATGGATTTTAGAGTAGTAGCTATAGTCCTTGTCTCTTTTATGTAATACCTTCCAACTGTCCACCAGATGGAGGGCCCATAATTGTAATTTAATATATCTCACTGCTCTGTATGATAATTGTGTTTTCCAGGATGAGATGTCTAGACAGGGGTCCAAGATCATGTTAAAATCCCCACCTACCACTAGGAAGTCTTCCCTAAATTTCTCCAACGTTTTTAGTGTTTTGGATAGAAACTTAACTGTGCAGCTGTTGGGTGTGTATACTGAGGCAAAGGTATAATTGATCCTGCAGTTTCCCTTTCACAAATACATAACGCCCTTCTGGGTCTGCCTCTACCTCCACCGGCACCATAGGGCATGTTTTCCTAAATGCTATAGTTACTCCTCTTGCTCTCGCTTGAGGGGAGGGTGCATGGAAGCACTGATTGAATGGGGAGAGAAGCATCCGGGGGTAGACCCTGCCACAAAGTGCATCTGTTGAAGGGAGACAACATCCGCCCCAAGGAGACGCATTCCTGCCAGAGACGACCCCTTTTGTTAGGCGAGCCTAATCCCCTCACATTATATGACACTATTTTCACAGTACCTGTCATTCTCTGGCTTGTTTCTCACCTGGTGGGTGTTTCCCTGGACTCTTCACCGTGGAGCTTTGCCCCTCGATTTCCCGGGCCCAGAGATCCCCGCGGACGCAAAGGAGAGGAAAAGAGAGAGAAAGAAAAAAAAAAAAACAACAACCCCCCCAAAAACCCACCCCAACCCCCGAAACATTCCCCCATACATACATCTCCAAAGTTGACACATCATACCTTCCTCCCCCATGGTGCAGTCACTGAAGGGAGGACGGCCCCGGGCAATGACCAAACACCTACGCCCGGGGTCGCCCCCCCACCACCACCACCTGGTCTAAACAGTCTCACATCTCGGGGCCGGCCTGTTGGGGAAAAGTCTGTCAAAGGCATGTGCGGGGCGCCTCTAGATCCCTGGGTCTGCAGGAACCAATTCAGTCCCTCCCCCCACCATTTATTACCATGCCACTTCTCATTTACCCCATTTACCCCTCATTACTCATAACAGCCCTAAGCACCAGTGATCCCAAATTACTTTGCATACAATACTTAAACCCCTTCCTTAATAGTCTTTATACTACCAATATATGACTTCCCCGACCCAGTTCCACCCCTTCCCTCCTGCAATTTTAACCCTTGCCCTGAAGTTTAGCAGCCTGTCCATTTTCCTCTATTTCTTTTCTTGTCTTCCCTTTTTTCTCCTCTCATTCCTCTCGCCCTCCTTTTTTCTTCTCCCCTTTTCCTTTTCTCTTTTCTAATTTTTTCTGCGGCTCCTGCCCGGGACTTTCTGCCACTGTTCAGGACGCTGCCGGAGGGGTTTGTAACTATTCAGTCTCCATTCCTGGAGGTCCGTTGGGGGCAATTCCAGTACCTCCAGAAACTGCTGTAGATCATCATTGTTTTGAAAGACAACCGTCTTTCCATTCCTGGAGGCAGTTAAACAGAAAGGAAATCCCCAGCGGTATTTAACTCCTGTTCCTCGCAGAGTATCCAGTAGGGGTCGTACCATTCTATGCTGCATGCGTGTGCAATATAATAGATCTGGAAATAGCATGATTGGGACCCTGTTCAATTCTGTAATGGGCCTATCCCGGGTTGCTTTCATTATTGAGTCTTTTACCTGGTATTTGTGTAGTTTACAGATAACTTCCCTTGGTCTCTCTGCATTTAAAGGGGCAATTGATGGTACTCGGTGCACTCGATCCAACTCAATATTTCCAGGTACATGATCCCCCAAGATCTGCCGAAACAAGCCCTGGACTGCTTCTGGCAGCTCTGGGGTTTTTTGTTACCTTAGGTAGTCCCCTTATTCTTATATTCTGCCGGCGGTCCCTGTTTTCATGATCATCCAGCTTATCCAATAGGGAATTTAGAGTCTTTTCATGTTGTTTTATGATTTATTGGTTGTCTGCCACCACCTGTCTGATATCATCATGGCCTGACTCCAAATCCAATACTCTATACCCCAATGCCTTGGTGTCCTCCCTCAGTGCCTCCACAGCCTTCTTGAAGGACATCTCCACCAGTGCTATGAGTGATTCAATATCTGACCTTGTGGGGAGTGCTTTTATATGCTCCCTACGTTCCCAGTCAATCTCTGGCTGTATATAGCCTTCCCTGGTAGGGCTGCTTGTCGGGTCTAAATGGGGGAATGGTATCGCGCTTAGGATTTAAGAAAGTGACTCAGCAGCTGCCCTCCAATAACTCCCTCCCTCAGGGGGGATTTATAAGGATCAGTATGTGAGGTTGGATGTGGCGCTATCTGAGCGTGTATATAAAGGAAATGTTAGGTAAAGTGCTAGTATGGTGTGTTAATATAGGCTAAAATTTTTTGGAAAAGTTGTGTCTAAAACCAGTTTTAATAAAGTGCAAAAGTGCTACTGTGTCTTCCTGTGTTTTTCAATATTCCATAAACTTAATAATAGAGGTATATGTAAAATAAAAAATAAATCTGTATGTGCAACTGTGCAATTGCATACACCTTACAACTTCCAAGAAATACCATTGAATCAACCTGAGTCTCATTAGTGGTGAGCTGCTATGTTTAAAAGTTCTGTGGGATTCAAAAGTTCATGTCTTTCCATAAGAATAAAATACAGTTCATATATCACAAGTCCCAGGTATCCTTATTTTCTTCGCATAAATGAGTTGATATAATCTTCATACAATATAAAGTGTTCAGTGCTCATAGGTGGTTTCCTGTGCAAACTAATTCATAACACAATTGTGAGGCAGAAGTGTTGATCACACGTGCTCCCCTTTGGACCCCTCCTTACCAGAGGGCATTACCCCTGCAGGGGTGAAATGCCTATCTTTATAATCCACTGATGTTCCTCGTTGTGGGGCGTGCATCCGTCCAGTTGTTAGGGAAAAGAGCAAAAAGAGGCTCCCATAGCGTAATATGTAAAAACTTTTGTTTGTTTTATTCCAAATTCATAATAAAAAATAGCCAAATTTCCAAATACACGGATAAAAGCAAGATCAGGTAACAATGTTGCAATTGCGGGTTTTTGTTAAAAAGAAAAACTAATATGTATCCCTCCTAGTACATCCAAACGTCTCCAGCTTGGGCCACTCACTCATGTAGAGGAAGACCCGCTCGCTTCCTGTATCGAGTGCAGAAATGTGTCACGCCAAGCCGCTTGGAGAGAGCCGGAAATGGGGTGGGGATTAGCGTACACACAGCCGGTCACCTGACATGTTTCGTCGATTGACGTTCTCAAAGGTGTCATTCAATGGTATGATTCAATGGTATGATTCAATGGTATTTCTTGGAAGTTGTAAGGTGTATGCAATTGCACAGTTGCACATACAGATTTATTTTTTATTTTACATATACCTCTATTATTAAGTTTATGGAATATTGAAAAACACAGGAAGACACAGTAGCACTTTTGCACTTTATTAAAACTGGTTTTAGACACAACTTTTCCAAAAAATTTTAGCCTATATTAACACACCATACTAGCACTTTACCTAACATATACTTTATATACACGCTCAGATAGCGCCACATCCAACCTCACATACTGCTTGTCGGGTCTGTAGGGTGTTTTGTGGGCTCCACAAATATTGTCTCTGCTGGGTCTATGCCCATCCCTGAATTAACATTATCCGCTGTTGAGGGTCTAGTCTCCAGGAACTATAACATGTCCCTGTTGTTAAATTGTTGGGGATCTCACCGTTTATGACCGGGGGTCTCTCTGCTGCTGCTGTGTCTCTGTCCGTCCGGCGGGCCTCTCGCTGGATGGCCGGGGCATCCCACTCCGGCCCTGCTTGGCTACCTCTGTCCTCCGGGGGCCTCTCCTAATGCTCAGGAGGCCCTCTCCATGCTCCGGTGTAGCTGTGTCGGACCCCACCCGGGCCTGGCTGGGCGCTGTGGTGCTACTTCCTTGGGCCATTCTTCCCCGGTCCGCAGCCACTGCCCCTCCACCCATTCCTATGAGGCCGCTCTCCCCCTTTGTCCAGTTTATCCTACAGGTGGGAGAGCCACTTCTTGCCCCCTCAGGGTCCGGCGCCGACTTGTCGGTCTGTCCTCCACCGGCGCTCTGCGGGGAAAGGTAGGCTCTCAACCCGCCCGCCTGAGACTTTCCGACGGCCGGTGTCTGTGTTACTGTGCGGCGGCGTGTGGTCATGGTGGGCGTGGGGCAGGGTAATTCCTGTCCACTCTCCATGCCACCCCCCCTTCTTTCTCCAGCATGCTTTTAAATTTATCACGGATGTCCTTTCTCCTAGCTTCAGGAATTCGGTATGGTTTGAGCTTGCCATGGACCCCAGTTTCAGTGACAATATCATGCTGAACTGCTGAAGTCGTACCAGGTAACTCTGAAAATTTCTCTCTATTCCTTATTAGGAACTCTCTAGCTTGTTGTTTATGAGAATAACACAGGGTGTCTTGAATCATAACCTCAGGGCCCAGAGGGGGCTCAGTACTCCTAGGCATTACAGGGGCATACCTCACAGTCAATGCCAGCCTATCCTTCCATGGATTTAACAGGTTTATATGGTATATCTGTGCAGGCTTCCTTTTACCAGGTTGATACAATTTGTAATTGACCTCCCCAACTCTTTCAACTACTTAGAAGGGACCCTTCCACTTAGCTAGGAACTTGCTTTCAACAGTGGGAATTAGCACCAGGACACTGTCACCAGGTGAGAAAACATGGAGTCAGGGCCCCCTGTTGTATATTCTCTGTTAGGCTGCTTGGACCTGCAGTAAGTATCCTTTTACCATAGGCATGATCTCTGCAATCCTGTCCTACATTTGAGTGATATGCTCAATGGCACTTTTTTGGGGTGTCTGCTCCTCCTCTCAGGTTTCCTTGGCTATGTCTAAGAGTCCCTGTGGGTGTCTCCCATAAAGCAACTCAATGGGGCAAGTAAGACTCTCAGTCAGTGCTATGCACCACTATGTCGTCTATGCTGCATACTGTTGGTGAGGTCTTAAAGTCCTGTCCATGGCCCTCTGGAATGTTGCAGGGGCATTTTGCAACCCAAAAGGCATTTTTTATACTGAAAAGAACCCTCTGGTCACAAATGCAGTCTTTTCTTTAGCGCTACCAGTAGTGTTGAGCGAACCCAGACTGTAACGTTCGGGTCCGTACCGAACTTTCGGGTGTCCGTGGCACGGACCCGGACCCGGACATTTCAAAAATCGTTCGGGTTCGGCCAACGTTTTACGGGGACGTTGTAAGGTCTCCCGGTACCTGTCCTGAAATTCTGGAGTGGTTGTCATACGTCGTATCTGCTGTATCACCACGTATCGTGACTGACTCTCAGAATGAACGGGGTAACTCAACGAAATACCCTCTGTGGGTGTCCCTGAGAATCTGTATCGGTTCCTTTGGACTCTCCTCCTCGTCTGTGGGGTTTTTTCACGGTAACTCGTATAGTGAGTTTACATCCTGTCCTAACGTCTCTAGTACGGATACCATTTTCCTATGAATGACGTCCAGGTTCGTCGGATTGTCTCTTATATGTTGTCCCCCGG
>BLSH010493752.1:820500-846920 GCA_018402905.1 Glandirana rugosa
GGGTGACGGATGGGTCATGGGTGGGCACGGATGGGTGGGCATGGATTCATGCGTGATGGATGGATGAGCATGGGTGATGGGTGGGCATGGATTTATGGGTGACTGATGGGTGGACACAGATGGGTGGGCATGGATGAGGGCGTGGGCATGGGTGAAGCTGGACGGGGGTCCCTGCCTGGCACATAGCGGTGCTGTGGGCACTTCAAATCCTGCCCACAGCACCGCTGCATCTCCTCTCTCCCCCCTCTCCTGTCACACTGCACCGATCGGTGCGGAGAGGGGAGAGACAAGCCAGCATTTCCGCCGGCTGGTTTACATGTGATGCTCCGTCATTTGACGGAGCGATCACGTGGTAAACGGCCACTCCAAGCGGCCATTTACCGTGATTCGTGATGCGCCGGGTCTCATAGACCCGGCGGTCACGGATGCTCCCAGGTGCGCGCCCCAGGGGTGCGATTCTGGGAGGACGTGTTATAACGTCCTCCCAGAATAATGAGTGCCACTTGCGGCCGTGTAACTACGTTACACGGTCGGCAAGTGATTAATCAACCACAGAACCTGTGTAATTAATATGTGTCCTGGATTAAAGGGATGATGTGACAACCTTATATTTGTCCTGTTTACCATTATCATTGAAAGTGAAAGTAAAAGATAATCTCACAAATTAAGAAAAGTAATAGAGGGGAAATCTTAAAATGGTGACACTAGTTCTAATGACCTGATGGTCCCCATAGGGATTCCCTTAATTTACAAGAATTCCCTCTCACTTCCTGTTTGGCTATGGGACAGGAAGTGAAGGGAAATCTCCCCAATGGTATAGCTAAACATAAACTGACTGGGGTTATAACCCTCCCTTTCCCTATCCAAAATAAAAAAAAAAGTTTTGATTATAATTCTACTTTCATTTGTTGTTAAAATATACTTACAGTTTAAAGTGTTTTTGGTGTATTACCTTTTTTCTGGATGTAAATTCCCATGTACGCCAGGAAAAATGTACTATTATGCTGCAATAAGAAGAGTACACAATATTTAATGAATATCATTTTATTTCAGGATACAAAATTCCAAATTGTCCATCTCATATTGTCTGATATCTGGAGATCAAATAGCCCCTCTTATTACATATAGCCACCTAATCCCTTTAAACCCGAACCCATATTAATTACACAGGTTCTGTGGCTGATTAGGATGGTAATTAAACTCACTTAGGCTGGGTTCACACTAGCCGACACAAAAACAGTCAGACTTTTGATCTCACTTTGCCCTGCAACATCGGACCTACTTTGGTCCTACTTTCATCCGACTTGAATGAACAAGATAAGATTTTGCTCGGACTTTGAGATAGTGACTTGTCCTTTCACCAATCAAAACAATCCCAGTGTGAGATCAATTTAGTTTACTGCTGCTGTAATCACCATGTCGGATGTCACAAGTCGGATGGTTAGAACAAGGATCCGACTTTGATCCTACTTCAATGATAATCAGTGGGCTGAAGTAGGACCAAAATAGTGCAGGAACCTTTTTCAAAGTCGGACCGACTTGTGTCGGACCGGCTAAGACGGCTCTCATAGGGAAACATTGATTTTGTGACAAGAAAGAAAAGACAGCTCCAAACCTCCTGACTCCTATAAGTGATTGCACAGTCCCGGAGGGTGCAGGCTCAATATGCTGGAAACATGTGACAAGAAAAAGGCTCCGGACGGCCGCACTCCATTAAATCTTTTATTGAATCAAGCCCACATGGTACAGAAAAGGATAAAATTCTGACGCGTTTGACGCCCTCCTAAAGGCGCTTAGTCATAGCTAATACAACATGGGAAAAGATGCACATATATACAGGTGTATAGACAATCACTTCCTGTGCTCAGCCAATTACCGACGATCGGTCAGCTGCTGTATAATTATCTCCATAATTGTGCTTCTTGATCTCACAACCAGGTAGGTATGGTACGGCAAAACCCAACAGAGGAAGAAACAAAAAAGAAATATAAAAAACAAAAACATATGTCAAAAAAGGACAAAAGTTTGAAAAGCATAATCATGATCCCTCCTGTGGGATGTAGCCAGACCGACCCACCTGAAAAGAGATCAAAAGAAAAAGCCCAATGTAAATGCTTTAAAACTCCAAACCTGTACATACAGAGATATGTGTCTATAAACAAAAAATGTATGAAAAATAAATAATAAAGAATATATATACTATATAATGTATTTTTTGAATACCCCTTGTAGATTTGTGGGATTTTTAAGGCAATTTCAAAAAGACTTTTACTTTTTTTCTAAAAAATTATACAAATTTATTGAAAAATATGGACGTCATAAATAGCATTGAACATTTTCATAGATTTTGAAACATTTTCACAACGGCATAAATACAGTTGATTGTACAATAATATGCATTTTGACAAAGGGTGATATCACCCGGCCCTGGTGGTCCCTTGATATTGGGGTGACCCCAAGGCACGGTACACTCCAACGCGTTTCGGATTAACTTTATTGCTTCCTTCTTCAGGGAGAGATATCACCATCTATGAGAACAAATAATCAGTAAACTAGTACCATACATGTATGTACCTGAATCATCTTTCTTTGTACATAAAATAATACTCACATCACAAGCAGGGACTCAACCTTCCTAGAGATCAACAACCTGGGTAGATCCCCCTCCGCCAAGGGTCCTATTTCCCCTGTATCAGAATGGCAGGCCGTACAGCCAACAGCCGGTGTACAAATATTTTCCAAAAATTTCTATATGAAGATCAAAATACAGGAATATTATTACCAAAAGGGCAAGTATAAACTCCATTTGAAAAGGTCCAAGAGATTATCTATAACTTACCCCTCAAAGGAGGAATTATAAAATTGCAGCGCAGCCCCTCTATGAGCTAGTAAACCAAGGTAGTTCTATGGTTCAAAAGAGAAGAGGTTCTCCCCCATGCTTCGCTCACTGTTTCAGAGTTGCGTCTAGTCGACCTGTGTGGTTACCACCACACAGGGGAAGGAAAGAATGGCGCCGGCTGCCATTCCCGGCGTCCTTATAGGCCGCATGCGCGATCGCACTTCCGGAAGTGCGTCACCGCGCATTGACGTCATTTCCTGACCTCCGAACGACCGTTCGGTGGGAAGCGAATGACGGGCCATGGACTTTAACCGACAGCACAAGACAGATCAGCGCCATCTAGTGGGGGGAGAGAAAATGACATACATCTCCCCTCATATATGGCGCCGCTCAAACTGGGCCCCGGGCAGCACTAGGCTGAACCATCAGGGCCCTTCTTGTGCTGGATGCAGGGGAGGACATAAGGCGGGGGGGAGAACATTTCCCAGGGAGAGATCTCCAAGTACCATACCTTATATTAGTTGAGTCCATGGTTGATTTCTTTACAAAAAAAGGGGAGACAAATTGTAAGTCAGAGAAAACAAAGACATTACAAGAATCTCATCACAACAAGCACAATATTCATTACATTTTTAGTTATGTTTTATAGATCTCCAGGTTGTGCATCGGTGTATCTAAGGTTGGGATCTCCCTACGATGGGGAGCCCCGGCCAGGAAAATCCAGAATCCCAAGTATGAAAACCTGGGAGTCTGTATATTGCGCCAAAATCAAACATATATGAGACCAAAGGGAACATAGAGAGAGAGAAGGAGGGGCCGAGATGGAGAAAAAGGAGAAGAAGAAAGAGACAAGGAATGGTCAGCGAACCGAGATAATTGGATCAATCTTAATCAGTTTTACCTGAGCTATAGCCCTCTAAAAAGGGCCTATAGCTTTCCATTTCATTTAGGCCTGGGGGGGTGGTAGCCCTAAGTTGTCTAATCCAGCGCATTTCGCGCTGGAGTAAAATCTTATTCCAGTCACCCCCTCTAATGGGAATATGTATCCTATCTAATGCTGTGAATGCAATTTTGGGCATGTGATAATTATGAACTTTAGCTACATGTCTCCCCAAGGGGAGATACAGGTTGCCCATTCGCATGCCCTGTAGGTGCTTGCTCACTCGTGCATGAAATTCCTGCTTAGTTTTGCCAATGTAGAAGGAACCACACTGGCAATAAGCTAAGTAGACCACCCCTCTCGTGTGGCAATTAACAAAATGTCTAGGGACCAGTGTCTCGCCATTGGGTAAGACCATGGATCCCCTTCCCCCTATAAAGGGGCAACACGAACATGATCCGCAAGGGTAGGTTCCCCTATCCCTACAAGGATCACTTCTGCTGCTGCCTTTGTATTCACTTTTTACTAGGAGGTCTCCTAGGGAACCTGTCCTCCTATAGGTAATCTGGGGGTGGGTTCCCACCAGGCTGCCAAGGATGGGATCCTCCTGTAGTATTGTCCAATGTCTATTTAGTATTTTGCGAATATCCTCATGTTCACAAGAAAACCGAGTGATTATTCTGATAGGGTCAGATTGACTCATTGCTTTTTTTCTATTGTTTTGGGGTTTAAAGATCAATTGATGTCTATCTAGGTCTTTAACCCTATTAAAAGCTTTCCTTAGTGTGGTTTTAGTGTATCCTCTGTCATATAACCTATCATGTAAAGAATCTGCCTCTGCTTTAAAGTCTTCAAAAGTAGTGCAATTCCGTTTTAGCCGTAAAAATTGGCTGTAAGGTATGGATCTTTTCAAGGGTTCTGGGTGAAAACTGTCAGCGTGCAGCAAAGTGTTGCCAGCAGTCTCCTTTCTAAACAGTGTACTACTTAGTTTGCCACTATTGTCCTTCTGGATATAAATATCCAGAAAGCTAATTTTGTTTTCATGGTAATTCATGGTAAAAAATAAATTTAATGTGTTCCTGTTCATTTCTCCCAAAAAGGATTGTAGAAGATCTACTGACCCATCCCATACTATGAGAACATCGTCAATGTATCTTTGCCACACAACGACGTGCTCTGTGTATTGGACAAGGTCTTCCCTAGAGAGAAGTTCTTTTTCCCACTCCCCCAGGTACAGGTTTGCATATGAGGGGGCACATGATGTCCCCATTGCAACACCCTGCACCTGGAGGTAGTGGGAACCCTTGAAAATGAAGACATTACGTTGCAACACAAATTCCAACATTGTTAGAATGAAGGAATTGAACTTCCACTCATGAGTAGAATGCTGACGTAGGACTCTCTCCACGGCAGCAACCCCAAGATGGTGGGGGATGCTGCCGTAAAGAGACTCCACGTCAACAGCCACTAATATTGCTGTTTCTGGAATCACCAAATTTTCAAGGATCTGCAAAAGGTGGATTGTATCCTTGGTGTAGGAGGCCAGACTTAATACATGAGGTCTTAAATGCCAATCAATGAGCTGACTCATTGCCTCAGTCAGACTACCATTCCCAGAAATGATAGGTCGTCCCGGGGGATCCTGTAAGTTTTTATGCACCTTTGGAAGGGCGTAGAATGTTGGAACACGTGGGTGTCTGGTGCGTACAAACTCCCACTGTTCCACTGTCAAAATTCCTTTTTGTCTAGCCCCATCAACCAAGGAGTAGAATTGTTGGACAAATCCATCCACCATGGCGGCAGAGATTTTCTTATAGCAATTAGAATCACTTAGAATTTTTAGGCACATCTTTTCATATTGGTCATTATTCATCAGTACAATATTTCCCCCCTTGTCAGCCATTTTGATTGTAATGTTCACATTATTTTTGAGTGACAGGAGTGCTTTTTTATACTCCTCAGTGAGATTACCTCTATTTGAGGTGATTTTCATGTTTTCAATATCCTTCGTGACTTGTCTTACGAAAAGTCCTAGGGCTGGATTTTGTGACAAGGGGGGAAATCTGTGCGATTTCCTTTTAAGACGAGTCATCTCGGTTTGTTCCTGACCACCCCCCCAAGCTCCCCCATCCTCTCCCTCCACTTCCTCCTCCCATGCCGCCTCAATCTCCGTCCAACCACTTTCCTGAAGGAGGAGATTCAAATCCCGTAGCGCCTTAAAATCAGCCGCCGTGAGGTTTGGAGCCGGTTCCCCCTTCTCCTGATGAGTCTGTTTGTAATATAAACTCTTAAAAAGTAGTTTACGGGCAAATAGGTTTACATCTTTGATCATCTCAAACTTGTCGACACTTCTGTCGGGACAAAAAGAGAGGCCCAAGGAAAGGATCTCCCCCTCTGCTTGTGACAGAGCATGTGTGGACAAGTTGACAATGCTCAATTTTCTTTCGTCTGAGATTTGATTGCATATGCCTCGATTCCCTTCTGTATTGTGGATGTGGGTGTGGGAGGGGCTGGAGGAATTTTGTCCTTCTCTAAAAAAGTGTCTACCGGGGTCTTGAGAATGGCCCCCATATCCTTAGTGCTTTTAAACATCTTAGTGGTACTATATACTATATAATGAACTTTGCAGAGCGGTATCATCCGCATAATGTATGTGAAATATATAAACATATGAACATGTCTTATCACATAAAAGGAGGAGGAAAGGGGGGCCGGAGAAACCAAGGTCCCCCTCCACCTCCTTCGTTGACAACACATCTTTTTAAACAAATAAAGAAGAATAAACTCAAAATCAAAATGTCTCAATATGTACATATAGAGACATTGTTTTACAAGAAAAAAGACCTCATGGATTGTCATGCAAGCTCCAATGTTGAAAGCTCCAGCCAAGAGCCCCATTCCAATAGTTCCAAAAAAGATAACAATAAACCCATGTGTATATACACACAATGTTCACCATGCATTATCAAATATGGGAATGGAGTACTCAGACAAAAAAGAGCAATTCCTTTATACTCCTCAAAACCTAACTACTTGCTCTGCAAGAGGGAACAATCCAAGGGACCATTCAACATCCTCAGTCATGAAAGTGGGAAACGTCCCATTCAAAGTTGAGACCCTCCGGTTTTCTGGCACCAAAAAAAAATATCCAGAAAACCTCCCTCTTGCAGAGAAGTTTGAACTTATCGCCCCCTCTGGGTGGAGACACGACCTTTTCAACTGCCTGTATACTTAAGCTCGAGGTGTCCCTCTGGTGAACCTCATTCCAGTGTCTAGAGACATTCGTGGGGTGATCCTTGTTGATGTCCCTAAGGGTATCGTTCAAGCGATCATGCAGTCTTCATGTAGTGCGTCCAACATACTGGACACAACACTGTGAACATGAAATAATATATACTATATACCGTGTGTTTTTTGTTTATAGACACATATCTCTGTATGTACAGGTTTGGAGTTTTAAAGCATTTACATTGGGCTTTTTCTTTTGATCTCTTTTCAGGTGGGTCGGTCTGGCTACATCCCACAGGGGGGACCATGATTATGCTTTTCAAACTTTTGTCCTTTTTTGACATATGTTTTTGTTTTTTATATTTCTTTTTTTGTTTCTTCCTCTGTTGGGTTTTGCCGTACCATACCTACCTGGTTGTGAGATCAAAAAGCACAATTATGGAGATAATTATACAGTAGCTGACCGATCGTCGGTAATTGGCTGAGCACAGGAAGTGATTGTCTATACACCTGTATATATGTGCATCTTTTCCCATGTTGTATTAGCTATGACTAAGCGCCTTTAGGAGGGCGTGAAACGCGTCAGTATTTTATCCTTTTCTGTACCATGTGGGCTTGATTCAATAAAAGATTTAATGGAGTGCGGCCGTCCGGAGCCTTTTTCTGGTTACATTGATTTTGTGACGTAATGCGTCTTGTACTCACAATGTCGGTCTGTTTGTCGGACTAGTGTAAACCCAGACCAAGTGCTTTATCTGCATTAAATTAGCCTCATAACCTGTGTAATTAATATGTGTTCGGGTTTAAAGGGATGAGGTGGCAACTCTAGAACTAATTCAGTTCTTTGTATTCATAAAGCATTGCATGGCTTTTGTACTTAGGTCACCTGGCTTAGAAGGACCAATACTGGGGGCTTTGTTATCTGCCATTATAAAAAGGTGAGTACCCAGCAACACAGACAACATTGCCTGTCGAACTTGCCCGTTGAGCTCAATGGGGCTGCGTAAGCCAAACGCTTGGCTTGCAGTTCTGACACAGTATGTCAATGCAAAATGCCCTTTCAGCTGAAAAAAAAACACATTCAGGAGGCAGCAGTATCAGCTCCTTCACTAACAGTGGGGGTCTTAAAAGGGCATTAAATACCAGGAGTGTGCATTAAGTACAGAGTGCAGGTTTCAGGGTGCGCTGCATACAGAGTGCAGGTTTCAGGGGTGCACTGCATACAGAGTGCAGGTTTCAGGTTGCCCTGCATATAGAGTGCAGGGTTCAGGGGTATGCTGCATACAGAGTGCAGGTTTCAGGGTGTGCTGCATACAGAGTGCAAGTTTCAGGGTGCGCTGCATACAGAGTGCAGGTTTCAGGGTGGACTGCATACAGAATGCAGGGTTCAGGGGTGTGCTGCATACAAAGTGCAGGGTTAAGGGGTGCCCTCTTTTTCCCCAAATCACCCCCTCCCCCCAGTACAGTGCTCTACTCCCACCCCCAAATACCCCTCCTTGACAGGGGATCACTCCACAACCGAAACAGGAGCAGGATCGGCAAATGCACCCGTCGGCTCCAGCCTGCTTCTATTTAAAAATAATCCCAACTGACTTCATCCTTTTCTCGGATAAGTGGCTGTTGGTGCTGCATTAAGCTGTCAAGGGATCCTTTCTTACACTTGCTGAGCCGAAACTAACCTGCTTGTAAAAAGATCTGATTTTTACTGACATACATTTTATTAATGGATTTTTACAAACTGTCAGTAAATTTACAGATGGCAACCCTGCTCAGGAGTGTGTATTGTGTGTATCGCACAGAGTTTATTGCTCAGGACTGTGCCTTTTGCTCAGGAGTGGCACAGGGGAAGGGTTCAAGAACGTATAACACACCAAGGAGAGGGCTTAGGAGTGAATATTGTACAGGGCTCATCAGTGCATATTATGCGGGGCTCAGGAGTGCGTATCACACAGGGCTCAAGGCTTGTGAGTGCATATTGCACAAGGTGCAGGACTCGGGCAGCACAGACCAGTGTCCATTCCACTCCCATTCATCCCTAGTAGAAACCTCTCCTCGCAACCCCCCAATACAGAGCTCCCCCACAGAACAAAATTCCCCTCCCCCAGTACAGAGCTCCCCCACAGAACAAAGCTCCCCCTCTCCCAGTACAGAGCTCCCCCACCACTAACCTGACACTGCCAAGGAGAAGTCCTTGGTGAGGGTTGCAGAAGAAGCAATGCTGATGATGCTACACAGTTTGTGTGAACTGTCACTGGTAAACAAAAAAGCCAACAGAGGAATTGAGCAGTGCAGAAAACTTTTCTACTAGCTTCTTTCTTTACTAGTGTAGCACCCCCATAGTGATAGGTGCTTTTTGTAAGCAGATTTTTGCTAGGAGAGGTAAACTTTGCCAGGCCTGACAAAAAGTGCAGGCCTGAATGTTTTGATGTGGGCAGGAGGGAGTGACCCAGGGAGAGCTGGAGATTGCAGGAAAGAACACCCCTTGGATACTCCTCCCCTTTGTTTCCAGAAGGCTCTGGAAAAGGGGATGGAAAATGAGGTGTCACTTTCTGAAGTATATTAAGGAGCCCTGACCAATCCCCAAACTGGATTGGCAGGGGGCAGGCCTCCTTAAATACTGTGATCTGCCCAACTGAGGAGAAGTTCGGAAGAGTGGAGATGTAGCAGGTGCTGTGGAGGCCTCACTCGGGAGGGAGCCCCCCAGTCTGGGGGGGGTGACCTTGAGGCCTGGAGGCTCGGGTGCCGCCAGGAGCGGAATTGGTTCTTGGAGCAGCACAAGGGAGCGGGAGAGCAACAAAGAGACTACATTTAAGACTCTTTAAAGGATCCACTGGTGTTTGTTAGTGACAGACCCTGGGGGCTGGATGAGAAAGCTGGAGCAGGCTGGAAGGAGACAGTGGACAGTCTGTGGAGGTCAAAGGAGCCAGTCAGGGAAAGGAGTGTCACTGGACAGCGAGGTAGGCTGGAGTGGTCTGGAAGAGGATGGGCTGGGAGCGGTAGTCCATCAAGGACTGGCTAGCACAATTGTACTTAGCTACACCCTGAGGGCCCGTGGCCCTTGCCTGTAACAGGCAGTCCGGAGGTCCTGCTGACACAGTGCAGGCCTCGCCATGTCTTAGCTAGGGTGGAGGAAGAGGAAATGAAGGCCTGAAAAGTTCCTTTCAGGCTGAGAAGTGAAGACGTGTAACGGTCCCCAAGTGTTGTACAGGAGAGAAGTGAAGGAGAGGAATGGTCAGTAAGTGTTAGTGCTGGAGGAAGAGGAGTGTATATACTGCAGTGTATATAGATTGGTCCACAACTACCAGCAACCCATAAGGGGGCCATTGGCTACACTAGTGACAGGTTATTGAGGACATGGCAGTGCCGGAGGTGGCAGAAGGAGTACCACCCCATTCCATCTGAAAAGAAGCCCTGGGTAAGATATGAAGATTGTGCACAGAAGGCAAACCTTATATAGGACAGTCATGAACAGTGGATGGCAAATACTGCTCTGATGAGATTATATGGTGGAAGATTGCAATATACTTTTTTAATCTTAGATGGCTTCAGTACCATATTTATTGATATAAAATACAAGTGGGGCCCCATTGGTGATCCACACTCTTCCATCCCTTTGTGTAGATGGTTCTGGGTCAGACAAGTATATAATAAAACTTCCCCTGTTCTTTTTACAAAGTATTACTATTGGCTCCCCATGTCTGGAATTGTTTTTGAATACATACTGTATGTGTATATGCTCTTTAAGAGTGATCTGGATAGTGATCAGTGTTGAAATCTGGTGGTGGTCTCCATAGGGTGAGTATACTTACCAGGAGATAGTGCTATGAGACAGGTCTATTTTTGTATACTTCTCTGGCCTATTTATCCAACTATCAGTGACAGCCGCTCCATTGGGGGCACAAGTCCCCTAATCCATGCACCCAGCCCCTAATCTACATGCAGGGCGCCGGACACATGGATTTCAATGGGGTTTTTTTTAAGCACATGATTAGAGCCTGAGGCTCTTATTGGCTTCAAAAAAAGGGTGGGCTTGGGTCGGAGAGTACTGCACCCTGAGCCCACCCAGTTGTGTGACATTAGCAAATGAATCCTTGCTAATATATTCATGCTACTCTTCCCGGCCAATGGGGAATTGGGTCCTGAGACCTGATTGGCCAGGGGGTCTCAGGACCCACTTCCTATTCGGCTGGGAGGAGAAGCAACCATCCCAGCTCTTCCCTCGGCAAGCTGGAGCAAGGAGCAGCCTCCTAAGGTAAGGCCAGACTAATCGCCGCCTTCCCGTCTGATTGTCCATCTCCCGTGTGAAGGGGGGTGGTTGTGCGAGTGAGGGGGGGCAGGTTTGTTTGCAGCCCCCCCAAAATGTTGATCACCAGCCGCCACTGCCAAATATATGTATGTTCATATATACCAGCAAGATGCTGTAGAATACATGTTTCGCGGACCATGCCACTTTCTCTCCTTCCTTCCTTTCCTCCTTTTTCTGCATTATATTGAAAATATTCATCTATCTTTACAGTACTCAGTGGTACACCATTTATCTGGTGGTGCTCTGGTTCCTGCTCCTGATTTGCACCCCCCCCCCCCGTGCCCACCATGGGTGAGATTTTTTGGCTCTCCTTGCTTTGGCTCTTTGCCTAGGCTAGCTCTTGCTGGTAAGTGTATATGTGACTTCCCACAATAAATACTATGATTAGAACATGTCTGTATTTAGATTGTACTATTTATGATATTAAGTCGTGTGCTATACTTCTCTGTTTGAGCAACATGTTTCATTACAGACGTTATTTTGATCAGTTCCTCCTGAAGAAGTGGCATGGTCCGTGAAACATGTAGAGGATATCAGCTATACCATGGTGATCCTTATGCCACACACCCTGGAATCTATATATCAGCTAGGTTAATGCAACTTTGGTGTGATGCACTTGCCTTTCTTGTGAACATTCAACCATGTAATAATATGTGATTTATGTTTATCTCCAATTGTGTGTATACATATAATTTTTTTTACATTTCGTATGAATTAAATATGATGTGATTTTTATTTCAAGGGACGAGAGGGCAGCGAAAATCAATTAGCACAAATGCTCTGGTAGCTGCAGATTATTGCCAAATTGGCTGCTTCGATAAAGAAGAGGTGTGGTGATGTGGTTTCCAACCATACCTGGGTGTCAGATATAAAAAAGGAGGAAAGTGAGGCAGAGTCACAACATTCAATGTAGGATGTCACCCAAGTGGGGGGGCTCACAGAGGAGTGAAGGATGAGAGGGTCAGTATGGGGAATGGCAGAACAGGTCAAGAGTTGGCTGCAACCAGGCACTGATTCTGCCAACCCCAACCTGCCATCTCTTGCTTTATCACTGAGCAGGCAGGTTTCTATTCCTCAGCTAGTGGAAACAATGTAAAAGTATGCCCCAGCCACCCCCATGCCCAGCATCTCAAGGTCAGTTTGGAAAAATTACTGGCTTTGCAGCTGCTAAGATTCTAGCTGGTGGAGTCTATACCTTTAGTGAATTTGCTGCTGTACCACAGTGGCAGATTCTCATCTGGACCATGTGGTAACTTGTGGGACTCTGCAAGGTCCATATAACCACAGACACATGGTCCACAAAGTATGGGCAGAAGTGTTATATCTTATTTACAGTCCATAGAGTCACTTTGCTGGCAGCTAGAAAGCATACAGGACAGGGCATACTGCTAGTACTGGTTGTGCTTCCTGACACCTGGTGATGGTGACAGATCAGTCACCTCCTCTTTAATTAAGCCCTACAATGAGTCATTCCCAGAACCATCAATCCCACCTAAGAGGCTATGTGATGGCTCAGGCAAGACACTACTATGCAGTTTCGTGGATGTTATGCCTAAGAGACAGGAACACATTGGGGAAGAGGTTCTGTCAGCTCTGCAGGGCAGGCCCAGAGGCAGTTAATCCCTTGTCATTTTGTTTCAGGAAATCAGCACCAATCTGCTGTCCATCCTTTGGCAGTAATGTGTCTTGTCTGGCATATGTCCTTAACCTGGTGATGCAATGCTTCCTGGTTGATACCTCCGTCAATGGTGGCGATTCACTGCCATTGTTCCAGCCGGTTTCCTGGGTGGTATCTCCACCCTTATTTTCCAGGATGCTGGGTGGTGGTTGGCCTCCCTCTGAGGATGGTGGGTATATCTTGGGGAGCCACCACTTTTTGCAGACTTTGTCTGATCATCTGGGTGTGCAGCATTGCTTTATACTGCTGCACCATTTAAACCCCTCACTCACCCGGGTCACGGCACCAATGTAGTGATGTAGTAGTGTATGAATGAAGTGATGGATGAATGAATGATGGATGAACGAATGTTATTATTTAGTTATTATTATGATTAATTTTCCCGCAGCACCCAAACGGTTCTTCCAGAGAGTAACATTTATTTGACTTCAGACAGACAGATTTCCTAATACTTGCACCAGATGATCAAAATCCAACAGAGTAAATATTACATATTCAGAGTCCCATTCCAACTGTGCCCTCATGCTCATGGAGAGAAAAGTGAACTGGCAGGGAGAGACTGCTAGCTTGAATGTCCACTTAAGTGTTCGTCTCACACTGGGGGGGGGGGCGGGGGGGGGAGGTTTCTCCTAACCTTACATTAGTGTTTACCAGATAAACAAGCCACAATGAACCCCCTCAAGGCTAATTAGCATCTACATTCCACAACCCCCATGCAAGCAACTGTGTGGGCCTTTGATATGTAATGCAGCTTGTAAATACAGTAAATACCTATGTGTATATGTATATGAAATATTACACTACACATACGTGCGCACATAGCCAATTAGGAAGCTCTAACCGGCCTATAAAAGACTTTGGCTGCCTGGATTGTCGTCAGCTTCCTGTTTCCTGTGAACCTTGCACCTGCATCTGACTACTCGTTGTGACCCGCCTTGCTCCAGACCTGTAACTCCTCTCCTGGCTTACTCCCGGCTTGTTCTTCTGACTCTCCCGGCTCTGCCTGAACTTCTGAACCCCAACTTGTTACAAGGATTTCACTTCTACCTGAACTCCTGTGTTTGACCCCCGGCTTGCTACAAGGACTCTGTTTTGCCTGATACTCCGTGCATGACCTCTGCCTGTTATATGGACTTTGCCTTTGCCTGTTGCACAGCAATAGGATCTGCTGCCTACCAGAACTTGTTGCTGAACTATGTCTGCTTTCCAGTTGGTTTGACCCCCAGCCTGGTCTTCCCTGCTGCACTTCCGAACACAAGCATTCAAGCAGCCCAGCCAGAGTTCCTGTTTAACTGCAATTGGCCACGCTCATCTCCACCAGCGTCATCTCCTATATGCCAGACTCTTCTGGATCCTGTTGGTGACCTGTGCCTCTTTGGGCCCTATGCCTACTGTTACATTTCCATAGGTATAGTGCACTTAGCTACATTTGGCTTCGGATCAGGTACGTGACAGTACAATCCAGCCATGTCAGAGGCCGACAGAGGTGGCTCTCCCCTAGAGGCACTGTGCCAGCAAGTTACCGCTCTCACACAGGCGGTGCAGCGACTCCAGGAAGGCTACTTCCAGCTGGAAGGACATCTTCAACACCTAACAGTGTCACCTGCTGAATCCAAACCTTCAACTTCCGGCACGGCACCTCCAGCTTCTGCATCAGAACGCTCCACTGCTCCTCCTACTATGGTGGTTCCTCCTCCTGAGCCTCGTGTATCTACCCCAATAATGAGATGACAAATCCAAACTTTATGGTCTCTGTAAAGAAAGTCCTGGGCTGGAGGGCCAGATATAATGTGCAGGCATTTTTAAAGGCCTGAAACTTTTTCCTCAGAGATCGGAGAAAGTTTCAGGCCTTTTAAAATGCTTGCACATTATATCCGGCCCTCCAGCCCAGGACTTTCTTTACAGAGACCATAAAGATTGGATTTGTCATCTCATTACTGTCAGAGGAACCTCAGGCCTGGGCCCACAACTTGCTGGAACAAAAAGACCCTGTACTCAACTTGATGGGCTCTTTCTTCAAAGCCATGAGCCAATTATATGACGACCCTCAGTGTGCCACCACCGCAGAATCCGCCCTACACACCCTAACCCAGGGGAAACGCACAGCAGAGGACTATACTGTAGACTTCCGCAGATGGTCAGCTGATACAGACTGGAATGATGCGGCTCTTAAGTACCAGTATCGTCTAGGACTGTCCAAAGCCATTAAGGATGAATTGGCCAGAGTCGAGACCCCAGCTACCCTGGAGGGTCTCATTCAACTGTTCGTCGCCTACGGGAGCGACGCTCTGAATGTTTTCAGTCTCTTCGTCCAACCTGGATGATGCCCAGGGGGCCACCTGCTGCTGCTCTCCCACCAACACCGCTCCCAACCTCTGCTACAGAAGAGGAACCCATGCAATTGGGGCTGGTCCGGGCTTCTCTCACCCCAGCAGAGAAGCTACGCTGTGGAAGAGACAACCTCTGCTTTAACTGCGGGGCAACGGGACACTTCCTGCACAGCTGCCCTGTAAGACCTAGTAAGTCATCTCCCCAATATGCTAAGAACTTTCAGGTATCCGGATCTTCTCCCACTCACCTTGTTCTCCCTGTTTCTCTACAGGTGGCGGAAGGGGAGGTCCGGCTCCTGGCAATCGTTGACTCTGGGGCCTGCAGTTGTTTTCTAGACGTGGCTCTTGCTCAAATAATTTGTATTCCCCTTAACTACAAGAAAAAGAAATTCAAAGTTCACCTTGCAGATGGGTCCCTGCCTAGTTCTGGACTTGTTATGCAAGAAACCTGACCCATTTTGGCTATTACCAACTCTGACCATCAATTTTGGGACTTCCTTGGCTGCAAGCCCACAACAACCATATTGATTGCATCAAGAAAGAAATCTCCTTCTCCTCCCACTTACTGCTCACAGAATTGCTTTGTTCCTGACTCCAGTCATCCTTCCAAGTGTCTGACCATTCAACCCACACCTCAAGTGCACCCAAATGTTCTAGCCATCTATCAGGAATTTTCTGATGTTTTTGACAAAGTTAAGGCCGACACTCTTCCACCACATCGGCCTTACGATTGTCCCATAGACTTACTCCCTGGAGCAGAAATTCCATTTGGACACATCTTTCCATTATCAGAAGGGGAACTGGAAGCTCTCCGAGTCTACATTGACGAAAACTTGGAAAAAGGTTTCATCCGCCCCTCTTCCTCTCCTGCTGGGGCGGGTATATTCTTTGTTGAAAAAAAGGATGGTTCATTGAGACCCTGTGTGGACTATAGGGAGCTGAACAAGATCACAATCAAAAACAGATACCCGCTCCCCCTCTTTCCTGAACTGTTCCAGAGGTTCCGAACCGCAAAAGTCTTCACCAAATTAGATCTACGGGGGGCCTACAACCTCATCCGAATCCGGCCTGGTGATGAGTGGAAAACAGCATTAAGAACCCGATTCAGACATTTCGAGTACCTTGTTATGCCATTCTGCCTTTGCAATGCCCCGGCTACTTTTCAACACCTGGTGAATGACATCTTCCGAGATTTCCTGGATCACTTTGTCATCGTGTACCTTGATGACATCTTAATCTTTTCTGCAACCCTGGAACTTCACCATAGCCATGTAAGAAAGGTACTAACTATGCTACGGCAACATGGACTGTTTGTTAAAGCTGAAAAATCATCCATTCTGTTTTTAGGTCTCATTATTTCCACCGATGGGATCTCCATGGATCCAAAAAAAGTAAAAGCAATCCTTGACTGGCCAGCCCCCTCAAACAAGAAGGGCGTCCAGCGATTCGTTGGCTTCGCCAATTTCTATCGGGGGTTCATTAAAGGCTTTTCCACCATCATTTCCCCCATCACCGAGCTAACCCACCAGCAGATGCGATTTCAGTGGACACAAGAGGCCCAAATAGCCTTTGACAAGCTCAAGAAACTGTTCATTTCAGCACCAGTGCTTCAACATCCAGACCCCGCATTGCCTTATGTACTTGAGGTAGACGCCTCCGAAATTGCTACAGGTGCAATCCTATCTCAGCACCAGGGAACCAAATCTTTGTTGCATCCCGTAGCATTTGCTTCCCGGGAAGATGACTCCACCAGAAAGGAACTATGATGTAGAGGGCCGCGAGTTGTTGGCCATTAAATTTGCCCTGGAAGAATGGAGGTATTTACTAGAAGGAGCCACTCATCCTGTTCTAATTTTCATAGATCACAAAAATCTGGAATACCTCAGGACAGCCAAAAGATTGAGACCCCCGACAAGCTTGATGGGCACTATTCTTTTCCAGATTTAATTTTCACATATCCTACCGGCCTGGTTCCAAGAATAGGAAGGCAGATGCCCATTCCCGCATGTTTCCTGATACTCCTGAAATGGCAGAACCCAGCACTATCCTTTCTGCAAAACATTTTTTGCTTATGTTGCCTGATCTGAAAACATCAATCAAGCAAGCCTTCGTCCAGTACTCTGGGCCAGAAAGTTCTTCTTTAACCTCTTGCCGACCCCGGATCGGCATCTGACGACGACACGGTGGCGCTCCAGAGCAAATCGCCATCATATGACGGCGGCTGTGAGATCGCGCCCAGTGAGCGCGCGCGCGCGCCGCCGGAGGCGCGCCCGCACGCTCACTGTGTCCGGGGAGGGCCAGGGAGCGGATTCGATCTCCGCAGGCCACCCGCGATGCCCCCCCCGGAGTGAAAGAACGGAGGTCCGTGTAAGTAAACACGGACCTCCGCTCTGTGAGAGGGGGAAGGACTGTGATCACAGCCTTCCTCTACATGGAAGCTGTGATCGCTTCCCTTCCCCTGCTAGGGCAGTCCCCCCACAGTTAGAACACGCCCAGGGAACACAGTTAACCCTTAGAGCGCCCCTGCAGGTTAACCCCTTCACTGCCAATGGCATTTACACAGTAATCAGTGCATTTTTATAGCATTGATCGCTGTATAAATGCCAATAGTCCCAAAAAAGTGTCAAAATGGTCCGACATGTCCGCCCCAATATCGCAGTACCGCTAAAAATCACAGATCACCACCATTACTAGTAAAAAATAAAAAAATAAAAAACCCCAGAAATTAATTCTCATCATCCGTAAACGCGACCACTTTTGCGCAAACCAATCAATAAACGGCGATTGCGATTTTTTTTATTGCAAATATGAGGAAGAATATAAATTGTTTTTTTATATTTTTTTTTGGATTTGTATTTTAGCAAAAAGTAAGAAATTTGTTTTTTTTTTGCAAAATTGGCGCTCTTCTTTTGTTTATAGCGGCGATCAGAAATGACGCAGTGGTGATCAAATACCACCAAAAGAAAGCTCTATTTGTGGGAAAAAAAGGACACAAATTTTGTTTGGGTACAACGTCGCACGGCCGCGCAATTTTCAGTTAAAACGATGCAGTGCCGAATCGCAAAAAGGGCTCTGGTCCTAAAGGGGGAAATCCTTTCCGGGGCTGAAGTGGTTAACCTGTACAGATCCGCGCTATAGCCGAAAGACGGCTACATCGCGGATCCCAATTTCCGGGTGGACATCCACGGACGTCCATCCCTTCGCGCGCTCCCAGCCTGCAATCGCGGGCGCGCACAAGGCAAAATCTGTGCTCGCTGTGTCCCCTGGACACAGCCAATCACAGATCGAGCTAAACGGCCAACAACAGGGGCGGTTTACCATACGATCGGCGGGTCCAATGAAAGCTGATCTCAAATGTAAACATAAGAGATCATCTTTCGTTGCCTGCCTTCTCTCCTCACACAGACACTGCTGTGTGAGGAGAGAGAGAGAGAGAGAGATCTGTGCCTTCTTCTGTGAGTTACAATGAGTGAATTTTATAAAAGTGCCAATAAAACTGCCCATCATAGTGCCACCTGTCAGTGCCACCTGTCAGTGCCACCTGTCAGTGCCACATATCGTCAGTGCCACCTGTCAGTGCCACATATCAGTGCCACATATCAGTGCCACGTAGCAGTACCACCTGTCAGTGCCACATATCATCAGTGCCACCTATCATTGCCATCAAGTGTCACATATCAAAGTGTCATCAGTGATACGTGTCAGTGCCTCCTGACCTGTCATCAGTGCCACGTGTCAGTGCCACCTGACCTGTCATCAGTACCACGTGTCAGTGCCACCTGACCTGTCATCAGTACCACGTGCCAGTGCCACTTTCGGTGCCACCTGTCAGCGCCATCAAGTGTCATCAGTGCCACATGTCAAAGTTCCACCTGACCTGTCATCAGTGCCACCTGACCTGTCATTAGTGCCACGTGTCAGTGCCACCTGACCTGTCATCAGTGACACGTGTCAATGCCACGTATCAGTACCACCTGTCAGTGCCACATATCACCAGTGCCACCTATCAGTGCCATCAAGTGTCACGTCATCAAAGTGTCATCGGTGCTACGTGTCATAAAGTGCCACCTGACCTGTCATCAGTGCCACGTGTCAGTGCCTCCTGACCTGTCATCAGTGCCACGTGTCAGTGCCACCTGACCTGTCATCAGTGCCATGTGTCAGTGCCACACATCAGTGCCACCTGTCAGTGCCATCAAGTGTCATCAGTGCCACATTTCATAAAGTTCCACCTGACCTGTCATCAGTCCCACCTGACCTGTCATTAGTGCCACGTGTCAGTGCCACCTGACCTGTCATAGTGCCACCTGTCAGTGTCATCAAGTGTCATCAGTGCCAATTAGTGCTGCAACAATGGCAAAATGATCTTTTTCTGCTGAGGAGGCCTACAATATTCTTGCAGCCGATGAGAGCAACGGGGAGCTCTCTCCTGCAGGTTCCTCTGAGTCTGAGTCTGATTTGGCCTATGAACCCGTCTCAAGTAGCGAATCAGAGCTGGACTCAGACGAGGAATATTGTCCGCCCGCCAGACGAAGGCGCGTTGTTGAGGAGGCAATACCATCCACCAGCACCACTGTGCCATCAACCTGCACCCCAGTGCCATCCACCAGCACCACTGTGCTATCCCCCAGCACCCCAGTGCCATCCACCAGCACCGCTGTACTTCAGCCCCAAAGGGTGAGATCCCATGCCGGCCTTCCCTACTCACTCCAGCACCCCTTGTGGCTTCCTCCCAATTCAGGAGAAGCTAGTATTCCCCCTTTTACTGCCCAACCAGGAGTCCAGGTGGACACACACAATTTTTTGCCCATTCATTTTTTTGAATTGGTTTTTACTGAGGACATGCTGCGATCCATTGTTGCCCAGTGCAACCTTTATGCACGACAATTTATCCAGGCTAATCCTAACTCCTATTATTCCCGTCCCTTTGAGTGGAGAGATGTAACAGTGGCAGAATTAAAAACTTTTTTGGGCCTCACGTTCTGCATGGCACTTAACAACAAAAATGAACTCCGCTCCTACTGGTCCACCCGCCCCATCTACCACATGCCGGTCTTCTCATCCATAATGCCCAGGACAAGATTTTACATGATTATGAGATTTCTACATTTTAATGACAATACCCAGTGCCCCCCCTCGAAATTCTCCAAATTATGACCGGCTCTATAAGATTCGCCAAATTCTAAATTATTTTACAGAAATATTCCCCCAATTATTTACCCCGGACCAGCATATACGTGTTGACGAATCCCTGGTGAAATTTTCCGGCAGGCTGGGAATAAAACAATTTATACCCAGCAAAAGGGCCCGCTATGGAGTGAAGGTCTACAAATTGTGCGACAGAACCACGGGGTACGTTTACGCCTTCAGAGTATATGAAGGGAATCCCCCCAATTGCCCGGAATATTCAGGTACAAGCGGTAAAATTGTTTGGCACTTAATCTACCCCCTCCTGGACAAAGGCTACCACCTGTATGTGAATAATTTTTACACCAGTCTACCCTTGTTCCGGAACCTCTACAGGAAGAGTACACCAGCTTGTGGCACAGCCAGAAAGAATTGGGTGGGCTTTCCTCAAAGTCTAGTGAACATGAGGCTTAGAAAAGGAGAGACGGCGAGTCTGCAGAATGAGGAGATTCTGGCTGTGAAGTGGAGGTTACTGAAGAGATGTGTACATGCTATCATCTATCCACAACAATGCACTGGTAGAGATCCCCAGAAGAAATGGCCCAATACAGAAACCCATTTGTATCCATGATTACAACCTGTATATGGGAGGAGTCGATCTAAATGATCAAATGTTGGAACCCTATTTACCAAACAGAAGAACATACCACTGGTATAAAAAAGTTGCCCTCTATTTTTTTCATTTGGCCATATATAATACGTATGTCATATATCGCAAATCCACCATAAACCCCAAACCATTCCTTGGCTACCAGGAGGATATAATCACAACACTTTTATACCCCAACGGCCCACCAGAAAATATTAGAACCGATGTCTGTTGTAGACTCTCCGAGCGCCATTTCCCCGATAAAATCCCTCCCAGACCAACAGGCCAAAAACTATGCCGGGTGTGCTCTAATAGTGGAGTTAGAAGAGACACCACATATCATTGTGCCTAGTGCCCTTCCCAACCAGGTCTATGCATAGGTGACTGCCTGTTCCTGACCCTGGACTGTTATTTGACCACGCTTCTGCCTGCCGATTTTGTACATACTTCTGCCTGATCTGGAACTGACCTTGGACTGTTTGACTATGTTTTTTGCCTGCCTCTTGGACTGATCTAGTACCCTGCAAATGGAATAGTGGGATTCATAACACAGGGGTCTCACATATGTGAGGGGCTCCAGAATGTTTTTTTCTGGAAGAAGAAAACATTTTTTTTGTTTTCTCTCTCCCAGATTAGGGTCTGGAGACTCGGAGGCTTCAAAGAGATTGGGTGGGAGAAGCCTCTACCCCTTTCCCTATTCTGTCCTGACCGAGGCCCTACTTCTGCCTGCTGCCTGTAGGACTTATTGCCATCATGCCTCAGCCTGCCGGATGAACTAACCACACCTCTGCTGCTACCTGGACTATGAACCATGTTTCTGCCTGCTACTAGGACCAATATTATGGCACTGTTGACAATATCTCAGTCTGCACTGACCTTGGGCTGTATATGGACAATATCCTTGCCTGCTGCCTGTACTGACTATAGTATTCATGCCTGTTGCCTGGACAATTGTGTTCGCTGTCCTACTACCAGGACCAATATTTTGGCACTGTTAGCAACATCTCTGCCTGCACTGACCCTGGACTATATCCCTGCCTGTACTATGGACAGTTTTCCTGCCTGTTGCCTGGACAATTGCATTTACTGTCGGTTACCTGAACAATTGTGTTCGCTGTTGCAGACCAAGTCCCTGCCTGCTGCCTGGACCAGTGCTATCCTCCTGTGGACAGCTGCAATACTAAAACCACAGGAAATCTTTTGTTTACCATTTACTCAGCAGAATGTATTTTGGGGTGTAATTCTTGGTATTTGTAATGCTATGTGTGTTTAGAACACCTGACGGTCTTCCTTGCATGTTGGGCCTCTGTATGTAGCCAGACTGTGAAAAAGTCTCACACATATGGTATCGCCATACTCAGGAGGAGTAGCAGAATGTATTTTGGGGTGTCATTTTAGCCATGTACATGCTATGTGTTGGAAATACCTTATAAATGGACAACTTTATGTAAAAAAAAAGCGTTTTAATTTTTTTCCCACATTTTCCAAAAACTTCTGAAAAAAAAAATGAACTGTTCAAAAGACTCCTCATGCCTCATAGATTATACGTTGGGGTGTTAGCTTTCCAAAATGGGGTCATTTTGTGGGCATTTCTATTGTCCTGGTGCTCCAGGGCCTTCAGAATTGTAATAGGTGGTCGAGAAATGAGATGTGTAATTTATGCTTCTAAAACGCCTGGAGGTGCTAGTTAAATGTTTGGGCCTCTGTATGTGTCCAGGCTGTGTAAAAGTATCACATATGTGGTATCGCCATACTCAGGAGGAGTAGCAAAATGCATTTTGGGGTGCCATTTTTGCCATGTACATGCTATGTGTTGGAAATACCTTATAAATGGACAACTTTGTAGGAAAAAAATGTGTTTCCTTTTTTTTCCCCACATATTCCAAAAACTTCTGGAAAAAAATGAACCGTTCAAAAGACTCATTATGCCTCATAGATTATACCTTGGGGTGTTAGCTTTCCAAAATGGGGTCATTTTGTGGGTAATTCCATTGTCCTGGTGCTCCAGGGCCTTCAGCATTGTAATAGGTGGTCGAAAAATGAAATGTGTAATTTATGCTTCTAAAACGCCTGAAGGTGCTAGTTCAATGTTGGGCCTCTCTATGTGGCCAGGCTGTAAAAATGTCCCACACATGTGGTATCACCATACTCAGGAGGAGTAGTAGAATGTATTTTGGGGTGTCATTTGAGGTATGCATATGCCATGTGAGAGAATAACCTGTTAAAATGACAATTTTGGTTAAAAAAAATCTTCATTTTGCAAAGAATTGTGGGAAAAAATGACAACTTCATAAAACTCACCATGCCACTTACTAGATACCTTGGAATGTCTACTTTCCAAAAAGGGGTAATTTGGATGGTATTTGTACTTTGGTGGCTTTTTAGGGTCTCATGAAATGAGATAAGCCGTCAGTACATCAGGTGTGATTAATTTTCAGTGATTTGCACCATAGGTTGTAGACTCTCTAACTTTCACAAAGACCAAATAATATACAGTAATTTGGGTTATTTTTACCAAAGATATGTAACATTATAAATTTTGGCCAAAATTTATGAAGATAAATTACTAATTTGCAAAATTTTATAACAAAAACAACGAAAAATGAATTTTTTTTCAAAATTTTCGGTATTTTTTTAATTATAGCGCAAAAAATAAAAAACCCAGCGGTGATTAAATACCACCAAAAGAAAGCTCTATTTGTGTGAAAAAAAGGACGCAAATTTCATATGGGTACAGTGTTGCATGACTGAGTAATTGTCATTCAAAGTGTGAGAGCACTGAAAGCTGAAAAATTGGTCTCGGCAGGAGGGGGGTTTAAGTGCCCAGTAAGGAAGTGGTTAAAAAGCCAAGAGGGTTTGCTCTGGTACCAGGATAACATTTTTGTTCCACAACAAGTCAGACTCCAAGTCTTAAAGACCTTCCATGATCATAAGATGGCTGGACATTTTGGAATACAGAAAACCTCTGACTTAGTCCAGCGTTCCTTTTGATGGCCCAGCCAAAGTCAAGATTGTGGGAAGTATGTAAAATCCTGTACAGTCTGCCAGCGTAACAAGGGGTCCAACTCTAAGTCCTGGGGTGTATTAAGACCACTACCAGACCCAGAACAACCATGCAAAGAAATCTTTATGGACTTTATTGTAGACTTACCAACCTCTGAAGGGTTTATGACCATTCTGGTCGTAGTTGATCGCCTTTCAAAGATGGCACATTTCCTGCCTATGATAGGCAAACCCTCGGCTGTGGAAACCACCAATATATTTGTGAAAGAGATCATCAGGCTGCATGGAATTCCAGACAACATTGTATCAGACAGAGGAGTACAATTTACTTCAAGATTCTGGAGAGACCTGCGCAAACCTTTGTCCATTGAAGTACGTCTATCCTCAGCCTACCACCCCCAGAGTAATGTTCAAACCGAAAGGACAAACCAGACTTTGGAGCAATACCTACAATGCCTCTGCACCTGCTCACAAGATGACTGGGTATCCCTCCTTCCATGTACGGAATTTTCCTACAACAATTTGTTGCATACCACCACCAACCAATCTCCATTCTGGGCAAATTATGGGTTCCCTCCCTCTTTTCTCCCCAACATTTTACCAGAAGCCTCAGTCCCTGCAGTCCAAGAGCGGATAAATCATATCCAAACCAATTATCAATGCCTGTGGGAGACAATGAAGGAAGCTCAAGAGAGTTATAAAAAATTATATGATAAGGGGAAAAGGGAGAACCCCATGTTCAAGGTTGATGACAAAGTTTGGCTATCTGCTGCTAATCTGAAACTTTCATGCCCCTCCCGGAAGTTGGAAAGTTCATCGGACCCTTTGAAATCAAAAGGATGGTCAACCCTGTAGCCTTTGAATTGGCATTACCTGACTCCTACAAGATCCACCCAGTCTTCCACGTCTCACTTCTCAAACCAGCAGTCCCTAGTCCCTTCCCTAGAAGAGAAGATCTGCCGCCACCTCCGGTATCAGTGGAAGATGAAGTGGAATTTGAAGTTTAGACTATCTTGGATTGCAGAAGAAGAGGCAGGCAAGTCCGGTACCGAATTAAATGGAAGGGATATCCCCCGGAAGAGAATTCATGGAAACCTCCCAGTAACATACATGCCCCAATACTTCTGCAAGACTTCAAAAGAAGACATTCAGAGAGGATGGCCCGTTTGGGCATCCAGAGGCTGCCCCTTGGGGGGGGCACTGTCAGGGAAATAGCCGCAGGTATGCCGGTTGTTCCATCAACGATAATGGCCACCACAGGCGAATGGGACGCACATGCGCACGGGAGTGCGTGGTCGCGAAGATTGGCGCACAAGGGTACGCTCTGGTTCTAACCAGTGCATGCGTGCGCACGTAGCCAATTAGGAAGCTCTAACCGTCCTATAAAAGGCTGTGGCTACCTAAGCCAAATTGCTGGATTTTCGTCAGCCTCCTGTTTTCGTTTCAATCGTTTTTTATTGGATTATAAGAGATAGCATTACAGAAAGTATAACAATAACAATTCCGATTGTAATCACACTACAAATCAGGTCCAAGAATGTACGTAATGGTCTAACATCATCATTCTACCTGGAACGTTTGGAGCCAGAGTGTATCGCCTAGTCATGAGCGGGTCAGGTCCCTGTCACCCAGCACCCCCAATAGGAACAAGCTGTGCTGAGGGGCAGGGACGAGAGGAGAGAATAGAAAAGAACGAAAAGCATTATCAACAATGTTAACAAGAGGTTTACGCTTTGTCAGGTAGGGATTGGACTCAAGAATAATATTGTAGGTGGTTTGATAGAGGAAAGAGAGAGCTGTAGGAAAATAGGACAGAGTAGGAAAGGAAAGGGAGGGGAAGTGAGAGAGGTGTCAGTCTCGGTGAAGAGTTGAGTTACGTATTCTTGTGTGTATTGTACCACCATACCCAGGGATTCCATAGACGGGCAAGTTTAAGGTAGGCTCTCTGATCTGCCACCAGGGTCATTTCGTAGGTGTGGTGGGATTGTATTTGGTCAATTACCATTTCTAAAGGAGGAGGGGATGGACTTTTCCATAGTTTAGTGATATTTTGTCTAGCCGCTAAGAGGACATGAGTGACAGTTTTGTGGAAGAGAATTGTATCTTCTCAAAGGTATGGGGAAGGTGTTTTGACAGTGAGTACAGGAGAATCGCCGATCTGTTTTATAGTGATTTGATACCTTTTCAGGTAGGGGAGGAGGAAATCTTTACCATTAACTGGTTTATGTTAGGGTGGTGTGGATGCTTTACTGGGACCACCGTCTAGTCTCTCGGATGGAATTTGAACGGGCAGATACCTTAGGGACCCATACCACCATGTTATGTGTGTTCTTATGCATTGAGTTGAGAAGTGGCTCTGACTGTGGAGAGAGTGAAGGGG
>BLSH010493752.1:846930-864457 GCA_018402905.1 Glandirana rugosa
CCTAGTTTGAAGATGATTTTAGAACAGTTATATGGCTTCTACCGTTAATTAATACTTTTCAGACACAGTTTGAAGATGATCCACATTCACCTCCATTTTTGCTTTTTTTATGTTTTTATTTTTTTAAAAATATTTACAGTTATTTCCCTGTCCCCATTTTTTTGTAGGGCACTTGCCCTACCCTTACCCCCATTTTACTTCCTTTTGCAGCCCTCTGGGGCTTTCCAGGACTTTCCTACAGCCATTTTTGTGCCTAAAAGTTCGGGTCCCCATTGATTTCAATGGGGTTCGTTGTCCGTGCGATCGTTCGGGTTCCGTCCGGACCCGGACCCGGACTTTGTCCCGAAGTTCGGACGGACCAGCAGAACCCGAACTTCCAGGTGTTCGCTCAACTCTAGTAATGGTCTAACATCATCATTCTAGAGAACGAAGAGAACTATTGACAGGTTGAATAGGTCCTTCTGGTCTAAATCATCATATTGTAGTGCCACTCACCCCAGTGTGGGTGTCCTTCTTTAACCAAAGAGACTGCATATACAAAAATTGTTCTCCCGAGCCGGGGGAACCAGAAGGGTTATCCCTTAGCGTAGGGACGATTGACACCTTTTTTATCTTGTTTATGTGTTTGTCTCCCCCTTATGTGTAGTGTTTGTGCTGTGTATGTCAAGTACTGTCCTCGGGGAGACTTAGTCTTCCCTAGACAGTTTAGATACTTGCTGTTATCTCATTTACATATGCTTTGATGTTATTGCACATTTTTTTAAGAATAAAATTTATATTGGTTTTTCATTACATATTGCAGTAATTGCCCTTCCTTTTGTGATAACCGTTCTGGTTCCCCCGGCTCGGGAGAACAATTTTTGTATAACATCATCATTCTACCTGGAACGTTTGGAGCCAGAGTGTATCGCCTAGTCATGAGCGAGTCTCAGGTCCCTGTCACCCAGCACCCCCAATGGGAACAAGCTTTGCTGAGGGGCAGGGACGAGAGGAGAGAATAGAAAAGAATGAAAAGCATTATCAACAATGTTAACAAGAGGTTTACGCTTTGTCAGGTAGGGATTGGACTCAAGAATAATATTGTAGGTGGTTTGATATAGGAAAGAGAGAGCTGTAGGAAAATAGGACAGAGTAGGAAAGGAAAGGGAGGGGAAGTGAGAGAGGTGTCAGTCTCGGTGGGGAGTTGAGTTACGTATTCTTGTGTGTATTGTACCACCATACCCAGGGATTCCATAGATGGGCAAGTTTAAGGTAGGCTCTCCGATCTGCCGCCAGGGTCATTTCTTAGGTGTGGTGGGATTGTATTTGGTCAATTACCATTTCTAAAGGAGGAGGGGATGGACTTTTCCATAGTTTAGTGATATTTTGTCTAGCCGCTAAGAGGACATGAGTGACAGTTTTGTGGAAGGGGTATGGAAACTCTTCTATGTTAAGATTAAGTAGACCTAGTGCAGGAGGGTTGTTCGGGGAGATTCCAGTAATTTCACGGATAATTCGGAATATTCCTGACCAGAATTTTTGAATCTGAGGGCAGGCCCACATGATGTGTAATAAGGTCCCCCTGTGTCCACACAGTCTCCAGCACAAAGGGGAGAGTGTGGGGGCAAAGGTGGCTAGCCTGTGGGGTGTTAGGTAGCGTCTCTGTGTAATATTCTGCGTGAGTTCCCATAGAGAGGCACACATGGTGTTTTGGTATATTGAGCGAAGGGCGGACTCCCACTGATTTGTTGTAAAATGGGTTTGTAGGTCTCCCTCCCACCTCTGCAGCGTGGGTGTGTGGGTTAGAACTGTTTTCTCTTTGAGGAGATTGTAGAAGAGAGGAATTCCCTTAGTGGGGTTGTTGTGGTTAGAGAGGTATTTCAGAGCTGTGGTGGGAAGAGGAATCAGAAGCTGTGGGTTGTTTCTTATACAATGTTTGAATTGCAGGTATTGGTAGAAATATCTATTTGGAATACCAAGTTCCACTTGTAGTTGATGGAAGGGTTTTACTTGATCTTGTGCTAGGGCGTCATTAAGACAGTTAGAGGGGTTTCTGGCCCATGGTGGCATGGAAAAATTGGGGATGAGTCTGTTGATAATATCAATGGGTACCCTCAGGATGGTTGTTGGATTAGCTGCCCACGTAAGTGCGGAGAATTTTTTCCATACATTGGCAGCAGCATTGATTGGGAGCAAGAAGGTTTTGCTATAGTGTCTTTTGTGGTTGAGGCTCAGCAGCCAGGACTTTAGGCTCCGCCCCGGGATTTGTTGGCTCTCCAGCTGGCACCACAGAGTGGTCCCGGCTGGAATGAACCATTCTCTAAGTTGTGTGAGTATGCATGCTTGGTAGTAATCTGACAGGTTCGTAAGGCCTGACCCCCCTGCTGCTCTGTGTTTATAGAGCCAAGTTCTGTTCACTCTGGGTTTTTTGTTTTGCCATATACATTTGCTCAGTAGTGTTTGGAGGGAGTTTAAGTATGTTTGGGGGATAGGGATAGGGAGGCACCTAAACATATATAGAACTTGGGGGAGGAGTAACATTTTAAATGAAGCTAACCTCCCTGTCCATGAGAGTTCCTGTTTAGCTATGTGGTCTTGTGACCTGGAGTATTTTTGTCTAAAGGGGAGGAAATTGTCTTTGAATAGATTGTTAGGGATGCTTGTTAGGGAGATGCCCAGATAGCTGATAGAATTGTCTGCCCACTGGTATGGGAGTTTATTTGAAAGTAAGGCTTTAGTTATGCTGTCTAATCCTATACTTAAGATTTGGGATTTGGCCGAGTTAATTTTATAGTAGGAAATTGAGCTGAATTGGAGTAAGAGATCGTGGATGGCCGGGAGTGAAGAGTGAGGGTTGGTTAACATGAGGATCACATCGTCGGCAAAGAGGCTAATCTTGTGTGTTGTATTCCCTACCTCCAAGCCAGTGATGTGACTCGCTTCTCTAACGCAGGCAGCTAGAGGTTCGATGGCTAAATCAAATATAATTGGAGAAAGAGGGCACTCCTGGCGAGTACCATTAGTTATGTGAAACGTTGAGGAGACTGAATCTGCTACAAAAACATTGGCTGAGGGCATTGAATATAGTGCCATGATAGCCCGGAGGATATTGCCTTCGAAACCAAACCAGGCAAGGGTCTCTTGGAGATAGCCCCAGTGGACTTTGTCGAACGCCTTCTCTGCGTCCAGAGAGAGGAGCAGAGAAGGCGTTCCAGTGGAGTTGGCTAGGTGGATAATATTGATTAGTCTTCTGGTGGCATCTGCCGACTGGCGGCCTTTTATAAATCCCGCCTGATCGCGGTGTACTAGTTGGGGGATGAATTCCATCAACCTTGTCACCAGGATTTTGGCATAGACCTTTATGTCTACATTAAGTAGCGAGATAGGGCGAAAGTTTTGTGGAGATGAGGGTTCCTTGCCAGGCTTGGGGATAGTCACTATCAAGGCTTTTAGCATTTCTTGTGGGAAGTTGGAGGAAGAGGCAGCGTCATTGTAGAGGTCACATAGGTGGGGGGCTAGAGTTTCCCTGAATTGTTTGAGGTATTCCCCTGGGAGGCCGTCTGGTCCTGGGGTTTTGTTGTTTGGCAGGGAATCTATATGGTGGAGGACTTCTTGGAGGTTGAACGGGGCGCAAAGTTTTCCCAGCTGATCTGGGTTGAGTTTAGGGAGTTTAATCTGAGAGAGGAAACCTTGGATGGTGGCTAAGAAGGGTTGGGGGGTAAGTGGATCTGATTTCAGGTTGTAGCGCGACTCGTAGTAAGAGCTAAAGGCGTTGGCTATCTCTTGGGGATCAATAATTTTTGCATTGGTCTTAGGGTGGAACATTTTGACTTTTATGCGTGCTGCTTTAAAACGTACTGCCAAACGCTTCCCCGCTTTGTTGTTAGTGTAGTAGGCTACCGCCTTGGATTTTTTGTGTGCTTTCTCATATTCATCGAGAAGAAGCATGCAAAGTTCTTGTCTAAGAGTTCCTAACTTTACTTTAAGAAGGTCGTTGGGGTTTTTTTTATTTTGGTCATCAGTAGTTTGGATTGCTGGAGTGACCTCATCTAGACGCTGCGTCTTCCTGTGCTTAGCCAATGCACTCAGTTTTATAAGGACTCCTCTAATATAGGCTTTGTGTGCCTGCCATAAAGTTGCGGTTTTGTCGACAGAGCCCTTATTTAGGTCAAAGAACTCTCTAAGTTTGGTTTGGAGTTCTTCTGCGTAGGGTGAAGATCTCATAATTTTCGCATTTTCCCTCCAGATATTTGGACCAGGGGGGTGGCGGTGTGACGGACGTAGAGACAGAGTTATCGGTGCGTGGTCCGACCAAGTTATTGGTTCAATAGATGAGCAAGAGGCAAGTTATAATCACTGTCTGTCTGTAATGCCCTGTACACACGGTTCGACGATCGCATACAACAGGTTGCACTAACAACCGTTGTATGCGATATCGATCATTCGTATGCGCGATTTGAACAGTCGAACATACGATGGTCGTACAAGGGAGTTGTATGAGCAGACTAGAAAACTTGGTCGTACCAACAAGCTCTCATACGACCGTTGTATCGTGTGTACAGAGCAGTTGGTACAACAAAGTTGTATTGTGCAAAACACACATGCTTCAAAGTAAGGAATGGCTGGATGCTAATTACATGCACCTGAACGTTCTTTCTGTGCTCGTACGATCGCGTAGTGCAGTCAGTATGCTACATACAACAGCCAACATACGATTTGCGACGATTGTACGTACGATCGTCAAACCGTGTGTATGGGGCTTTAGAAATAGGTCTATTCTAGTATAGGTGTCATGAACCATAGAGTGGAAGGTATAGTCAATTTCTGTGGGATGGTGACAGCGCCAGGCATCATAGAGATTGTTGGCTGAGAGGTAGGCTTGCAGTGGGGACTTGTATCTGTTGTTTCTGTTGGAAGTGTCTAGTAGTGGGTCTGGAGGCATGTTGAAGTCCCCACAAATGATCATCATGCCTTTTTGGATCTTTCGAATCTTCTTTATGAGTTTATTTAGAAATGCAATCTGGCGGGTATTTGTTGCATATATGCAGGTGAGCGTGACTAAGGAGGAATTCATTTTGCATATTAGGGTCAGAAATCTGCCATCCGGGTCTGCGTGAGCTTGGATCAGCTCAAAGTCAATAGTGCTTTTGATCAGTATGGCCACTCCTCTTTTCTTTTCAGGGCTATTGGCTAAAAAGATATGAGGAAAAAGCTTGTGTGTAAATCTCGGTATTTCCTTTTCTTTGAAGTGCGTTTCCTTGACGCATATGACGTCTCCGCCCATTTTTAAGGCAGTACGCCAGAGAGATGCGCTCTTGGCTGGGTGGTTGAGGCCCTTGGAGTTTATTGAGATGAGTTTAATGTTCATAGTGCTGTCAAGGGATGATCGGTGTAGTTGTTACTCACAGTTAAGGGGGATGGCTCTTGCATGGTCTCCAGGACACGATCTCCGGTGAGTGTTGTAGTCAGGTGTTCTTGGGCAGGTTGGTGGTATCTCGTTTCCTCATCCGAGAGTTGAAGTTGAAGGTGCTGGGGAACAAGGTGGGAGAGAGGAGGTAGGGGAAAGAAGAGAAGAGCAGCGGAAAAAGAAGAGAAAAAGAAAAAATTGAGAATATAACATCGCAGCTGGTATTGAGTGGGTACAGTTGCATAGTAACACATGGGGTGAATGTCCCGAGCGGTTTAACACTGCAGAGACGGCTTGCGTGGAGGTGGGGGGAATCCGTAGCTAGTATGTTGATTAGGAGAACCTTTCAGATTTTGGAGTGGAACCTGTGGTTCACTTTATGCCATGGCGGTGGGGCTGTATTGCGTACTTCCTTGAGGCTGTGGGACGGGAGTGGGTCAGGAATTATGCCCCAGTCTTTTAGCAGGGATAACCCCGAGTCAAGTGAGGAGATTAGGAATGATTTGCCATTTCTTTCAATTGAGAGCTTTGCAGGATGGCTCCATTTATACCCAATGTCGTGGTTGCGAAGGGCCTTGGTGATTTTATTGAGCTGGCGTCTCAAGTCCATAGTGAACTATGAGGTCAGGGTACATTTGTATTGCTTCAAAAGGCTCCGGGAGTTTGCCTAGTGCCCCTGCTTTCTTTAGGGCTAGGTCTTTGGTGGTGAAAAAGTGAACCCTTAGTAATACATCCCTAGGGGTTGTTTCAGGCAGGAAGGATGGCTTTGGGATCCTATGGATCCGATGGATTGTTAGCTCAATAGGTTGCATATCAGGTAGGAGGGATCTCAGCAGATCCGTGGCATACTGGTTCAGATCCTGTGGCTGAACTGTTTTGGGGATCCCCCTGAGCTTGATATTATTCCTTCTACTGCGATATTCTAAGTCGGCTATTTTGGAACGCAGCCATTGCCTCTCCTCTACCCCATCTTCATTGGCGTCAACCAAGTCATTAACAGTATATGTAATGTCGCTGATGGCATTTTCAACAGTGTGCACTCTGTCTAGAGAAGATAGTTCTGTGGAAATTCTATGTGTGAGGTTAGAAATGTCCGCATAAAGGAATTGTTGGAGAGAAATCAGCATGACTTTAAGAAGGGTATCCATTACTGGCTGATTGCTGGTCGGAAACGCAGCTATGGATGTATTAGGAGACGTGCTGTGTAGGGGTAGGGGAGGTTCCTGACTCACCAGGCCGCATGTCGGTTACTCCATCCGCATCCGGGATTTCGCTGGGCTGCTGCATGTTGGGCTGGCGGGTTGAGGCGAACGACGGGTCGGGGAAGTCCCTGGGGATCTGTGTGGCGGGCGGTCGTCTGGCAGGTCTGTACAGTGGCTGGCGGAGAGCGCGTCCGCGGCGCCATCTTGGGAGATGCTTCGTGCTGCGGAGCTGAAGAATTCCGTCAGCTTCTGCGGCTTGCGGTTCTCCTTCCTCTTCCTCGACATCTCTATGTGGGTTAGGGAAGGCGGCTAGAGGGTTTTGGTGGCGGTAACAGGTCCGGGTTGCTCTCTTTCCCCCATGAACAGCCGGAGCTCTAGAGGCTTGCGACCATCCGCAGCGCGCGCAAACCACGCCCCCCCCAGCTTCCTGTTTTCTGTGAACCTTGCACCTGCATCTGATTACTCGTTGTGACCCGGCTTGCTCCAGACCTGTAACTCCTCTCCTGGCTTACTCCCGGCTTGTTCCTCTGATTCTCCCAGCTCTGCCTGAACTTCTGTGTATGATCCCGGCTTGTTACAAGGACTTCGCTTCTACCTGAACTCCTGTTTTTGACCCCCCCCCGGCTTGCTACAAGGACTCTGCTTTGCCTGATACTCTGTGCATGACCTCTGCCTGTTATATGGACTTTGTCTTTGCCTGTTGCACAGCAATAGGACCTGCTGCCTACCAGAACTTGTTGCTGAACTATGTCTGCTTTCCAGTTGGTTTGACCCCCAGCCTAGTCTTCCCTGCTTCACTTCCAAGCACAAGCATTCAAGCAGCCCAGCCAGAGTTCCTGTTTGACCGCAGTTGGCCATGCACATCTACGCTAGTATCACCTCCTATCTGCCAGACTCTTCTGGATCCTGTCGGTTACCTGTGCCTCTTTGGGCCCTATACCTACTGTTACATCTCCAGGGGTACACTTAGCTGCAAGGGGAGCCACTCTCTACATTCGGCTTCGGATCAGGTACGTGACAACCTCAAAGACTGAATCATGGTCAGCAAACAAAAGAGGCATTAAGGTCATCATCCCTGGGCGGGCATGGGAGCATATCCAAAGGGCCCCTGCAGGTGCTATGTAATATATGTGTCACGCACCTGATGGTGGAGTCAGTCCTATGCAGGAAGCAACCACTCTTACGGCCCTGGTTCAGGAACCCCTGGAAGGATAGAGAGGAGTTCGGGAGCACAGGGGGGCACAATGGGCTGGACTGGTTCACTGTTGGTGCTGTAAGCGGTCCGGTAGAGGCTCGTGTAGGTAGGTGAGTAGTGATGCAGGCTGGGTCAGCAACTAGCTGGCAATGCGGTACAGAAGGTGCAGGCAGAAGAGTTGTCAGGTACAGGCAGGGTCGTCAACAGGTGGGCAGCAAACGTACACAGGGCTCAGGCAGAAGAGTTGTCATGGGCACGCTGGGGGTCGGTGCAGGTAGAGATCAAACAAGGTCAAGACAAGGTCACCAGAACAGATAATCAGATAACGGGTCGCTCAGGAACACACAAACGTTGTAGAGCGGACAGCACTGGTTGCAGGGTGCTGTCTGCTTAAATGGGCCATTTGGGCGCCAATGCAGGCGCACACACGCACACAGGCGCACACACACGATACGTGTACCCATGAACAGGCTTCCAGACCCGAACTCCAGAGGAGTTGGTAGCAGAGGTTCTCTGACAATAAGTCTACAAGCTTAAAGTGGATGTAAACCCACCAACCACCCAGTATAAACTAATGGCACGATAATGTATATATACATTCAAGTTTCCTGCATCTATCCCTACATTGAAAATGTCCTTCCTGCAAGTACTATCAGCGCTGTAAAACTCTGAAATCAGTGGGTTTCTCTCTTTGCTGGAACTTAGTGGGTGGAGTTGTGATGTCACAAGCCTCACCACCCACCTCTATACTGAGAGATTGAGGAAGGAGGGAGGGAGAGGGGAGTGTAAAACGTTCTCTGCTCCATGAAGGAGATAAGCAAATTGCTTGTCACTTACAGAGCACGGGGCTGATCGTCTATGAATTTCCCTGTTAGTCAGACTTTCTCTTTCTGAAAAAAGGTAAGGTCATTACTCACAGTTGGATTAACTCTTTGTGGCAAGACTGGGCACAGATGACATGAAATGCTATACTCTACCAGGCAGAATTATTAATTGCATTTTTTTTTCGTGTTTACATCCACTATAGCAATCGAGATCTATCAGTCACCAATTAACCACTTGCCGACCAGCCGCCGTCATTATACGACGGCAGGTTGGCTCTGCTGCGCAAAACCCCGTAGCTGTACAGCGCTCGTGCTCGAAGTGCTTGCGGCGATCAGATTAGTTGCAGAACCATCAATCTACGGGTCCAGGCCAATGATTTCTTGTCTGGACCTGCTGATCCGTTCTAGCGAGTGGAATTCTTCCTCTGCCTGTGAAATGTAAACACTAGCAGAGGAATTTATGTAATTTCCTCTTGTGGAGCCCTTTTCGGTTCCAGCTGAAGAAGAGAAGATGTCCATAGTGAGTACACCAAGCATTACAATAACACCAGGACACATAAGCACACAATTAACCCCCTGATCGTGACACTAAATAGTGTTAGGGCAGTTAGTGGTAGTTAGTGGTAGGCCCAGGTAGGTTTAGGGTACCCCCCATTAACCCCCTAATAAAGGTTTAACCCCTTGATTGCCCCCAGTTAACCCTTTCACCCCCTGTCACCTGTGTCGATAGTATAGTGTACAGATCTATTTTTTGCTTGCCGTATTAGCGTCACGGGTGATGCTAGATAGCTAGTTAGCCAGTTAGTGTCACCGTTAGCCTTTTATAGCATCAGGGTACCCCCATATATTACCTAATGAATGTTTTACCTCCTGATCCCCCCCCCCCAGTTAACCCTTTCGCCCCCTGTCACAGTGTCACTAGTATAGTGTTCAGATTTTTTTTTCTGACCACCGTATTAATGTCACAGGTGACATCAGTTAGGTTTTAGCATCAGTTAGGGTCAGCGTAAATATCAGGCAGGCTCAGATTAGTGCAGGTACTCTAACACGCACACACACACACACATACTAGATAGCTCCGCTACTAGTATAGTGTCTGAACGGATCAATATTTTTGACCTCATCAGAACTATATTAGTGTCCCCAGTAGTTTAGTGTTCCCAAAAATGTGGCGTTAGCGGGATCAGCCGAGATACCTGATAGCACCTGCGTTTAGCCCCTCTGCTCAGCCCAGCCCACCCAAGTGCAGTATCAATAGATCACTGTCACTTACAAATCAACACACATAACTGCAGTGCTCGCAGAGTCACGCCTGAGCTCAGCGAACGTGAACAGTTAATTTTTTGGTAGCGATTGAAGCAGGCTCTGACAACCAGGTTCTCTTTTACCTGTGAGTCACACTAGTGTATCTATAAATTTAGAGGCCAAATTGTCCAATCAGAGGTACACTAGTGAAGAGGCCTACATGTTGCTGAACATGACAGATGAGAGCGATGGGGAAGCTCCACTGTCAGATTCAGTCTCAGTATACAAACCAGTAGAGAGGAGTGGCACCCTGGCAGATAGCTCTGATGACGGAGTGGTGGTCCCTGCTAAGGTCAGGCGTACCCGACCCTGTTCTTCTATTGCTGAGATGCAACAACCACAGGGCTCTCATATGGAGCAGAGAGTCAGTACTAGTGCTGCTCATCCTTCTGGTGAACTGGCAAGCACCAGTGGCCTAGAACACCCTGGTCGTAGACAAACCAGCACTGCTGACATGGCGAGTCCCTTAAGTGCAGTTAAAGCTGATGCAGTGGCTAGCACAAGTAATCTCCTGCAGACACCAAGAAGACAAAGACAGACCCGTAGAGCCCATAGTGCTCTTCCCGCTGCATATGCTAACCCTGATTGGCAACCCACCACTTCTGCAGCGCCCGTACTTCCCCCATTCACCGGCCAACCCGTAATTCAGATGGTAGCAGTTTATTTTACGTCCCTTTATTTTTATGCACTGTTTTTCACAGAAGATCTCACTAGATCTATTGTGGACCAAAGCAATTTGTATGCTGGTCAATTCATCGCTGCTAATCCCCATTTGACCATGCCAGAGAATGGAAACCTATTACGGTTTACGAATTTAAGATCTTTCTGGGCCTAAACCTCCTTATGGGCATAACTAAATTAAATGAGTTGTGGTCATATCGGTCTACTGACCCAATTCTCCATATGCCGTGTTCTCTGCTTCCATGACCAGGGCTAGATACAAGCAGATCCTGCGGTTTATGCACTTCAACAACAATGAACCCTGTCATCCTTGAGATGACCCTGAATACAATTAGCTCCACTTCAACTAACAATTTGCAGTCTTTTTTTCCTGATCAAGTTGTCTGCGTAGACGAGTCGCTGATTAAATTTTCTGGCGTCCTGCTTTCAAACAGCTTCTCCCCAGCAAGCGTGCCAGATATGGGGTCAAGATGTATAAGCTCTGTGACAGGGCCACAGGCTATACAAATAGTTTTACGGTTTAAGAGGGAAAAGATAGTCACGTGGAGCCCCCCAACTGCCTAGACTACATAGGGAGCACTGGCAAGATTGTATGGGACTTGGTGTCACCCTGGTTCGTAAAGGGGTACCACCTGTACATGGACAAATATTACATGAGTGTGCCACTTTTTAGTCACTTGTTTGATCATGGAATTGGCGCATTTGGCACCATGCATGCTACCGCTTCCCCCAATGGCTTGTAGAGTCCCGACTTAGATGGGGGGAGAGAGCCTGCTTGAGAAGTAATAATTTGCTTGCAGTGAAGTGGAGGGACAACCAGAATGATTTTTTTCTGTCCTCCATTTACGCAGACACGGCAGTCCAAATTCTAATGGTGACTGGTGTTGTTGAGAAGCCCCTCTGTGTCCACGAATACAACCTTAATAGGGGAGGGGTGAACTACAACGACCAGTTGTTGGCGCCGTACTTAATTGCCCGTAAGGCCAGACGCTGGTACAAAAAAGTGTCTGTAATACAGAGACTTCTGTATACTTTTTCAATTGGATCTGCTGAACGCTTATGTGCAATACAAAGCATGAGGACAAACTGGATCCTTCCTTAACCACTTCCATACCGAGCCTGTTTTTTGGGTTCGGTGTTACGAGGTAAAAACAGGTATTTTTGCTATAAAATTACTTAGAACCCCCAAACATTATATATATTTTTTCTAATACCCTAGAGAATAACATGGCGGTCATTGCAAAACTTTATGTCACACCGTATTTGCGCAGCGGTCTTCCAAGCGTGCATTTTTTTGAATAAATTCAGTTTTTTTAGTTAAAAAATAAGAAAACCTTAAAATTAGGTCAATTTTTTTCCATATTGTGAAAGATAATGTTACGCCGAGTAAAATGATACCCAACATGTCATGCTTCAAAATTGCATCCCCTCGCGGAATGGCGACAAACTTTGCAACTTAAAAATCTCTATTGGTGACGTTTAAAAAATTCTACAGGTTAGCAGTTTTGCATTACAGAGGAGGTCTATTCCTATAATTATTGCTCTTGCTCTAACGATTGCGGCGATACCTCACATGTGTGGTTTGAACACCGTTTTCATATGTGGGCAGGACTTACGTATGCGTTCGCTTCTGCGCGCAAGCTCGGCGGGATGGAGCTCTTTAAATTTTTATTTTAATTATTTATTTTGCTTTTTACTTTTTATTTTAACACTGTTCTTTTTAAAAAACAAAAAAAAATGTGATTACTTTTATTCCTATTACAAGAAATGTAAACATTCCTTGTAATAGAAAAAAGCATGACAGGTCCTCTTAAATATGAGGTCCGGGGTCAAAAATACCTCACATCTCATATTTACAGTAAAATGCAAAAAAAAAAAAAAAAATTTGAAAAAAATGACAGCCCAAAAAAAAAAAATGGGCCCTTTAAGACCGTTGGGCAGAACTGACTTCTGACGTCATTTCCGCCCTGCCGTACTATGGAGCCGAGTGAGCGGACACTGGGGGGACGGATCCGATCATCTCCGATGCTGCCGGCGGGTCCGGTAAGCGGCGGAGATGAGGGGAAAGCGGCGGGAGGGGGGGGGACCTTTGCCGCCGCTGATAAAAGTGATCTTGCGGCGAATACGCTGCTAAGACCATGTTTATCATGTTCAGAATCGTCTGCAGAAAAAAATCGTATCTGAATGGTGCCTGCAGCTGCAGGCACCATTCAGATATCACTTCTCAAAGGCAGGACGTCAATGTACGTCCACCTAAAGAGAAGTAGTTAAATTCCAGGAAGAGATAATCACAGCCCTTCTGTTTCCAGGTGGTGCTGCACCCCAACTTCCCAATGCAAATGCAGTGAGCCGTCTGCATGAGAGGCACTTCCCAGAAGTCCTCCGTGGTACCTTAGGCCAAAAAACGCCCCAAAAAAGATGTTGTGTCTGTAGCAAACATGGATATAGGTGTGTCACCCACCCAAAATGACCCCTTTTTGGAAAGTAGACACCCCAAGCTATTTACTGAGAGGCATGTTGAGTCCATGGAATATTTTATATTTTGTCACAAGTTTTGGGAAAATGTACATTTTTTTTTTTTTTTTACACAAAGTTGTCATTAAATGATATATTGCTCACACATGGCATGTGTATATGTGAAATTACAACCCAAAATACATTCTGCTGCTTCTCCTGAGTACGGGGATACCACATATGTGTGATACTTTTTGGGAGCCTAGCTGCATAAAGGACCTCAAAAACCAATCACCGCCTTCAGGCTTTCTAAGGGAGTAAAATGGTGATTTTACTCCTCACTCCCGATCACAGTTTCGGAGGCCTTGAAATGTCAAGATAGCACAAACCCCCCCCCCCCAAATGACCCCATTTTGGAAAGCAGGGAAGTACTGAAAGAGTTCGGAAAAGGATAATGGGACTTTAGAGGCACTGTATTCAAAGATCAATCAAAGATTAAATAAACAATTAAATTTTATTGAAACATGTATATAAAACCATACCATAGAAAAAAATTAATGTAATTCTTTGTGTTACCCAAGGACTTATTGCACAACAGTAGTGGGCCTCGCCTGGGCCTCCATCCTTCAGGCCCCCACCCCACTAAGCCCCCCAATCAATATAGTGGCACACATTATATATGATGATAAAATAGACCAACCAATTGGAATACCGTGTGGGGAGACCTAAAGAGGGCCAGAGAGAGGGGGGCTCCAGATGATGCCCGCTCACATGTCGCTGCAATGAATTCTTGACTCTGTCTCTACATGTTTCATGTTAATTAACGTTTCCTCAGGAGATCGCAGGGTAGTAGATAAAATATATTCCTATGAACACAAACATAGGACATCACACGAGTACATACAGAATTTTATATATATATATATATATATATATATACTGCAAAATTTAAGCCTAGTAACATACACAATAAGCTCTAAGCAAAGTATACATATTAATACATACAAATTCAATCAGATTGATGTACAGCAGGAGAGAGCATGGATGAGGGCATTAGACCAAAAAATATTTTTCCTGATGTATGGAGGCCCAGGCGAGCGAGGCCCACTACTGTTGTGCAATAACACAAAGGATTAAATTCATTTTTTTTTTTTTTCTCCAAAAATGTTTTATTGAGTTTTCAAAGCATACATGTTACAGAAGCAAAGACGATTCATTAAGTAGTAATATCGTAGCAAGGATATGTGGCTTAACAAGGGTAGACTAAGCCTATTCGGCTTTACTTATGTGTGGGCGAGCTCGGCCTGGGTCGAGCCCCTCCACTTAGCCAAAGACCTGAGGGTTGGTCTGGTGTCGTCCCCCAGGCACCCCTAATGGGGACATACCTGTGTCCTAGGGGAGTCCACGGGACCGCCCTACAGTGGCACGTCCTATTTACCGGATGAGGTATTGGGGATTGGGAGAGTAGGGGGAAGTAAGTTATAACGAGAGGTATATACCATTTTAATATTGGCACAACCAATGATGCAGTAGTCAGAACAGACTTATATATAGTCTATTAGGTATCCACCTAGAGCTATTCTCCACTTAGCAATGTCTGGTAGGCCGCGACGAGTGGATGAGGGGCTGGGGTATAGTGTTTTTCCCCAGCCCTTCTGCTATAATTAGTGATACAAGATTCGCCTTGATTAAGTTAGTTTGTCGGCTCTTGGATCTATAAGCCAGTGCTGCCATCTTTCACAAAATTTCACTAGTGTCATATGTGCTTTTAAATTCATTTTTTATATGGTATGGTTTTATATAAATGTTTCAATAAAATTTACTTTTTTATATAATCTTTGATTGATCTTTGAATACAGTGCCTCTAAAGTCCCATCATCCTTGTCTGAACTCTTTCAGTACTCTCCTAACATACCCGGGATGTGACACTTTTTACCTGTTTCTTGTCCATGGTAGTCACACCGTGAGGACATATTCTGTCTCATTTTGGAAAGTAGACACCCCAAGGTATTTGCTAAGAGGCATGGTGAGTATTTTGCAGCTCTCATTTGTTTTGGAAAATGAAGAAAGATAAGGAAAAAAAACATTTTTTTTCAATTTTAAAAACTTTGTATCAAAAAGCGAGATCTGCAAAATACTCAACATGCCTCTCAGCAAATAGCTTGGGATTTCTACTTTCAAAAATGGGGTTTGTGCTATCCTGGCATTTCATGGCCTCTGAAAAAGTGATAGTGAAGAGTGAAATCAAACATTTAAGCCCTTAGGAAGCCTGAAGGCGTTGTTTGGTTTTCGGGGTCCTGAATGACGCTAGACTGCCAAAAAGTCTCACACATGGGGTATCCCCGTACTCAGGAGAAGCAGCAGAATGTATTTTGGGGTGTAATTCCACATATACCCATGGCATGTGTGAGCAATATATAATTTAGTGACAACTTTGTGAAAAAAAAATGAAGTTTTCTTGAAACTTGTGGCAAATAGGGATGAGCCGAACACACCCCCCCCCCCCCCCGGTTTGGTTTGCACCAGAACATGCGAACAGACAAAAAGTTCGGGTGAACATTCGAACATCATTAAAGTCTATGGGACCCGAACGTGAAAAATCAAAAGTGCTCATTTTAAAGGCTTATATGGAATATTATTGCCCTAAAAAATGTGTATGGGTACCCGGTGTTGTAGAAATTTAGGATGTGTATTATGTATTGTCACAGTGTCTCCCAGTGTTGGTTTACCGGTATTCGCTGTGTACAGCGAATATGGCTTTAACCGATATTGAGGAAAGGCCGCATACAATGGATATCTTCCATCAATTGATAATTACACACTACCCGCCCGATCATCCCAGCCAGCAGGCACCCTGAGCGGTTAACGCTGGAGCAAACGCTGGTCCGGATCTTTGAGGTGCAATGCACGTTCTGTGGCGTGGGTGTATTACCGTCAATCAGGGGGCCCCTTTCTTCTGTACAGATCGATCTGCTTGGCGGCAGTTTACTTGCCTTATGGAATTAGTATTGCCTTTTATGTAAGGATAATGATCTGTAGGCTTTCTGTGGCATCTGATCAATGTGACAGAGGTCTGCAGCTATATTCCTTTGTGTTGTAATTTACCCTTTAATGGAACAGTAGCATAATCGCTATGTAATATAAGTTCAGAGAGCTGTATTGGGTAGTGATTCATTGTAATTGGCAGGTTAGTGCATGTGTGGGGTGATTGTTGTTTGGCCTTTGTGAGAAAGGCACATGGCTTCCATGTGGCAGTTGTTTTCTCATAAAGGCCGGGCAGCCTCCCCCATACATGCATGCCTTTCCTATTGTATAGTTTGAATGTAAACAAGTGTGTCATTGATTGGTGATATTGTACTGAGCTCATGTCATGTGACTGCACCTTGGAGGCTGATTGGCTGATTGTGAAGCCATCAGTCTCTTTTGTTAAACCTGTCTGACCAGTATAAATAAAAGACCGAAAAGCAGAGCAAAGAGGACAATCCCTGCGAACGGCCATGTGAGATGAAGCAATCTGTGTCTGTGTCTGTGTCTGCTTCAACACATGTCGATCAAATGCATTATGCAAAAGAGCTGGAAACTGCGCTTATTAGCGCAGGCAAATTATAATGCATACAAGGTATTATAATTTCCAATACAGATGGCGAGCCAGGTAGGAGCTTACAGAAATTTCCATCACATCGGACCGAAGGGAGGAATCACTCCGGATCAGGACATCAACAGCCGGCTGGTAAAACCAATTTTATTTCAATTTTTGAGATCTTTTGCTGTCCTGAGTCCGGGATGTTGCTTTCCACTGTTCGATCCACTGTGTCAGGTAAATTCAGCTTTGCTAAAAAGAACCGGTTTTTCCTCTTTTTTGCATAATGGCAGGGATCTAAGGTTTGGGTCTATTTTTCAGGAAGAAAACTTATACTTTGTTCTCATATAAGTCCTGAAAAATACACCTAAAAGCGTGTGTTATGAGTAACTGTATGCTTTGAATGTGTGATTGGTATGAGTATGATTATTAATATGCTTTGCTATGAGTATAATTATGAATATGTGATTGGTATCAGCGTTGTGTGTGTTATGTTGTAATTTCGGCTCAGATTGTATTGTCAGTCTGTAAGGGGAGAGTTTTTCAGTTTGGGCTGCTTTTGGCGGGAAAAGCGTAAAGTTACCACCATTTTGTTGTAAAATTGTTACAATTTCAATTTTGTTTCTGCTGAACTTGCTTTTAAACCGAATTTCAGCGTTTTGTGGAATGAAGTAATTGTCTGCAGGAATTTCAGTTTCTGGTTTTGATTGCTTTGATTTTGTGCAAATATTTCAGTCTCAAGTGAAAATCGTTTGTTTTTGTACTGAATTCCATTTCCAGTAGAATCATTTTTGTTGTAATGTTGTTTTGCGTAGTCCCAGCTGTAACAGTTTTTGGTAGAGAAAATCTGTTGTTAGACGGCTATTCAGGTTTAAGTGTGAAACCGAGTTTACATTACAG
>BLSH010493752.1:865587-876243 GCA_018402905.1 Glandirana rugosa
TAACCCAGTCATCTGGTTATACTGGTGTTGAGTAAAATAAATCAATACGGGTATTCCTCCCTATCCGGGTCTTTCTAGAATTTAAGCCTTTGGCATTATCCAAAGGTAAGAGACCGTACCAGTTTACCCCTAATCGTCGCTACTTAACTGGTCGTATGTTTAACGAAACCAGGTGTTATCTAGATATCTCTAGAAGACACTTTTTGTCGCGTATTTTTATTTCCCTGCATTTTATTTGACAAAGGTAGACTTAATGCCCAACCGGTCACTTACCCCCTTCATGCCGCGACGTCTTAAGTGCAGTTAAAGCTGATGCAGTGGCTAGCACAAGTAATCTCCTGCAGACACCAAGAAGACAAAGACAGACCCGTAGAGCCCATAGTGCTCTTCCCGCTGCATATGCTAACCCTGATTGGCAACCCACCACTTCTGCAGCGCCGTACTTCCCCCATTCACTGGCCAACCCGTAATTCAGATGGAAACAGTTTATTTTACGTCCCTTTATTTTTATGCGCTGTTTTTCACAGAAGATCTCTATAGATCTATTGTGGACCAAAGCAATTTGTATGCTGGTCAATTCATCGCTGCTAATCCCCATTTGACCATGCCAGAGAATGGAAACCTATTACGGTTTCCGAATTTAAGATCTTTCTGGGCCTATCCCTCCTTATGGGCATAACTAAATAAAATGAGTTGTGGTCATATTGGTCTACTGACCCAATTCTCCATATGTCGTGTTCTCTGCTTCCATGACCAGGGCTAGCTACAAGCAGATCCTGCGGTTTATGCACTTCAACAACAATAAACCCTGTCATCCTTGAGATGACCCTGAATACAATTAGCTTCACTTCAACTAACAATTTGCAGTCTTTTTTTCCCGATCAAGTTGTCTGTGTAGGCGAGTCCCTGATTAAATTTTCTGGCGTCCTGCTTTCAAACAGTTTCTCCCCAGCAAGCTTGCCAGATATGGGGTCAAGATGTATAAGCTCTGTGACAGGGCCACAGGCTATACATATAGTTTTATGGTTTACGAGGGAAAAGATAGTCACGTGGAGCCCCCCAACTGCCCAGACTACATAGGGAGCGCTGGCAAGATTGTTTGGGACTTGGTGTCACCCTTGTTCGTAAAGGGGTACCACTTGTACATGGACAAATATTACATGAGTGTGCCACTTTTTAGTCACTTTAGTTTGATCATGGAATTGGCGCATGTGGCACCGTGCATGCCACCGCTTCCCTCAATGGCTTGTAGAGTGCAGACTTAGATGGGGGGAGAGAGCCTGCTTGAGAAGTAATAATTTTCTTGCAGTGAAGTGGAGGGACAACCAGAATGATTTTGTTTTGTCCTCCATTCACGCAGACACGGCAGTCCAAATTCTAATGGTGACTGGTGTTGTTGAGAAGCCCCTCTGTGTCCACGAATACAACCTTAATAGGGGAGGGGTGAACTACAACGACCAGTTGTTGGCGCCGTACTTAATTGCCCATAAGGCCAGACGCTGGTACAAAAAAGTGTCTGTAACACAGAGACTTCTGTATAATTTTTCAATTAGATCTGCTGAACGCTTATGTGCAATACAAAGCATCAGGACAAACTGGATCCTTCCTTAACCATTTCCATACTGAGCCTGTTTTTTGGGTTCGGTGTTACGAGGTAAAAACAGGTATTTTTGCTATAAAATTACTTAGAACCTCCAAACATTATATATATTTTTTTCTAACACCCTAGAGAAAAAGATGGCGGTCATTTCAAAAATTTATGTCACACCATATTTGCGCAGCGGTCTTCCAACCGTGCATTTTTTTGAATAAATTCAGTTTTTTTAGTTAAAAAATAAGAAAAGAGTAAAGTTAGGTCAATTTTTTTCCATATTGTAAAAGATAATGTTACGCCGAGTAAAATGATACCCAACATGTCATGCTTCAAAATTGCGGAATGGCGACAAACTTTGCAACTTAAAAATCTCTTTTGGCGACGTTTAAAAAATTCTACAGGTTAGCAGTTTTGCATTACAGAGGAGGTCTAGTGCTATAATTATTGCTCTCCCTCTAACGATCGTGGCGATACCTCACATGTCTGGTTTGAACACCGTTTTCATATGTGGGCGGGACTTACGTATGCGTTCGCTTCTGCGCGCGAGCTCGGCGGGACGAAGCTCTTTAAATTTATTTTTTTTTAAATTATTTATTTTGCTTTTTACTTTTTATTTTAACACTGTTCTTTTTTTTTAAAAAAAATTTAAAAAAATGTGATCACTTTTATTCCTATTACAAGAAATGTAAACATTCCTTGTAATAGAAAAAAGCATGACAGGTCCTCTTAAATATGAGATCCGGGGTCAAAAATACCTCACATCTCATATTTACAGTAAAATGCAAAAAAAAAAAAAAAATTTGAAAAAAATGACAGAAAAAAATGGTATCTGAATGGGCACCATTCAGATATCACTTCTCAAAGGCAGGACATCAATGTACGTCCACCTAAAGAGAAGTAGTTAAATTCCAGGAAGAGATAATCACAGCCCTTATGTTTCCAGATGGTGCTGCACCCCAACTTCCCAATGCAAATGCAGTGAGCCGTCTGCATGAGAGGCACTTCCCAGAAGTCCTCCGTGGTACCTTAGGCCAAAAAACACCCCAAAAAAGATGTTGTGTCTGTAGCAAACGTGGATATAGGTGTGTCACCCACCCCAAATGACCCCTTTTTGGAAAGTAGACACCCCAAGCTATTTACTGAGAGGCATGTTGAGTCCATGGAATATTTTATATTTTGTCACAAGTTTTGGGAAAATGTACATTTTTTTTTTACACAAAGTTGTCATTAATAGAGTTGAGCGAACCCGGACTATAAAGTTCGGGTCCGTACCGAACTTTGGGGTGTCCGGGACCCGGACCCGAACCCAGACTTTTCAAAAAAAGTCCGGGTCCGGGTCCGGGGTTCTGGTAATTTTAATGAAAGTTCTGAAAATTGCTGTAAAAAAGTCCAGGAAGGTCCTAGAGGTCTGCAAAAGGAAGGAAAATGGGGGTAAGGGTGGGAAAAGTGCCCTACAAAGAAATGGGGACAGGGAAATAACTTTAAATATTTTTAAAAAAATAAAAACATAAAAAAAGCAAAAATGGAGGTGAATGTGGATCATCTTAAAACTGGATCTGAAAAGTATTAATTAACGGTAGAAGCCATATAACTGTTCTAAAATCATCTTCAAACTGTGCCAAAAAAGTATAAATTATCCGGGAGAACCCATATCACTGTTCTGCACACATCTGGAAACTGTGTGTGTCACTTTAAATGAAACCGGGAATAACTGAACATCTGTTCTGCAAACATCTTTAAAGTCTGTGTGTCACTTTAAATGAAACCGGGAATAACTGAACATCTGTTCTGAAAACATCTTTAAAGTCTGTGTCACTTTAAATGAAACCGGGAATAACTGAACATCTGTTCTGCAAACATCTTTAAAGACTGTGTGTCACTTTAAAAATAGCCGCTAATAACTGAACATCTGTTCTGCACACATCTGCAAAGTCTGTGTGTCACTTTAAAAATAGCCGCTAATAACTGAACATCTGTTCTTCACACATCTGCAAAGTCTGTGTGAAACTACAGCATAGAGAAGAACAGGTATATGGTTTCGCTCTGCTAGAGTTTTAAACCCAGTTTGCAGATGTTTGCAGAACAGTGATATGATATCACTGTTCTGCAAACATCTGCAAACTGGGTTTAAAACTCTAGCAGAGTGAAACCATATACCTGTTCTTCTCTATGCTGTAGTTTCACACACACTTTGCAGATGTGTGAAGAACAGATGTTCAGTTGTTAGCGGCTATTTTTAAAGTGACACACAGACTTTAAAGATGTTTGCAGAACAGATGTTCAGTTATTCCCGGTTTCATTTAAAGTGACACACAGACTTTAAAGACGTTTGCAGAACAGATGTTCAGTTATTCCCGCTTTCATTTAAAGTGACACACAGACTTTAAAGATGTTTGCAGAACAGATGTTCAGTTATTCCCGGTTTCATTTAAAGTGACACACAGACTTTAAAGATGTTTGCAGAACAGATGTTAGTTATTCCCGGTTTCATTTAAAGTGACATACACAGTTTCCAGATGTGTGCAGAACAGTGATATGGGTTCTCCCGGCTAATTTATACTTTTTTGACACAGTTTGAAGGTGATTTCAGAACAGTTATATGGCTTCTACCGTTAATTAATACTTTTCAGACCCAGTTTGAAGATGATCCACATTCACTTCCATTTTTGCTTTTTTTATATTTTTATTTTTTTTAAAATATTTAAAGTTATTTCCCTGTCCCCATTTCTTTGTAGGTCACTTGTCCCACCCTTACCCCCATTTCCTTCCTTTTGCAGACCTCTAGGACTTTCCAGGACTATTTTACAGCCATTTTTGTGCCTAAAAGTCAGTGTCCCCATTGATTTCAATGGGGTTCGGGGTCCGGGACAAAGTTCGGGTTCTGTCCGGACCCGAACCCGGACTTTGTCCCGAAGTTCGGCCGAACCAGCAGAACCTGGACTTCTAGAAGTTCGCTCAACTCTAGTCATTAAATGATATATTGCTCACACATGGCATGGCTATATGTGAAATTACAACCCAAAATACATTCTGCTGCTTCTCCTGAGTACGGGGATACCACATGTGTGATACTTTTTGGGAGCCTGGCCACGTAAAGGACCTCAAAAACCAATCACCACCTTCAGGCTTTCTAAGGGAGTAAAATGGTGATTTTACTCCTCACTACCAATCACAGTTTCGGAGGCCTTGAAATGTAAAGATAGCACAAACCCCCCCAAATGACCCCATTTTGAAAAACAGGGAAGTACTGAAAGAGTTCGGACAAGGATGATGGGACTTTAGAAGCACTGTATTCAAAGATTAAATAAAAAAGTAAATTTTATTGAAACGTATATAAAACCATACCATAGAAAAAATGTATTTAATTCTTTGTGTTACCCAAGGACTTATTGCACAACAGTAGTGGGCCTCGCCTGGGCCCAGGGGAGGGCTGGCAGCCGTAGGCCAGGGGGGTAAGTCCAATCAAGTGGCCCATTGAACCACCGAATCAGCTCACCATCCATGCCCACCCAATGGGCCTAGCGGGATCCATGGTAGGGCCGGCCCTGGGTGCCCCCCCTTTGCCTGCAGTTAGTTGGTGGCTGCGCCCCTGGGCCCTATTTCCTTCCTCCACAAGAAAAAAAAAGTGTGAGCGGGCAGCAGCCATCGGCCATTTTAAATGTAAGTTAGGGTGGCCTGGGGGGCAATTGCCACCCTACCCCCTGGGCCAGCCCTCCCCTGCCTGGGCCTCCATCCATCAGGCCCCCACCCCACTAAGCCCCCCAATCAATATAGTGGCACACATTATATATGATGATAAAATAGACCAACCAATTGGAAAACCGTGTGGGGAGACCTAAAGAGGACCAGAGAGAGGGGGGCTCCAGATGATGCCCGCTCACATGTCGCTGCAATGAATTCTTGACCCTGTCTCTACATGTTTCGTGTTAATTAACATTTCCTCAGGAGATCCCTGGGTAATAGATAAAATATGTTCCTATGAACACAAACATAGGACATCATACGAGTACATACAGAATTTTTTATATATATATATATATATATATATATATATTGCAAAATTTAAGCCTAGTAACATACACAATAAGCTCTAAGCAAAGTATACATATTAATACATACAATTTCAATCAGATTGATGTACAGCAGGAGAGAGTATGGATGAGGGCATTAGACAAAAAAATATTTTTCCTGATGTATGGAGGCCCAGGCGAGCGAGGCCCACTACTGTTGTGCAATACGTCCTTGGGTAGCACAAAGGATTAAATTCATTTTTTTATACGGTATGGTTTTATATAAATGTTTCAATAAAATTTACTTTTTTATATAATCTTGGATTGATCTTTGAATACAGTGCCTCTAAAGTCCCATCATCCTTGTCTGAACTCTTTCAGTACTCTCCTAACATACCCGGGATGTGACACTTTTTACCTGTTTCTTGTCCATGGTAGTCACACCGTGAGGACATATTCTGTCTCATTTTGGAAAGTAGACACCCAAAGGTATTTGCTAAGAGGCATGGTGAGTATTTTGCAGCTCTCATTTGTTTTGGAAAATGAAGAAAGAAAAGGAAAAAAAATATTTTTTTCAATTTTAAAAACTTTGTGACAAAAAGTGAGATCTGCAAAATACTCAACATGCCTCTCAGCAAATAGCTTGGGATTTCTACTTTCAAAAATGGGGTCATTTGGGGGGTTTGTGCTATCCTGGCATTTCATGGCCAAAAGTGATAGTGAAGTGAAGAGTGAAATCAAAAATTTAAGCCCTTAGGAAGCCTGAAGGCGTTGTTTGGTTTTCGGGGTCCTAAATGCAGCTAGACTGCCAAAAAGTCTCACACATGGAGTATCCCCGTACTCAGGAGAAGCAGCAGAATGTATTTTGGGGTGTAATTCCACATATACCCATGGCATGTGTGAGCAATATATAATTTCAGTGACAACTTTGTGAAAAAAAAAATGAAGTTTTCTTGAAACTGTGGCAAATAGGGATGAGCCGAACACCCCCCCGGTTCGGTTTGCACCAGAACATGCGAACAGACAAAAAGTTCGGGTGAACATTCGAACACCATTAAAGTCTATGGGACCCGAACGTGAAAAATCAAAAGTGCTCATTTTAAAGGCTTATATGGAATATTATTGCCCTAAAAAGTGTATGGGTACCCGGGTCCTGCCCTACTGGACATGTATCAATGAAGAAAACGTTTTTAAACCAAACGTTTTTTCAGGAGCAGTGATTTTAATAATGCTTAAAGTGAAAAAAAAAACATGAAAAATACCTTTAAATATTGTGCCTGGGGGTGTCCTTAGTCTGTGTGTAAAATGACGCATCTCTGTGAGATGTAAAACATAGCCAGAGCAAAATGACATTACCATAGGAAAAATTGTCATTTAAAATCACGATTTCCGGAAATATACAAAAAAAAAAAAAAAATTGCTGAAAAAAAGTGCATGGAGTTCCCGCCCAGTCCAAAGCAGGCTCTTCGGGTCTGGTTTGGATATTAACCTCTTGCTTACTGGGCACTTATACCCCCCTCCTGCCCAGACCAATTTAAGGCTTTCAGCGCTGTCACATTTTGAATGACAATTGTGCGGTCGTGCAACGTTGTACCCAAACAAAATTGATGTCCTTTTTTCCCCCACAAATAGAGCTTTCTTTTGGTGGTATTTGATCACCTCTGCGGTTTTTATTGTTTGCACTATAAACAAACAAAGAGCGACGATTTTGAAAAAAGAACAATATTTTTTTACTTTTTGCTCTAATAAATATCCAAAAATAAAATATATAAAAAAAAATTATTCATTGGGTTTGGCCGATATATATTCTTCTGCATATTTTTGGTAAAAAAAAATCGCAATCTGCATTTATTGATTGGTTTGCGCAAAAGTTATCGCATCTACAAACTATGGGAATTGATTTATGGCATTTTTATTATTTTTTTTTTTTTACTGGTAATGGCGGCGATATGCGATTTTTATCGGGACTGCGATATTGGGGTGGACGTGTCGGATATTTTTGACACTTTTTTGGGACCAATGACATTTATACAGCGATCAGAAATTTAAATGCCCACTGATTACTATAGAAATGTCATTGGCAGTGAAGGGGTTAACCTGCAGGGGGCAGTGAAGGGGTTAACTGTGTTCCCTGGGTGTGTTCTAACTGTGGGGGGGGGGGGGGCTGGGCTGGCAGGGACCTAACAGATCTAACTGATCCCAGTGACAGGGATCAGTAGATCTGGTATGTCCCCCTCTCACAGAATTGGTGGTTCCCGGTTCTGCAGCTCTGACAGGCGATCGCGGGTCAGGAGCGGACATCGAGTCCGCCCGACCCTCGGGCACGCCCACACAGTGTGCGGCGGCCGCCGCTTGTGAGTGCGCACCGGGAGCGTGTAAAGGGGCGAACGTCAATAGACGTCCACCCGGCAATTGAGATCCGCGCTGTGGCTGTCTTTCAGCTATAGCGCGGATCTGAAGTTGTTAAGGGGAACCCCGCGCCAAATTAAAAAAAAAATTGACATGGGGTTCCCCCTAAAATGCAGACCAGACCCTTATCCGAACATGCAGCTGTTGGAAGAATGGGCTAAGTCAGGAATCTTTCATTAAAATGTAGCTAGAGTAATTCTTTATGTGAACCTATAAAATATTGATTTTTAATGTACTAATGAATGTGTTTACTCGAGACGAGAGAACATCTGGTGATGGGGGAGACAACTTGATTATCGTTTCTATTCCTGGGAAAACTAAGCTTTTGGCTATGTGATGATATGAATTACTCCCTTCTGGCTCCAGGATGGACTTCTTATCAAGAACCAGTTCAAGCTAGAACTGTCATGGCGCCATTCATGAATCATTTCACTTTCTATCGGTCACATGGGAAAACCACCCATTTAACTGCTTGATTGCTAATAGAAGATATGGACGTTGATTGGGTTGATTATATGATCATCCCTAGGTTACAACCCAGAACACACCTATGCCTTATGCATATTCATTACTATTAAAAGCTTAAGCCCTTGCTTTTTCAGTAGGATTACACATAGGCAGACCTGTTGTACTGTGTTTGCTCCATGCGCATGTAATAAAGTGAATCTACTTGTTTTCCTATAATCACCGGTGTCCAGCCTGGAGTTTCTTCAACATTTAGTGGTCCTTTGAGAGCCGGAAGCCACTACTGGACGATAGAAGTTCTGCTGGGACGACTGCAAAGACCCGAGGTGAGATACCAAGGATCGCCCCGAGAAGACCTCCAGTTCTACGTTGACTGTTAAAAGAGGCCAGTTGTTCCCATAGGGAGGGAAATCGTCCAGAGTCGGTTTCACGGAAGACCGGTGAGGAATAACAAGTGGTTCGGTGAGTAACGAGTTTATCTTTCTCATCACAATGGTGCACTCATAAATATACGCTGTTTGAACTTTTAGTATACGGGTAGTTAATGAAAGGCATATTTTGTGACTAACCATTATATCTGTATGATAGAATTGGTAGGTTGTTGTGACCAATTTCTGTATACAGGAGGTAGTCGAGAAGTAAAGGAGGACTTCAACCTTACCGTGTGCATGTTAAAAACATAAGGAGTGGTGAAGTGATGGGAAAGATAAATTCTCATTATAAAAAGGATCCTGAATATAATGATGATGAAAAATACATGTTGATAAGAAATTAGTATGTCATTTAAGTATGTGGAAGAAAGACTATGGGTTTAAAGGTACCTCTGATAAAAATAAATGCAGACATTTTTTTTAGGAGATTCAAAAGTGACTCAGGAAATAAAGTTAAAAGACAGAGGAACCTAGGAGTACCACAGGTTCAGAGATGGGTGGAAGAGGCATGTAAAAGGTAAAAGGAATGTTAATACATATTATGAAGATGATGATGAGGAATGTATGTATGTCAGTGGAAGGGGTAGGGGAAATAGAAGGAAATCCCCTATCATTGATTATGAGGGGAGGAAGGAGCGGAAGGAATGTTTCAGATACTGGAGGAAAGGATATTTTGCACGTGAATGTAAGACAGAACAGAAACGACAGAATGATGCATTCTGTAGTGAATGTGAGGTTACAGATGGGTAATGATAAGTGTAGCTGATTTATAACATAAGTTTTGCTACTTATGTTTGAGGAGTTTAACATTGGAAAAGTTAAGTGATGAAACTGAAGCTGTAAAGTTGTAAATGAGAAAAGTGAGAAATACAGAAGGGTTATATTGTAGGTACTGAAACTGATAAAATGGCATATGAGAAAGATAGAAGCTTTTGTCAGAAAGTCTTTGTAAGTTTAAGTGAGAGAGAAAATTAAGGAAGGTAAAACTTAATTTTTTAATTCATCTGTCTTTCACCTCAGCCCCTTGTAAATCAGCCAAGCAGTCTGAGCCCCAAGTCATGCAAGAGACTCTTATGCTTTTTGATGACTCTTCTGGTGTGCTTTCCGTGGACCATCCACATAGCGCTGCCCCAGAAGTGGAAGACATTGAGTCCACCGATGCCCAACCACTTCTGTTGCAGGATGAGGATATGGAAACACCAGCGCAGCACGTCTCTGATGATGATGAAACTGTCAGGAAAAGACTGTTCCCTAGCCTTTCCGCGGTGGTGCGCGCGCCTGTACGCGTTCGCGCGCGCCCGTGCGCGCACCCGCGTGCGCGCGCGCTCACGTGCGCGCACACACGCCGGAAACGGCGCCTGGCGGCTCTATTTCAGTCCGCAGAGCCTGGTGGCCAGTGCTGTCCGCTCTACAGCGTTTCCTACACCTGCGACCCCCCGGTGACTACTTCTGTGTGACTTCCTGTTCCTGTGACCCCGGCTTATCCCTTGGACCTGTTGATATCTGCCTGCATCTGACCCCGGCTTGTCTACGACCACCCGCTTGCCTGCTCCTCCTGTACTTCTGTTGCCAGCACGTTACCGACCCTGCCTGAACCCGACCATCCGTTTGCCTGATCCCGTTGTACCGCACCGCCTGCCAGTTGCCAACTCGGACTGTACCACTATTCTCCCGTCTTGCACGAGCTACCTTGGACTTCTCCTTACCACCTGAAGATTGTCCAGCCCTCGTGCCCCCCTGTGCTCCA